>OU862877.1:1200000-1800000 GCA_917880725.1 Selenia dentaria
AAACGGCCAAGTGCAGGACTCGCGCACGAAAGCTTCCGTAAAAAGGGCAAAAAATCATGTCTGTTGTATCGGAAGATTATAGATAATGGTACGGAACCCTTCGTGTGCGAGTCCGACTCGCACTTGGCAGGTTTTTGTTATGATTTTTAAAGCACTGACACCTGAACACAATACCAAATATTGCGATTTTAGAGAGAATTAAGAATTTTATGGAAAATCGTTGCTCGGACCTCATGCCTTGGTGACCTAGTGGTCATGGCGTTTGACACGGATTGTCGGAAAACGCGGATTTGATTCTCATCCGAGGTTATTATTTTTTCTCTCTAAAATTGCATTGTACCTGATCATATCCCCAGCTGTGACAAATATTTGCGTAGTGAGCAAAAATGTTTGTTTTCGGCTCTTGGATATTGACGCCGTGCCTCCCACTCCTCCCACTCCTCCACACAGGGAATATAATATATAGTACGGCAATATTAGTATGCAAACGATATTCTTTAATTTGTATATGTTAAGCAAACTAAGTTAGCTTTATAGATAAAGCCGGTTGCGGCTACTGCTTAGCTGCGTGCTGCTGATGAACGGGAAACCGTCTCCACGGAAACGAAATAAAAATATTGAGCCCTTCCGTGGTTCTGTTGAGATACATCATTGTGTTTAACCAAGATTAGGATTATATTTGGAGTTCTTTTGCGCGACTGCGAAACTAGGAAGTACGTGCGACTTAGCTCTCGTAATTTGCAAGTTGAAGTGGCAATATGCGCATAGCTCGCACTGGAACAACCTTTGCTGACCGTGTTGCCTATAGTTGTATTAGTGTGCCGAGCAGGAAGACCCGCCTCGTGAGATATGTCGTGAGACATGCGATGCTATTGGCAAATAGACATTCAAAGTCAAAGTCAAAAGTCAAAGTCAAAATCATTTATTCAATTTAGGCATCAAAGACGCACTTATGAACGTCAACTTTTCATTATAATGTACTTTAAAGACTCTACCGCCGCGTTCCAAAATATATAGAACCCACCGAGAAGAAGCGGCAAGAAACTCGGGGCCATTCTTTTTATATGGATGTTTACAATGTTTCTACTTAGGTACTACAAATATTACATTTTATGGGTGGCAGAGAGACAGCTTGCCAGAAGTGGAGTATTCCAAGCATCTTTATCTTCTATATAATGTCGAACTTTATAGTAAGCTTTTTTTATTAAAACGTTTTTTACAGTCAACTTGAATTTGCCCTCTGTGAGCTCAGTTATGTGCTTTGGGATTTTATTGTAAAAACGCACACAATTTCCTAGGAATGACTTATTAGTCTTCGCAAGTCTAAAACTAGGTACAGCTATCCTATTTGTATTTCTGGTATTAAAAGTGTGGTGATCACTATTTAACTTATATTTATGTAAATTTTTACGAACATAGGTACATTATATTTTCAAATACATATAAGAAAGGCAACGTTAATATATTGATTTCTTTAAATAAATCTCTCAAAGATTCACGGGGACTCATTTCGTATATAGCTCTAATAGCACGTTTCTGAAGGATAAATATGGTCTCTATATCAGCCGCTGAACCCCATAGCAATATCCCATATGACATTACGCTATGGAAATATGCAAAATACACTAACCGCGCCGTAGAAGCATCTGTTAGCTCTCTTATTTTACGTACTACATATGCAGCAGAACTGAGTCTCCCAGACAGGGCATTTATATGAGGACCCCATTGTAATTTTGCGTCAATTTTAATGCCTAGGAAGACTGTTTCCTTGTCCATTACAAGTTTAACTCCATCAAGCGTAACGTTGGACTCCAAATATGGAACAGAAGGCATTATTGCACAGTTCAAAGATTGTTCAACAGCTGACGTGTTTGATAAATGATTTTCACTTTGACTTTGAAGACGCTTCCGTGCTTTGGTGGGCACGCTAAACCATCGGACAAGTGTTGTCAACAGACGTTAGACGTGTCGGAGGCATTTTGCTTCGCTAGGTCACTATACCCTATCCCCCAATTCGAACTGGGCCCGCGTGGTGAACCTTATTATTCTCTACTGCTGTCTTTCATTGGTACCTACGCCTTTTCAGTTATTTTGCCTCGGAGCTAATACTGTTTAGCCGCTTCGTGATACGGTCAAAGTCAAAGTCAAAATCATTTATTCAATTTAGGCATCAAAGACGCACTTATGAACGTCAAAGACGCACTTATGAACGTCAAAGACGCACTTATGAACGTCAAAACGGCTTAAAGGGAGTGTCGTTTGAAGTAGGTGCAATTGCAGCGCGACTGGGACTCAAAACTCATCGGGGTGAGGAGCGTGGTTCAGTGGGCCGAGCACGAAAATCTGCTCAGGTGGAACGTTATCGTATCGTTTACGTATTCAGTATAAACTATGAGTTATCTGTGCCACTATTGTACTAGATACATGATAGTTTGTACTAAATACGTTAACGATGCGATTACGTTCTTAAACAGATTTTCATGCTCGGCCCACTGTGCCATGTATGCCTTCAGTTTAAAGCTGGCACAGCAAATGTCATGGACAGCAGTATGTATGTACCATATAACGCACGACTTGGTATCTTCGAGTATGAAATCTACCTATTTATACTAATATTTAAAAGAGGAAAGATATTTGTTACTTAGTTTGAATTATGGACTCTGAAACGAATTGACTGATTTGATGAATTCGTTCACCATTAGAATCCTACATTATCCCTGATGAACAATAGGCTATATATTTTGTTTCATCACTATCATCATCCATCACCACGCGGGTGAAACCGCGGAGCGCAGGCAGTATTTTATACCAAGCAGCGCCGTGACTGCAGAGAAACGGAAACCACCGTTATCGTACCATGACAGCACTTATAGTAGGAGTAGGTAAGCAACTATAATTTATATTGTATATTTAATTAAATTCGATTGTATTTGATATTGAATTGCTAAAGTAACTATTATTGTCACTCATTATTTTAAAATTGTCTTGTAATTTCATAACAAATTATCAATAAATGGTTTATCTGGTTTAATGGGTGTGAAGATGTGATTTCGCAATCAGGTAAATTTTTTTATCGACGTACAATTGATGCAACCTAAGTTTAATTATATCACTTCACTTTGTCTATGGACAATGGTATACTTACATAGTAGTAAGTATAGTAGTTTTTAGCCAAATGTATTTAAATTTTATTATAAATGTATTAAATACACAAACAGATTTCGTCCCCTACGTCATGTCTTGTAAGATGTGCTGAAGGCGTAGCGGAGGGCGTGTGCTCCCCTTGTCTTACATTTGTGTGTCCGGTTGTAGCGGCACCGGAAGTACCGCGGACGGGACACTCGGGACCAATCAACTGGAACAAATGCAGTACAAGCAAAAACACAAGCGCTTCAAAAGCGTTAGACTACTCGTAACTAGCAGCTGTGGAGCGAGACGTAAGCAGAACTTGTGCGCCCGCCTTCGCCCGCATTATTTATTAAAAATGATGACGATAAGAAACCTTTGTCCAAGGCATGAGTATTAACCACCAATACATACTATAAACCATCGGAAACCTGTATTTATCTTACCTACTCGGCTTACTAACGTATGTTAACAAAGTTATTTTTTAGAAAAAGGAAATGACTTCCAAACATATATTATTATGTACAATTTAAAATAAATGTAGAAAATTCTCTTGTAACGTAATAAATATTATGTTATCTATTTTTACCAACTTATCTAAACGCTTAGATATTGAATTGTTTTGTACAAGCATAGCGTCCGCTAGGCGACTGATGAGCCGAGAGTTTTTTGGCATTTGTATTAGGTATCTACTACGCACTACGTTGCGGTTATTCGTGTTCGCAATTAGTTAGTATCAATTTATGTACTTATAACAATTATCCGTGAGGACCTATAATTGGCATAATGTTTTCAGCGTCTCTCCCAGGTAGCAAAAACTGGTCGTAAAGGCGTCCAATTTACGTCAGTATATGACCTTTTGACGTCTCAAAATTGACCTTAAAGAACCCCTAAAATGACTCCAATATGTCACATCCTCATGACGTCCTCAGTGTCTGAAAAAAGACGCCTGGGGGACGACTTCGATGACGTCTTGAAGACCTATGATATATAGATATAACTGGGGGCTGCAAAAATACGTCTTTGTGGAGGGTAATATGACGTTTATGTGCACGTCAAAACAACGTGGCTTTGTTATCTACAAAGACGTCGTTCCAACGTACTGTGCCCTCAGGATGGTGTTGAAGAAAGAAACTAATAAATCTGCAATATAAAAATTGATTTAAAAAATACAATATAATCTTTTGCTTAAGTATTTATTCTTATAATAAATTTAAGACCTACATCTTAAATATTTGCCATTAGAATATTTATCAAATTACTGTTTGTTCAGTCATTCAATAAGCATTCTATATATTTATACTTATATGTTTTAGTATAAATATTACACCCATAGGGTGCATTTATTAACAAAAACACACGAATCACATGCGACAAACGCTTGCGCGATGTAGAATTACCTTGCAAATTAGTCACGCCCTCTAGTTCAAAAATTTTGAGCTACGGTTTCGGCTAACATGACGTCTTTACGACTTAATAAGGACGTCTTTGACCTGATGTCTTCCATTGGTCAATTGAAAGACGATAGGATTTGGAATTTTTGTAGGCACTAATGATATGACGTCTTATTGACTTCATATAGACGTGTTCATATAGAAGGTCTCTATATGATCTATTTTAGGCCGTAGTGAAGACGTCTAATTTGTGTCCAAAGACGTACCGACCTTAATTTACTTTAAATGGACGTCTGTGCAACGTCACTTTTCGTCTTACGTCATCGGTCTGTTACCTGGGCTGTTACAATATTATATAGCTATTGGTCTTCCAGTAAATAAATAAATAAATACATAAATATTCTTCTGAATTCTCTTTGGTTCTCATTAAATTATTGCTGAAGGGAAACACAAACCAGTGTGCAATACTCCAACCGTAGCACGAATTACTGCGTAAGTGTAACGTAACGTATCGTTCACGTGAAACAGTACAAACTGTCATGTATCTAGGGCACACTGTCACACATATAAACTCACAGTTTGAACGTCGAAGCATGACGCGTTGACGCTTACGATGACTCTTTTCTATCATCTATCTGTATGTTTTTGTTGATATTTTCAACAAGCACTGGTTCAATTTCTACGGAACCACTTCTATGGCAGTACTAAACTAAAAACAATCATCACAATCAATTCTTAGTTGGCGTAATAATTACGTAACAAACATACAAAAAACATAACATAATAATTTTCTTTATATAGTTGTGAATTTTTTATTTCATATGAGTAATTTCATTTAAACATTACATTGTAAGTAAATTAGTAATTAAAAATTTTATAATAAAAAAAAAATAACTATCTAATCTATAAGCCCCATGGTGGGGGGAAAAGTGGCCAAAACGCTGGCGGCATTGCCACGCTGGATGGCAATGCTAAGTTTTTGCCCAAAATAGGCGCCAGCATTTCGGTCACCCGTCGCCTCAACCAAACGTTTCGCCAGATCCCTAAACAAGTTGAGAGCGGACGGCCCCCATGGGCCTAAAGTTTCTACATTATATAATATATATAATGTATTATAGTTGTTCTGTCATCAAAACTAAAAACGTAATATGCGTAAGGAAACTACTCCTCTAATTAGATATAATAATTATTTAGATATCGTCTATGACTTATTTATACTATAAATAATATATTAGGTTATGAAATTGTGACAGTATACTGTTATCAAACTGTCCGGTTTCGAGACAGTCAGTAATGCACCGTTTCCACATATATACCTAAGTATTATAAACATAGGAACCTCCGACTATTTCCAAACGTGATTATAAAATGGCTCCTGTTCTAGAGGCAATGCTTTCACAGTCGATGGGCGTCTTAAGCTGATAAGAATTACCTTGGAGTTAATCACAAAGGATATTAAATAATACTTACTATAAGGATCAGACCAAACGTTTGCTAGAGGGGAGTTTCGCCCGCTTAACCAAAACCCCTTTTTGCACCTGTCCATTCTACTTTGCGCAATACATTGCCGTCCATTCTGGCCACTTTCCCCCTTGGATTTGTATTTTCTAAATGATTTCTTAGTAGTTTTCTTAAGGTTTTTGCGATTCTTAAAAGTGCATTAAAATTAAACTACTAGTATTTTCTTTTTTTTTCATTCATACATTAATCAGGCACATAACGTATAGAGTACGCTGTCTTCCCACGTGGTTAGGCTCCAAGATCTCTAATGGGGGATCCCAATAATCTATCTATCCACGGTTTTCCTTACTACCGATAGAAATGTGACATAACGTCCATACAAATAGTGTCAAATATATATCTCTAGTAAGGTAAACCGGCGATAGATTATTGGGACGGGCCGTAAGGCAGTATTCGCGATGTCTAATTAATGACTAGGAAGTGCATATTGACCGATGATGGTGAAGCCTCGGCGGTCGCGAGCCGCTCGGTGCCGCGCCCGAGATGCGCTTTCACCGGCGAAGCTCGCAGTTACCTAACACTCACATATCTATTGCAATATCAAACATATTAATTATTTCGAAGTATGTTCTGGATAATAAATTCATCAAATTTACATTTTTCGCTTCCTACGACATTAACGTTTATCATACATCAGTAAAAATCAAACAATTGGCGTACAATACCGCGGGCCGGCGGGCACTTTCCCCATCGGGCGGCGCGGTGTGGTGTGGTGTGGTGTGGCGCGACGCGTGCGCACCCGGCACAACAGCGCGCCAGTAGTTCCGTAGCCGCGACGCGCTGCACCAGAGTGATGCCTCACCACTAGCAGCCATGTCGGACGCGGAGCGCGGCTCGCCGCACGAGTACAACACCAGTGCGCCCACCGCCACCGTCTCCAGCCTCAAGTCCGAGGACTCCACGGAGCATCTCATATGCAAGTCTCCGCAGAAAAAGATTAACAAAATAAAGGAAGTGAAAGAACAGAGTGTGACGTCGAAGAGTGTGGAAGCGGGTAGTGATGAGCCGCCGGGGCGCAGACGTTTAGTGGTGTTCCTGGGGTTGGCGCAGGTGTTCCTGGGCGCGCTGCTGGTGGGCGCGGGCGCGCTGGCCGTAGTGAAGGGCGCCGCCCTGTCGCGCGTGGGCGCCGGCCTGTGGGCGGGGTGCGTAGCTGTGGTCGCGGGGGTGGTGGGGGTGCTCGCCGGGATCAACGACTGCTATGGTCTCTATGGAGTCGGCACGGGGTATGTACCACTAAATCTAATCATGTTTATTTCTAGAATATCGGTTCACAATAAGTAGCGTACCTTTAAGCTTAAATTGATTTAACTTTATGTTTAAGCTAAGCTCTGTACACTGTGAGTACATTATGTATTGTTTTGATAATTGATAAAAATGTATACTTGAAAGTGCATTTCTCTGTTTTTTGTTTTGCACTCACAAATCTGAACATTTGTGAGTTAGTCTGAATGTTTCTTCTCGCTGCACCTGAACACATTTAGATAACAAAATATAAATATAAAATACGTTATGAAGACGCGGGTTTGTCTAAAGTTTGTTTTATTAGTGAACATACCATATATAACGGTTGTAATGTATACAATAGTGTCATTATATACAAACACAGGATCGTTTGTCAGTCATCCTTCATTTGTCGTACGTACGTCCTCAAGAGGCACGTAAGGGTACGACCCGCACTTGGCAGTTTGGACCGAAAAAAATAATTGACTCCCATTCTATTAATGAAAATACTTACAATGTAAAGACCCTATGTTGATGAAAAAAATATTATCCAACATAAAAATAATTTCGTCATTTAGTTCACAAGCCACGAAATTAAGTAGAATGTAAATATGTATAATGATTCTCATACAGCGCGGAATCAATATCGATACTACCGACCCCCTCAGGAGGTTGAACTAACAAACCAAAACACGTTACAAGTATATAGATATATAATTGTCAGGGTACTCGTGTAACCCATACAAAAAACTCAAACTCAACTGAAACTTTTGAAGTGGGTTAACCTGACTTTGCTCACGTCCCTAGCCAATGGTATTGACATAGGTTTGGGCCATGTCCTATTCCCATTCCTGTCAGATGATACAAGATCCGAGATTTACCTATTAATAAGTTTAAAATTGCTATTAAAACTATACTCTATCAAAACGTTATTACAAAATTTCTCACTTGGAGGATAAAACAGCTTGAAACTGATCACTACTCGTGTATGACAATGTCATAGTGTAGCGTGTCTTGCCCTACCGATACCATTATTATGGTATCTTTTATAAGGCAACACACTGGAGCTAAAAGTAAATGAAGATTTGTTAAATACATTAAGTAATTGGCGATAAAAAAAATGTTAAAAGACAAGCCCGCTGAGTTTCTTGCCGGATCTTCACAGTCGTGGTCGCGTTCCGATCCTGTTGTACTCGTAGCTTTAAAAAAATCTAACGGTACGGGTAAAAATGTACATGTACACGTAAAAAAAAACAAATCATTTATTCCTCGTATAGGCCTACGTACTCACAAATTGTCATTTGTAAGTGCCCCAATGTAGGCCTATACGAGGAATAAATGATTTGTTTTTTTTTTGTTTTGATCACGGTGTCCACGGAATATTAAGCGTGGAGTTGACGAAAACTTTCTAACAAAAGTGATCACTACACTCGTGTATCCGAACATATTTTAGATGATAGATTCTCCTGCAGACTTCAAATTGAACACAAAGTCCGCATAGCTAAGCTAATGGAATCACGGAAAAGCGAATAACGACAGATATTTTATCAGAGAGAAAGTCGGGTGACGCAACGATGTCAAATGCAAAGTAGTCGCTCGTACCTAGCTGGTATCTGCCACTTTTACCGCACACGAGAAGAATTGGGGAAATGGAATACTTTGTTTCAAATATTCATGAGTAGAGCCGACATAGAGAACTATCATTTATTTATCTAGCTATTTTATGAATGCTATTTAATATTATCAACTTCATTATTAACAATAATTAGTAATCAGCTACACAGTTTTCGTTCTCCCTCTATCACTCAGAATCATTACTAACCAGCACAGAAGAAAACACTGGTACTTATTCGCTTGTGCGTACACTAAACTAAAATTCTCTAAGAGATTGGTAGTTATTATTATGTTAACACTAAAATCCACATTCGTGTAACACTTAGAATTATAATTCTAGACATATGATTATTCTATTCAAATGTGGGTAGTTTTACATCAGTTTAGACTAGTTTAGAGAGCACGAACTTACATGGCGATTAAATTTGCACTAAACATACCCACAATTAAACAGAAACGGCAAATGTAAAAATGTCATTTGCAAGCATTATACTAATTTGGACTTTAGTATGAACAGAATAAGTACTATCATAATTTACTAAAAATAGATTTTAGTTCGCTAGTTTAGTTTGGTGTTCTGAACAAGCGAATTACTACCACTCTCTGCCTAGGTACGTAGCGTACCTAAGCTGCCTAAGTACCTATGAAATGAAATGAATATTTATGGCAGTAACGGTGTCGAAATGGATGTTATCAAAGTCACTTAGTGCTTGAGGAACCACAGTTTGGGCATATAGCGGGCTATCTAATACAATACAAAAACTCTTTATTAGCACTAAAGTAAATCACAACATAAGAAAACAATTTTGTTATAAAAATTAACGTGGTATTCACTCATTTTAATTAGAATTACGTAATATATATCTATTTATAGTTTTGACCACATTCGGTGGTCTTTTTCAAAGAATGTTCGGGACGCCCGGGCCCGCCCGCAGTGTAGCGAGACGTCATCGACGCGGGCTTCCTTAATTAGTAACAATTTTTTTTATAAATAGGCACAAATGAGTCAGTCTTATCGCTAAAAGCAACATCTTGCAGGCAACCTTTGGATGGATACCGATTACATGATTGTTATAGTGGTGCAACATCACGAAGAAATATATCATTACCTTGTATTACATGAAACAGATAGGTAAAAAGTTACACAGTTTGTTAAGGGAGGTGATGATGCCAACATGTTCCGTCCTACAGATTGGAGTTGTGGTTGCCAAGTCATGCAGTACCGACGTACAGTATAAGAATAAAAATAAGATGCTAATATATAAATAATTATTATGGAATTCTAATAAAGTTACGCATCAACTTCTGTGGTAGTACCACGCTGTAACCCCACAGCCGCCCCACAGGACCGGCACTACAAGGGAAGTACCATACTCCCACATAACACCGACGTAACAAAGCTTGCTATTGCGTTTCGTCGGTTTGTGGGAGGTTCCGGGGGCCCGATTCCCCCCTTCCCCATTCTCCTTCTCCCTCCCCTTTCACACCCTCACCCCTTTTATATCTTCCTTCCTATCCTTCCTCAAAGGTCGGCAACGCATCCTCGAGACCTCTGGTATTGCGGATGTCAGTGGGCAACGGTATCACTTCCATCAGGTGAACCGCTTGCTCGTTTCCCAACCTATCCCATAAAAAACAATATTATAGCTCTAAACCGTATCTTTCAAGATCAGGTGTGGCTTTGACCATCAGATGCACGACATTCCCGTCCCTTGAGATGATATAAGCAATTTAAGTTCTCAATTCCCCTACACAATATCCCCCTATACACTCTTATCAGTGCGCTCCCCTCAAACTTGGACAACACATCTCTAATCTTCTTTAATCAGTCTTCCATTTACTCGTAGTACCAACTCCATACATCGATCTCAATGGTCATATCTCATCAACATCTTTCCATATTAATTACTAGCGGCGCCCCGCGGTATTAATTAACTTTGGTATGTTGCGCCTTGCAAATGGAGCAAAATTGTGACAAGATGGTATCTTAGAGAGGGTAAAGGAAAAGAGATAGACCACAAAAAAGATGGGATGACGACATAAAACGGCAGGCGTCACATGGAACAGTGGAACAGAGTGGCTCAAGAAAGACATGAGTGGAAAAGGTTGGAGGAGGCCTTTGTCGATTGGCAAACAGATCTACATAAATAAGTAAAATTGAAATAAGAGACTAGATCAAGGTTTATTTTAAATTTAAGTTTTCAATGTATTTTAATCACATGATTGTAATATGGATCAGAATAAAAGGCTACATTAATAATATTATGTTGCGCCTTATAACATAAGCTATCTGCCAGTGATACTCGTAGTAGTCCCGTTAAAATGTATCCAGGCGTTTCAGAGATCAGCTGGAACAAAGGGACAGACAGACAAACATAAATTTAAAAAAAAAAAAATTTTTTATGTACGTACCGTATATAGGTACTTTCATATGCATTTAGTTAGTGAAAAGCTTTTAATTTGGAATTACACACGTTTGTTTCTACTTCAGAGTGTACTTCAATTTAATTTATCTGTATAGATTAATATTACATGAATACCGCACTACCTATACATAGGTATTATTATTTATGTTAATTACCTTTAATAATTGCACTAATGGAGTTCTCACAATGCTGTTGAACATCGCTTTACGACATCGGAAGGCGATCGCCATTCTGCCATCAGCCAATCAAGTACCGAGGTATCATCTTACATAACGGATCCGCACTGCAAATAAACAACTCAGTCAATTCCGTGACTCTACGAGGATCGAAGCACTTTCTGTTTGCGACGAACAGACGGACGGACGCTTTACTAAGTTGTTTAATGTTAATACAATGGCATAGTTAGTACTTGTCCACACTAAAAGAAAAAACTCTTTTCTACCTAAATCAAAACGTACGGGCATAACAAACAATGTGTTGATTGCATGAAAAAAAAAACGCTGAAATCAGACAATGTTAACAGGTAGAAAAAACTTTTAGTATGGACAAGTACTAGCTATGCAATCCCCTTAAAACTCTACCGTGGAGGGTAAACTCTACGTAATAATAAATAATAATAATAATAAACTGTTTATTGAGATAAAAACATCACAGAATACAATTACATTTATCTCACAAAATTAATTAAACCAATAGTACCAACTTAATACGTTTAATTTCATGTCACAAACATAATTCCAATAGTATATTTTAAGATGGTAATTTATTACATGTTTTAGGTCAAATTTACATAATTATAGATTTAACAAAACATACATGGTAATCAATCAATCATTCATTTGTATCAAAAATATTATATGAATTATTACAAATTAGGTGAAACAAAATAAAATTACGTAGAATCCTTATATTTTATGTTGGATCTTATATAGGGATGGACATTTCCAAAACAACTGTGTAGGAGCCCACACGTTAACGCTCATACTTACGAGTTAATTTAAGATAAGTACAACTCAGTTGGGATACTTTTTATTTCAAGAAAATACTCCTCTAGGATAGCAGGCGGAACTGTAGAGATACGCTAGTATATAATTGTTTAAACGGTACACGCCCGAGGCCCACCATACGTGGTACCATAAGTGGTAACGTCTGCCTAGAACAGGTGCGAAACAAGTGACGAACTGCACTGCGTCCTTACCCCGACATAGCCTGTGCCTGTAATTTCGCAACCATACCTTCAAACACAAACGCAGTATTGCGAACATCACTGCTTCACGGTAGGGTAAGGTGTGGTGGCAGTACTATCCCACCGAACTCAATCACAAAGAGTTCTACTGTTCTTAAAATATACATATTTATTTACCAAAGGATTTCTGTTATTTTAAGCGTTATATCAACTTGACAGGCCCGATGGTGCAGTTGGTAGCACCCCTGCCTTCTGAGCCGCTGGTCCCGGGTTCGATCCCCGGACAGGGCAAACATTTGTGTGCATGAACATGTCTATTTGACCTTTGTCTGGGTGTGTATTTTATTTATTTTATTTATTTAATATAAATTGCTTACATATATTTAACTTAAATTAAAAACTAAACATATGTACCCTGTTAGGGCGTTGCAAAAACTTATAGTTATTTATTACAAAGTTTGTTCCTACAAAGTATACAAACAATAAAATAGACTTAACATAATAGGTAAGTAACAAATAATATTTTAAACAAATGAGATCTATTTAGGTACATATTATTGCGATTTCAATTATAATAACATGCTAGCTAGGTATAGGAGGGTATGTGAGAATATTCACTATTGACATTTTTATCATCTAAATACTCTTTAATTGTATAATAGCATTTTTGTATTAGTATTTGTTTTAGTTTTTTATGGAAAATATTATGTTTTGGTTCAGTTTGCAATTTATTTGGGAGTTTGTTGTAAATTCGTATCAACATGTAATGTGAGCCTTTTTTGAATATTTCTAATTTAGGATTTGGCAAAACTAGTAGTTGTCGGCGCGGTTTTTCATTAAATTTGTAAAGGTCAGGATGTTTTCGAACAAACATAGATGCTTCCAATATATACACGCAAGGCAATGTCAAAATTTTGTGGTGGACGAAATGTAGTCTACAGCTGTCCCGCTGGCGAATATATACTATTACGCGAATGCACTTCTTCTGCATTATAAAAAGCTATGTGTGTATATGTATATAAGTATGTATATCAGACATCAAGTTACCACAGTACAGGCTCTGCCTAGTTTGGGACCTGAACACCGCGTGTGGATGTTGTCCCATATTATTATTATAACTCTTAAACTCTCTCGTTATTCACCTCGGTGTTTCCTATATATAAGAACTCTTACATAAAAGTGTGGAATAGCATTGAAATACATATTTATATGAAATCAGTGCAGAAGTAAATGAAGAAGTACAATTGCACAAGTTGACACAGTAAAAAATATATTACAATGTAATGTTAACGTAATAGTGGTTGGAGGAAATAATTCAAATATATAAGAAAATATTTAATATGCATTGGATTAACTTTATTTTGAATGTGTACAAAAGTTTCTAGAAGTCAGGAGACTAAATTTCGAAGTATCTGTGGAAATGATGTCGTAAGGGCAAAAACATGTTAGTGTCGTGCTTTATCAACAGATTGAGAATCAAACAAGTAAAGAGAAATGATTGCTTTAAAACTAAATACGAGTACCTACATACTCAAAGGACAAACTGCCGATCCATAAACACGGTTATTGCCGCAACCGCACATAATAAGTTTGTCATACATTTTTTATATTAATTAAAATACATAAGTTTATATAATTATATTTTGTAAAGTAGTAGTAAATTACACATTTATACATTTGAAATTTTACGAATAAATAAAGGTATTGACAAACATACAGACGAACAGACGGACCACAAAGTGATCTTAGTGAGTTGATTTTTCCTTTTGAGGTGGAAAACCCTACATAGAAAAATTATGCGGCTAAAATGTAGGTTTATTTTTGTAACTGTAGAGTTATAAACTTTTTTCAAGTAGGTAGTCTCTCAGAAATAGCTCAGTCATTTAATTACTGTTTTGTATACCTAAGTCACGTGGATGCATTACTACAACTTGCTAAAACGATTGACAAAAAACAAACAAAAAGAATGATTCTTGATTTTATACACTTTACTGATACTCGTGCCCCATTGTGAATTTCAACGGTTAATAATCCACCATTATTACACGTCAAAACTTGAGAATAAACACAAAAGAAAATAAATTATAATAGTCATTGTTGGTTTTTTTCCCGCCATCTCCATGTTCAAGCAAGCGACCTCCCAGCAAGCAAAACGTTCACATCACTATTTGTTTTTGCCTTAGTGACGTCATACGACGTATAGGCCGTCGTTGAATAATGTTTTAGCGCCAATTTTAATAGTTGAAATAAAGACATGTGTTTTTAGTATAGAGTTCTTTAAAAAAATAAAAAAATCCTAGGTGTGTATTTTGGTGTTCTGATTAATTTTACGCACATTAAAAAGGTCAACAACCGTATTAAATCAAAATTAGCAATTAAACTTACTGAAACTTGGTATAGTCATATGATGAGCATTAGGAGTCATATGATGAGCATTAGGAGTCATATGATGAGCATTAGGAGTCATATGATGAGCCTTAGGAGTCCTAACGCTCATCATATGACCCGAAAAGTCACGGGTTGTGTACCCAGTTACTGAAACGTAAGAATAATTATGTACAAATTACGCGATGATGCCTATGATGTAATTCTTCCGGTGCGTGGTCGCCACTCAAGAACCTTCCTTCCCATCGGTTATCAGTTCTGCGAGCGATGTGGTCTGCCCATTGCCACTTCAACTTGCTAATTCTGAGAGCTACGTCGGTGAGACCTTAGTCCTCATTTGGGATCTTATCACGCAGGGAATCCCCAAGCATTGCCCTCTCCATTGCTCGTTGCGGCTTTATGCTTATTACACCATTGATCTACGGTATTATAGATCAGTTTCAGTGAGTCATCACTGGCAACACACACTGGTTGAAAACTTTAGTTTCAGGCTATGAGATATTGTGGATCGAAGCGTCCCGAACGTAATTATATTTAAGCGAGCAATATTTTCTAGGTGGGATATACTGCATTAACACTGTCACGGTCGTATCTCACGTACTTACTTGAATTGAATGAAATTGGTACCTACACATAATAAACGTGTATGAAAGTCTGTCGGCTTTCTCTGCGGTCAACACTGCACTAGCCTACTATTACTTAACCTGTGCCTGTACTCACACGAGACCGCCAACTTGTCAGACGAGGCGGTAGGTGGGCGGCGCAGATTCGCCACGTTTCGGGTGCCGACGCATGGGACAAAATATCTGCTCAAACTTGCCCCCATGACACGTGCTGTCAGATAACTCAATATAATTACCGAAGAGACGGATATTTTTCTTTGAGGCTCGCCAGAATTGACAGAAACTGCATAATTATACAATATGTGAAAATAATGATTTGTGAAATAATAATTAAGTAAGTGTGTTAATTATTATCTTTGTAATTTATATAATATATAAAAATGAACCCCTATTTTTCATAGTCACGCTATAACTTGAGAACGGCTTTACGATTTCATTTATCTTTTTTTGAATTGTTTAATTAAATACATTCAAATAAGTGTAGCATTGTCTTGGGTGAACTGTTATGATGCTTTATTTGTTTGTATGGAATAATTAAAAATAACAAAAAAAACTTGCATAGGCCTATCAATCAATTCATCAATTTTTTTATTTATTTAGATAATCAAGCCTAACTAAGAGACACATAAAAAAACTATTTTTAAACAATACGGCAGCAGCTGGATACAGTTAAGTGTTGGAATTGTTGTTCCCGAAACTAAACATAATAGTTTGTATTTTCGAGAACATAGGCCTATACTGTCAACTATTCTGTGTCTCCACTTGCATACGAACTGGCAACTATTCAATACCATGTGCGTGAGCGCGTGCCGCAACTTGATATCGTATTTGCGTACGCGATACGCGGTTACGAGTGCAGGCGTGAAGGTCAGTCGACATGTTCGGGTTCCATGGAAGCAGATACAATGTCCTTATCTGTTGCCCACATAATAGGTATACATTAACTGCTACTTTCTTCATATTTACCACATGTCTCTTTATAATCGGTGTAACCTAACCTAAGCTTACTTACAATAATTTTCATCCTTATTACATGTTTGTAATTGGTGTAACCAATTGCTTTATATTTCCTTTATAATTCCTTTGTTTTTTTGCTTTGCTACCGACTACCAAAAAAGTAGGAGGTACTCAATTCGACTGTATTTTTTATTTATGTTTGTTACCTCATAACTTTCGACTGGGTGAACCGATTCTCAAATTTTTTGTTTGTTTGAAAGCTGGTACTTCTCGTGTGGTCCCATTTAAAATTCGTCAAATTCGGTCTAGTATTGTTTGAGTCACACTCCAATAACTTAATAGAATTTATGTCGGTATTAATTTTTTCTAATTGTACTTGTCTCTTTTTCTTTTCTTTCTATTTAATGTTATTAGAAGGCGGTACGAGCACGACACCCTCCTAGTGTTCATTTGTAACCTCTCTGCCTATAGCGGATGCATCTCGTCGCTGCACTGCGCCCGTCACCCTTGTTAAGTCTCATGTGCCTGTAATTCCACTGATACCCTTCAAACCAGTAGGTACACACTAATGCGAACATAACTCTTCACGATAGAAATAGGTGCTGATACTTTTCCGGACGAACTCAACTCACCAGAGTTTTTTTGCTACAAAAGGTTAGGTTTTTGACTATAGTATCTGCTTTTGCCATTCCCAAAGTTAATTATGTACATACAGATAGTTGCAGCAAGTGAGATACATTCAAGTGGTCAGAAGTGCGTTAAACAGTAAATGAAGTCCTCTTGCATGCAAATGCCCTGTCACCAATCTCCTACGTTAAAGAAACACGAACGCCCTCTACATGTAACATGTGGCACTCACCAATAAATTACAAACTATATAGTACCTAACATGTCTACTACTGAGCACTATAGACAGCGCCTGCGACTTTGTTCGCGTATTAATGGGATTCCCCGGCAACCCGTTAATCGGGATAAAAATAGGTTATTCAAAAAAATATAATTTATTTAGAGCATTAAATGGGAAACTTAAGAAAATATTGACGTATGAAATAATTAAACATATCGCCTAAATAATGCTGAGGTGCTTAATACAATTGTCCGATGCTTATGATCTTCCCACCAGGCAAGCCTGTGTCGTGAAGATAAATAATGACACCTTCTTATATACAACAAAAATGTAAAGTTTTATGAAATACGTTTGGTACTCTAAGCACACACGCGCTAGCTCTGCTAACATACAAACATAATAACAATATACAAATTTATTTACTTCATGGATTAATTTATTTCTGAATTAATCGTCGCTATAATTTCATGCAAATCGATTAAGCTTTTTCAGTTAGAAGAAATACCAAACTTATACACTCACTCACAATCTCACTCACTCACAAACTATCGCATTTAAAAATATGAATATGTGTGATACTTAACACAAGAAACAAACCACACCAATGAAATTTAAACGGGACCTACTCGGAGTATAACCTGTCCAAAAAACAACATCAAAATCGTATCAACATGTAAACTGTTACGGGTAAATGTACGCGTGACGAGAACTTTCCTTTTCTGGAAGTCGGTTAAAGCAGTTTTTTTTTTAAATAATTGTCATCAACTTCATAAACTTGCAGTATCAGCCGTGCGATTCTCTAAGAGCAAACATCGTTGCATCTTTGACAACATCTGTCAAACAAATGACAACATGAAAAGAAACGTTGGAAAAACAACCTTGTGTACAAGGGCGATAGGTATCTCATCAAGTAGGTATTTGACATCGGTGAGCTCGTCGACGAGCACATCGACGAATCATAAGAGAATAGCACGGCTGTAAAGGCAAAAGAAACTACATCATCACGTGAAACGTTTACGTCGCGGCCGACGGCGCATGTACTCGGGTATGTGGTTCCGGTCGGTGCGCACGCGCAAGATGCGCTGCCATATGCACTTGCTACACGCACACGGCTTTATATTGTTATTATTATTGTATACACGGTGGAAACAAAATTCAGGATAAAAAGAAAAAATCTTAAGCCAAAAGGACTGTTGGTTTGGGGTTATGGGGCCATTGAATGAAAAGTACCTACTTAATGAAAATCAAATAAAAATAATAATAATACGGGCGGTACTCTATGACGTTTTTTTGCAATATTATATATATTTTAAAAATATTGTATAATTGTTTAGTTACTTTTAGGCCTGAAACTAAAAATAAGAATAATATTGTGACGAATTCTAATGTAACACAACATGTAAATAAAATATTTCTAACGAATTCACATAATAATATGTGTACATAAATCTATAGATATACTAACTGCGCCCTGTGGTTGCACCCGCGTGCTGATGGATCATGATGATGATGATGATGAAAAGTATTCCTATATCCTTCCCCGAGATATAACAAATCGAAAAACACAAATACCTAAAAATGTTGAGTTATAAACGGTGTAACTAACGCGACTTTGTAAGTATTCAAAACCCAACCATTCACCAGAGCCAAAAAACATTTAAAAACTTAGAAAAAAGATCATATCTTTTTATAATTATTTTTGATAGAAAGATATTTTTTGGATTTGTTGGAGTTTTGTTAAAATAATACTCATGAACAGCAATGAATACATTTCCGTTAAAGTTATTACCAGTTGGCTTTTCACTACTTACAGCAAATGACTTTGCATTTTAAAAACCTGAAAAACCTCAAGAACGTAAGTAGTTTAGTGATTTCTTTGGAGATAGCTAAGTTCTGTATATTTCCAGATATTTAAAATGCTGATACTTGAAATATATAATTAATTACGTACTATTCAAGTGATGTAAAGAGAAGAAGAATAACTCTTAAAAAATGCTGATACCACTTAATAGGCAAAGAATGCTGTAAGTTATATCAAATGTTTAATAATAAACCGCACTTTTGCTATAAGTAAAAGAGTGTTAAAACGCCGTTTTTTAATGACTTACAGCAACTTGAACAAGGAAACTTTTCATTATTAAACCTATTAAAAAAAAATTATCTTCGATATGAGACCCAGACCATTCAACGCAGAGTTTATTTCTGAATCTATCTGTGTGTTCAGTCTGCTTACGCCATTCTTGCTACTTACAGCAAATACGTCTTACGTTGATATATAGATGTTTACCTACCAACCTCCTTTTAAACAAATCTTCTTTGTAGTATACTAGATACAGCCCTTGGCAGTGGGCTTCGTCCCTAGAGTGCTGGCAGCTATGGTCACGTTGAATGACAATGTTTAATCTATGTGCAAGATATGGGCCAGCATTGTGTCCCATGTTACCTCGACTAGTCGATCTTGAGTCGCTATCAATTGTACTAAATTCGTAACAATTCTTGTAAGTATCACACATGTACTATTTTCATGTTCTCCACGGTCGGATGCGCGTGCGTCGAGGAAGTGCAAAGAAATGTATGAAACGGTACCCGCACTACCGGCGCGCGCATTGTCGCACGCACGCAACGGCCGCGCACTAATTGCACGTGTTTCATTGTACCAAGTCCGCTCGCACGTAGAGACGAATTGTCTTATTCAATGAAATGTGTTTTAGGGAATTGCTTGCTTGAAGCGCTCGCAGCGGAACTTGACTTGGCGCGATTTTAACCTATCAACAAGTTAAGCAACGCTTGTGATATTGTTCAACTGAGTGCTTCCGTGCTTCGGAGGGCAGGTCAAGCCGTCGGTCCCGGTTGTTTGTCTTAGGACAACAGTCGTTAGGCTATGTCAAAGACCATCGGGCGGCCTAAAAACTTCCACATGGCCACTACCCTATTCATTAAGCCGCACTGGGCCCGCGTGGTGGATTACAGCCCCACTCCTCTCTCTGAAAGGATGGGTCGTAATGACCTTATTTCACGTAGATGTCACGGCAGGATCTGCAGACAGCGCTCCTCACAGGCAGCTACTTAGTATGTGATGTGGCCCTCCACCATGTTGTTTCGCAAAATTAATGATAAATCAACTATCCCAACAAGAGTCTAACCAGTTTTTATCTTGCCAGCGTTTCTTACGTGTGATTAGTAAATGTTGCACACAGGCCAGCTGATGCAGCTTGACAAACTATAATTATTACTAAGAAGCCTTTGACAAACGTAAACATAATATAAGAATAGTGTAACTGACCTCGTATCTAGGTCAAGAACCTGTCTAATGGAGGACGATACCAGGCTTTGTATGTAATGTGAAGATGGCAGCGCA
Source organism: Selenia dentaria (assembly GCA_917880725.1). Taxonomy (NCBI): domain Eukaryota; kingdom Metazoa; phylum Arthropoda; class Insecta; order Lepidoptera; family Geometridae; genus Selenia; species Selenia dentaria. Next base: position 1,220,659 of record OU862877.1, read on the forward strand.
GCGTCTGCGCTTTCTCCGCCATTTCTAGTAGCAACTGCTGCGGGTACTGTGGTGGTGATGTGAATTGCATCACTACAGTGCAATGTGTGTCATATGTCTATGGTATTGAGGTCGATTATCGAACAATGTAGCAGTCTCTTGAAGTAATCTAGACGAGATGGGATGCGAGGTGTGTGACGCGTCTGTCGGATTGTACGTGTGTGGGGATGCTGTTTGATATTCTGTACGTTTTGCGCTCCAAACACAACTAGCACTGGTGTAATGTCAACTTTATTACAATTACATTATCTGCCGGCATTGCTTCATTTCACTCAAAGTCTTTAACAATTGGAATGTCATTAGTTGAAGGTGAACACGCATCACCTCATTGATAATTGTTGAACTTGACCACTTCTAGTTCCTGCCATTTCTGAAAAAACGACCATTTCTTTCCATATTACCATAAATTATACAAGTTGCTTCATCAGCATTTTGGTCAGTAGTCACACATCTCACCTGTGAGATAAAAGCCTGTTTATCTATATTATTATTATTGTTGTTTCTAATCGTTTATTAGAAGCGATGATTTTGTAAAACTTAACAAAGGTGTAACAGAATTTATATTATCAATTTCCACGATTGAAACCATTACAGGAAACAAAAGAAATTATGATAAAATTTAAGTTCCAAGAGAACAGTAATTATTATATATCTCCTATATATAGATATAAACATGAATCTCTATTTCGGTCATCGCATCACGCGGAAACGGATGGAGCATTTTCGCAAATTGTTTTCTTGTTGTGTAAATATTGTCATGAGACGGTTCTGATGTTAGAAAAACCCAGAACATATGGTTATGGCGAACGCCGAGCGTCGTATGTGAACGAAGTCGCTATATAGTCTTTAAATACATAACCTACCCAGAGCATTTCGGTTCATGCTTAGTGATATGGTTCCTTGGTGTTTTGCAGATGATAATAATAATAATAAAGCCTTTTTTTCCTTAACTTACAGAGCTTTAAACAAAATTAAATTTATGAGATAATATTTACTCGTACTAAGATTGTACATAGTAATATATTATGAATGTTTATATAGTTAAGGCCCCTGGCGGGTATAGGCCTCCTCCAACAGTTTCCAGGTTTTTCTTGTCTTAGCTTTTGTTATCCAGTCGTTTCCAGCATGTTTTTTAATTGGTTTTGCAAATACTTCTCTATTAATAAAAAAATTATAATTGCAGTCATTACGCTCGAAATAATTTTAAAAGAGAAGGTTTGCACCAAATGTATATACGTGGGAGCTTTTACGATTTAGAAATGACACAGCGGCAGTACTTGTTTAGAAAACTGTACACATGCTCAGAAAAAGAAATGTATGCAACATTATCTTAGCTGCAGAATCTGCAGAAAACCTCAAACGGAGAAAATATGCTTGTCTTGAAAATAATTATATTTTTCTTCAGTTTAGGGTTGAAACTAATGGTTCTTGGGGTCCAGATGCACGCCGTTTAGTAAAGGAGCTGTCCAGACGCCTCAAAGAAACTACAGGTGACCAAAGAGCTGGTACTTACCTCGGAAAACGTATCGACCTGGCTATTTACTGGCTGGCACTCTACCCGTAGACAGGGACTTAAATGCTTAATCTATAATATACTATAATTTAGAAATATTTTAGTGAATTAGTTTTATTGTAATAGTTAGATTTATTTTATATCAGTATTTTTGTACTAAGTTTAAATTTATTGACATTATCTTTGTTTCAATAAAAAGCGTAGCATAACATCCATCCCTACTTCATATGTGTTATATTCGACACTTTTATATAGGGAAAACTTTTTCTAAATTAACTACTATAAATAAGCAAAATAGCGTGCATTTCCCGTTTATATAGCTGAAAGAGTTATTGTTAAGTTGCCAATGATTAGAATGGATAGATGAAAAAATAGGATAGATAGAATGATCTTATAATAATTTCAAATAGTGTTTATAATGCCTTTAAAAATGTCTACAATTGATCAAGCCGATCGGAATCGAAAACCGACGGAAATTTGTCAACATTTATGAATTACTAGCGACAGCCCGCGATTTAGTTCGCGTAGATAGGCTCGGTGTTCGGCCTCGCCATAACCTCCCATCTTTTCTTGGTGTTTCTTTCATTAGTACCCTTTTCCGAGAATAATTAATACAACAAAAATAATTAGCGTGATTGTTTCATCCGTTCTCAAGATATAACGACCAGGAGAAATAGGGGTTCATTTATATATATATATATATATACCTATATACTGCCGTATTTATAAACAAGTACAAGTAATTACTTAAGCAACGATTTAAATTCTATAGTAGTCTAGCTTTTAATAGTGCTTACTACAGGCAAATAGTAGTGGATTTGCCTGTAGTAAGCACTATTAAAAACTAGAACTCTTAGCCGAGTAATAGTCACCATTTCCTTTACATAAGCAATGAGAACACGTACAATTTCCATTCTTGTTGCAAAAGTGAAGTTGTATAAAAATTACATTCGCACACAAGTCTGAATTGTGAAGGATTTATTATGTTGTAAAAATTAAAATCCGATGACAACAACCTAATAAAAGTGTAAAAAGATACATCCAATTTTGACAGGGTAATGTTATGCATTTACTTTAATAAGTAACGTTCATTCCTCGACTATACAATAAGTTTTTATGTTGAAGTATTATCAAGTGCTTACTTCATTGAGAAATGACTCAGCAACAAGTAATTACTTGTTTAAGTATAAATACGAGTGTAAGTTCGGTTATCTACTCAAATTGTATGTCAGTGTATTACCAATATTGCCATAGCATTGGTATTGCATAAAGCAACGCCCAACGGGGTCTTAAACTGACTTTTAAAAAGAAATCGATTTAGGTACACTTTGCAGGTGATCACTACGAGTATAAACTGTTACATGATAAACTGGCAAAAGCACTACAGGTGTCCGCGGGCCCCTCTTAGCCGTTAGATAGTATTGATTAGGAAGCTTGATTTTACATATCAAATGTCGTCGGCGAAAGAATCTCATTATCGAACTCTTCTCCATGTCAATACCATGAATGAAGTCCATTGAGAGGAGAAAGCTACGTCAATCAACGCAGTGATCGTTATCTTGTGATATGTGCGCGTTGTCACTCGCTGATCTTTCTCGATATAATTAATAATTAGTAAGGAGTTTTCTACTCATTGAGCCACGCGCTGCGGCACCCAATGTTTTTGCTCGTTACTACTCAATACTTGCTCAGTTCCGAGCGTACGTTTTGTTCATTGAGCGAATGTCAAATCGTTCATGACTGTCCCGCTCAGTCACAAAGGTGCAGTGGAATTCGCTTGTGACGAAACGCATCTGTTTTCATTTTCATTCAACAAGACGCATATGCCGTCTCCTATTAAAAATAGGACATTGACAGGCCGGTTGGCGCAGTTGGTAGCAGCCCTGCCTGCTGAGCCGCTGGTCCCGGGTTCTATCCCTGGACAGGTCAAACATTTGTGTGCATGAACATGTCTGTTTGACATATTTCTGAGTGTTTATATGTATCTAAGTATGTATATCAGACATCAGGTTACCATAGTACAGGGTCTGCTTTTTATTTGGAACATGAGGACCTTTATCTGGACGTTGTCCCATATATTATTATAAAAAAAAAAACGCCCTACTGCTTTGCTGCAGAATATCTGGCACTGCAGAGTTGCGAAGTGCACTTGGGCTGTCACCTACGATTTCTTTGCTGTCGCTTGTATAATTATACGAGTACTAACTACTTTTCTTTCTATGAACGTGCTCAGGAATATTTAGATGGATAAGTATGATATTTGTTCTGTGTACATAAAGTTTGTTTCACTATTGTGTACAGGAGCCCGCTGCTGACGGCGTTCCTGGCGCTGTCGCTGCTGTGCTTGGCGTGCGGCAACAGCGCGGCCGTGCTCGCCGCCACGGGGTTGCAGCGCGACTCTCTGCGGTCGCAGCCGAGTGAACACACTAGCTTTGAAGTAAGCTAAATCATAACTACCTACTATTTTACATATTTACCAAATTCAAGAGCACGCATGTTTGACCGTATGTACTTTTATTATGTACGTTCACCAATTTCTCCCCCATTTGTTGACCGATCCTCAAAACTCTTTTTTTTTTATCTGAAAGAGTATAGTTCCGAGGTAGTACCATTTAAATTTCATCAAATTCGATCAAATGGTTTATGAGTTACTTTTCAATAACTGAAGAGTGTTCCGCATATCTTGATGATATCCTTATTGACGGCGAATGACGATCGATCCCGTAACTAGCAAGGATCACTAAAAAGGGTAAACAAAAATGTTTACCAATAAATGGAACCGACTTCAACACCAAAAAATGTAAAATAACTTGTTGAACCCGGTACCATTTTTGGTAAATAGAAATGTATGGATGTTTATTGTTGTAGCTGCTGTATATCACACATTTCCTAATTAACCCGTCCGGATCCGCAAGCCTCCGGTTCATCCATAAATATTGTATTATAGCGTAAACCGGATGCGGACAGATTCATATTATAAATGTAAAAGCAAGTTTACGCTCACACGCTCAAACCGCTTAACAGATACCAGGGACGGACATAAGATAATTTTGTAACAGACTGTGCCGTGTCTAGCCTTAACTAGAGAGGGGGAATAAGCCCCTCGTAGAGAACTGTTAACGAATTAAACAATAAAATCACTAAAAGCAAAACACAGCTCGCGTACAAATCTACTGAAACAATGTTCCCGGTAGTGGCTAGTGCATGTCTCTATATCGGAACGTGGTTGTGGAGTATTTTAAACAATAGAGTATGCATATACGGATTGTATTTTGACTACAGAAAAAAACATTGTTATGAACCGTTGGAGTGTGTGTAGGACTGTATATATGGATATGTGTGTATGTGGATGTTGTAATAAACCACTTATTAAACGAGTATGTATGATGGCGACCGCAAGCGCCGTCGTCTAATGGCTCGTCAACAGAAACGTCGCATTCGTAGGCAGCGCTGGCGCTGGTCTAGGACTGGTCAAGGGATAACAAATCATCCACCCACAAATATTCGACCATGCTTCATACGTGTTACATATAAAAGTAATTATACCTAACAAGATAAATGGGTGTGGGCCAGGTGGAGAAGGCCTACTTATATAAAAGTTTGTTATAAAAAAATAAATATTGACATGCTTAGGCTTTAAACTATACAAATAAAAAAAATGTAGAGGTCGAATTTCTGTACAATGATAAATAATGCTAAAAACCGAGTCAGGGGGATGTAAGGAGAGAAATCAAAATAATTTGGATTTTTTGATTATTTTTGTTTCTCTTGTTTGTCTGTCTGTTTGTACGGGCTAATCTCTGACACGGCTGAATGGATTTGAGAGAAAATATGTATGGTGGTAGCTTATACCCCTGGTCAACATATAGGATACTTTTGATCCCGGTAAATTAAAGAGTTCCCGTGGGATAGTTAAAAACTGTAATTAACCATATCCCGCGACGACGACGCGAGCGAAACCATTGGCGGGTCAGCCTTAAATAAATCTATCATCAATACATAACATATTTTTTTGAGCTCCTGTCCCTGTGCTAGTTAAAAAACTGTTTTACAGGGTACAGGACCTTCCTAAATAAGTTTTAGTATTTGTGGTTAGGTAGGAATAAAAACGAAATATGTGCATAACCGATACCGTTTAAAACCTTAGCAGAAATGGCCTTAAATTCTGGCGGGTTCGTTTTGCTCTATAACGTTAAAAAAAAATTATCACAAATTTCTTTAAATCATAAATAACAACGTGCATTAAAATATTAGCCCAGTGATCGTAACGAATGATAAATATTTGTAATATCTATAATAACATTTATAATGCACGAGTGGCTGTCTGTTCTGTTACTCAAGCGCGGAGTGCACTTGCTTGCAAATGGTGGCTAGAGGCGCTATCGGACCTTATTGCAAATAGCGCTCCCGTCACCAGTAGACGGAGCAATATGTTGCACACTCTTCTCTACTTTACATTGCATAATCAGGATGCAGCGGATGCAACATTTTTAACGACGGTGTAATGTATCTGCATCCATGCTGTCTGCATTGCGGTACCTAGGGAGCAACGTGAAGTAAAGATACAAAAACAAAACTAGATTGTATGTGTTCGGTCATACGGGGTACAAATACTTTTTTAAAATCACATAAAAAATTAAAGATTTTATTTGTAATAGAGCGTGTTCTGAGTGTATTTATTTGTCTTTTCTTAAGCGTATAGTTTTTTTTTATATATAACATTTTCATGGAGATTCGTTCTCCAAACATCACAATAAACATTCTTAAGCTATGGTGGAAATTGCTTAAAAACTAAAGTGAGTCCATTTTTTTTTGTAAATACATAAATCTATTGCTAGTGAACCATATTTCCTAATTTTATACTTATGTGTACGCTATTGGCCAGAAGTACTGGCCTCAGGTTCACGCCTTTGCCGTATCCTTTTTAACATAGCTTTCACGATCTCTTCATTTCGGTCGTATAGTTGTAACTAAACTCTGTATTACTATGTTCTGATGTTTAAACTTTACTTAAGAGGAGCGGATAGCTCGTTCTTGTCTCATACTAAAAGAACAACTCTTTTAAAAAGGTAACATTATACGCTTTAAAACACTAAAAAAATCAAAACACATGGACCTAGTAAACGATGTGAAAAACAAGTACAATTTGAAAAATTTAATACCGACTTCCATTCTATTAAGTTATTGGAGTGTATCTCAAAAACTACTGGACCAAATTTGATGAAAAAATTAAATGGGACCACACGGGAAGCACCGGCTTTCAATTAAAAAAAAGAATTTTGAGATTCGGTAAAAAACCGTCGAATTGAGTACCTCCGCCTTTTTTTGGATGGCGGTATAAAAAAACACTTGAATTAGACAATATTAAGAAGTATAAAAAAGCTATTTGTTTTAGTATGAACAAGTACGCTCTATGCGTTCTTAAAATACTAATCGTAAGAGAACTCGTACATTGAGTATTAATATAACCATCAAAGCTTAATGTAAAATTAAATAAATATAATTAATATAAATTAATTACTTAATTCAAAACAATAAATGTTTTAATTAACTCCGTGGGAATGAAGTTATATTAATTTTCCCGCCAATTCCAGGTGCGAATCACAAAAAGTGAAAAACTGAACTTACTGCGAGTAGTACCTCTTATGCAAGGAACCGGTTTCTAAAGTCCTTTATGTTGTGCTGCGAACCAATAGGGTGCATTAATAGGCCAAGCAGTATTGTATTCATGTATGAAGGGTACTGTAGAATGTGACATTACTTGATGAATGATAAACAGAAACCAATATCTAGGTGCGACGAGTACCGTGCAGTGCCTCGCAAAGTTTCGTTTCAAAGTCCTGGGACGCACTGCAACTATATACATGTGCAAGCATACCATCAAGCGCGCGATTCTTTTTTGTTTTTTTTTATATCAAAGTCAAAGTGACTCCCTCTCTCCTGATGGAAAGCGAAGATGGAATCAAGAAGCGATGGCCATTACTGTAAAATATGATGACCTGATAGGTGCTTGTTCACGCCCCGCTTGAAGGCCCAGGGTCACAGCTGCAAGGAAATACGTACGCTGGCAATCATTCCACAATTTACTTACACGACAGAGGTGACGACGATTTGCCCATCTCGACACTAAACACGCCATACAAAAAGGTTTTAAATATTATCGGGATACGAAAGTAAGTACGTCAGTATGTTCGTAAATCAAGGTACGCTAAGCGGTCTTGTCCGCACAGACAGCAGTCATTAAGACGAAGGTGAAAACGCTCGCCACCGCCTCAGGGCCCGCACCCAATCTATATACCTACATATGTAATTACTTTTCCTCACTTACAGATTCATTTAAAACACAGAGCGTAAGCCGTTGGAGTTATAAACTTGACATTTTGGCAGTTGATGTTGTAAGCATACATTATAAAAGGATTTTTGGAAATTTCACTTTTATGTGGGTAAAGTGAACAAAGCCGCTGGCGGATCACCTACAATGAAAGTTGTAGCGAATACATACTACGGTATCAATTGCAATGGCATAACAGTAAGCTGTATACATACAGAACGTCCAATGACAAAAGTTCATATTAACACAATACTAAGTGTTTTGTTCTTGGAATAATTTTGTTTCCAAATAACCGGCTAGCTGCTCCATCTAGTGGGACTTTCGCACCCATGTTTCCGTACTTACTCAATATTTTAGCCACATTTGGATTTTTATTAACTTTAAAGTTTGGTGCTTACTGCTATTACAGATTTTACGAAATAGCAAAGTTAAAAAGGTTAACAAAACATATTTATAGTATGGATATCACATATGTTATATTATATGTTTGTTATTTATGAGGGTATCCGCCGTACATACTCACATTCTGTAAAAAGTCTATTAGTTCCGCTTACTGGACAATAGATACCGTTTTTTAGATAGAACAAACAGACAGACAGGTGGATAGAGTAGCGTAAGCTTAGATATACGGTACGGTTCTTGGTATCCACAGAAGCCACGGTATAATTGTAGTTTTGTTTTCAGATTTTTATTAAAAGCGCAAAGGGTAGATTTTAGCTTTCATAGAATTATGAGCTTTAGACAATCCTCTTCCACACTTCTTTCACCTATTTTAAAGCATGATTGTCACCTTATATTTTACTCAAAGATCATATTAACATGAAATATATTAAAACGTGCCTTGTTCTTGGTATTTGGATGTTAAATACCACACCGATTGCGCAATGCTTCATTATGTAATGAAGGCAATCGAAGGTTGTTTATTCAACTGGTCAACATAGCATAGCTGACAGTTCGACTTGAAGGGCACAGCATGCAGACGGAAAGAATGCAAACTTTGATCCAATAAGATCCAGTAACACATCAATGCGATGCTCCTGTTAGATTATTACATGCATGTGTCATTTTAACAACTTTTCTGTAGAGCCAAAAAGGACAAGACAAACGTAGTTTATCTCCAAGCTCTACGTTGTATAGGAAGGGAAGATGCCAGGTGATTTTAAAAACGTTCCCCTTACAAATGGGCTCTTCGGTCGAAGTTGGTGTTATGTAACTGGATGGTCTGTTGAATTCAGCCATAATCGTCTATTCCGTCCAGTATCATTTCCAAGTACAGGAGTAATATGGACATTAGACATACATTTCGTCTTGTCCATATTCAATTCTATTCAAAATCATTTATTTCATTTAGGTATTATAAAAATCCTCTTAAGAACGCCAATGTACTTACTTACCTATATAAAAATGAACCCATTTCTCCTGGTCACGCTATAACTTGAGAACGGATGGAACAATCTCGCTCATTCTTTGTTGTTGTGTTAATTATTGTTAGGATAAAGAAAATCCAAGAAAATATGGGAGGCTATGGCGAGCCCGAAGGTCAAGCCTACTACGCGTACGAAGGCGCGTTCAGTCGCTAGTAATAAATATAAAAATGAATCCCTATTTCATATTACCAACTTCGATGAAATTTGGCAAGGGTTATATCCTATTATACACGAGTGGTAGTCATGTATTGAAACAAACAGAATAAAGTTAATGAAATCGGTAAAGTCGTTCTCAAGTTATTGCGTAACCAAGAGAAAAAGGGGTTTATTTTTACACTTCTAGATTATAGAGAATGAATATTATAAAAAAACCCGAAGTTTGATAAAGCTTCATATTCGATATTAGCATACTGTGTAGCCGCTTGGTCCTGGAGGGACGTGTCAGACGGAGGTTGACGTATCAGACGGAGGGACGTGTCAGACGGAGGTTGACGTATCATCAATTTCGTGAATGACCTTACGGAGGTAATTGTTTATTCGTTGCAACATTTTTTCAATTAGTTTCAATTGCATATTAATGTGCTATGTGAGAACTTCGTGGTATTTAATAGAACGTGCTTAAGGCAAATTAATTTCTTCGTGTTATTGCGATAATACCAGTTTGCGCGACCTTCTTGTAACCAAGTCCAGTTTTAAGGGTGTGTCACGGACGGCGAGAAAATAGCCCAACAATGACTATCAGGGATTTGTTTTGACGTGTATTAGTGGTGGATTATTAACCGTTAAGTGATGCGCAAGAGTAGGTAAAGTGAACAGAATCACGGAGCCACGTTTTGCGCTTTCCTCGTCCTTCGCCTTGGAAATTTTAGTTCATGCATCCACCGCATTACTTGACTGGACAGGGATTAATGATAATTTGAGAGACTTATGTGACTGTCACTGCTTAAAATGGAAATTTAACTTCATTCAAACTTTAAATATTTACAGTGTTCAAATTACTAACGGGATAGTTAGCATGTCTTCGAGTTTCCGATATCCGAGTTCGAGCTGATACAGTTAGTGTTGTGTGCTGAGATAAATCAAAAACTAACAGTGCGAATAATAGTAGTGGTGCCTCGCATAACAAACGAGTATGGAAGAGGGTAGACCGCTTCGTCTGCTCATAAACATTCACCAACCCGCAATTCCACAGTTCCCGAACATGGCGCTTGCAACAGGCAAGAAATGTCGGAAACTCATAGAAAATATACATGGTGGTTAGTTGAACATTTTGAATGTTTGTGACCATGATAGTTTAAAAACCTATATTTAAATATTTAGATAAATATCTTAATAACTGACAAATGTGATCAAATACAAAAGGTGGTGTGTCACGTCTACCGTCCACCGTACCACTCGTAGGATCGAGTGGAGTAGGATGGAGGAGGCCCTCGTTTATAAATGGACGTCCCAAAATGATACTTAAGAGGATTGCATAGCTAGTATTTCCATACTAAAAGAGAAAACTCTTTTCTACCTCTTAACATCGTCCGATTTCAGTGTTTTTTTTTCATGGATTCATCACATTGTTTACTATGCCCGTACGTTTTGATTTTTTCAGTTTTTTTAAATTCTAAAAAAGGAAATTTATATAATAGTACTTTGATAGTATCCATGAAAAAAAAATCACCGAAATCGGACGATGTTAAGAGGTAGAAAAGAGTTTTCTCTTTTAGTACGGAAAGTACTAGCTATGCAATCCTCTTAATAACTAAAATGATTACTGTTCACTAAACCAAATGTATTACCGTCTAGCTAATGCATGCAAAATCATCAGTTATATTTAACTAAATTTTAATTCAACTCATGTTTTATAAGTTATGGGAAATAAAGGACTATTATTATTATTATAAGTGCCAGTAAGGATCTAACGAACGTTTTTTTTCGATAAAATATGTACAATTTTACAAGACTTACCGACTCAATCAAAATTAAACGAAACCACCACTACTAATGCTAATGTTATGAACCTGGAACGGCAACATTAGAGATAACCCCGGTCTCCATGCGATACCAAAATAACGCATGTCCACCTTTTTACTTCAGACACGATGTCGGCATCAGAGACAATACGGTAACATCACGTCTGTATTATCCGAACAGGGATCGGCTGACGCCAATACTTCCTCAGATTTGCTTTAGGCTCTAGAGGGTGCGTTTCTAATTCATTTGGTAAACCACAGACAGATCGTAATGGTAAAGCCACTGTAGTTCATATTATCAACCTAGATTAGAGCCTCCCCAGTGACGCTCGCTATTCAATAGAGCCAGGGATAGATATTTACTAGAGATGATTAGAGAGATATTTTGCTGTTAAATAGATAGGTAGGCTACTTGACTTACAATCATTGCAATGTTAGAGAGAAAAAATCACATTATCAGACGGGATCCAACCCGCGTCTTCCGAGGCTACCGAGACTCAAATTATAACTGTCTTTATGAATTTAACTGTATTATGGGGACGGACGATTTCTCTCTAAATTACGCGATATATTTTTAGATATCTCTCTAAAATTGCAATGTATCGCTAAGCAGGCATCATCGGGTCATATTATAGAAAATATATTGATTTACAATGTTTCCCAAGCATTATACTGTTGCCGTGAGAAGGGCCCTCTTCTGTTTACCATACGATGCCAATAACAAATGCCTGGGGATAAACACAGTGCAGTTCCAACCAGAACTGCTGTTCTAAGCTCTCTATGGCACTGCAACGGTTACAGGCAAGAGAAGTGCTTCCTACCATCAGGCGGTCGACTTGATTGCATAAGAAAAGGCTCATCGGTTGATCGAAATCCTGTAAAGTGCGTAGATAACCGATCAACGGTAAATAATAGTCGTTATCCATCTTCTCACGCCAATCCACGGCCTAATAAACTATAACCACGGAATAAAGCATAGTATCGTGTAACCTAGCTTGTTGTAGCCGCAAATATATAAAAGATATATCCGCACGACTTTTTTGTTACAAATTATTTCCACGCAATCGACCAACTTTTTCACACGAGTCCCGTTACGAAACAAAGCGTGTGTAATATCTATTGTAATATCGCCTCGTTCGTGACTTGATATTTGAGCATCATTATGGTAATATTCTTCAGTTATTACCAACCTATGTTTATTGCTCAGAGTGCAGTATGGCGGTGGCACGGGGCCTTGACCGCTGGACATAAGTACCAACAATTGTTGTTGTTGTAAGTAGTATGTACGTAAACATTCGTCACGAAACTTGCCGAGTCATACGTAACTATTTAACTAGATCATGCATCACTTGCTGCGGATTCTAACGGGATGGGTGACCGGTTGTGACGTTTTCAACTAAGCGCGTTTTTAATTCGAAGTTTACGTAAATTCTTTGATTCAGTGGTGGTGTATACCATAGTGGTACAACAGAAGTGATACCACGTAGGAGGCATTCGCATTTAACCCTTTTCCTACCATTGACGTAAATTTACGAGCGATTCATTCGTAAATCTTTTGTTTTAATTATCAATTGGGAGCATGCGATAGGCATTGGTTTATTAATGAGTCGTAGGTACTGGGTTTTGCGCGATGCTGCACTGTGCTACACAAAACATAGATATACAGCATTTCACAATACAAATATATAATTTTTTTTTTTTTAATTATTAAACTACGCTCCACAGACTCCAGGGTCTGTGCCTTTTTTAAACTTACAAATTTTGACAACTTACTTATAAATTTATAACATACAACAAAATACATACATGAGGAACATATCCTTTTTTTTTTTAATTACTCATACAACATACATATAACATAATACACTTAAAGTTATTGATACATTTTATTCTGAGTTGGTGCAAGCATTCACAGCAGACCAGTGCCCGCAAACAGCACCCGTTCACGAGTTGACGCATGTGCCAGCCATCGCCTTCCTCAACCATTTCTGAGGGAAGATGGCGACCCGCCACACACGCCACCGCTTGCCAACACATTTCCGTGAGCATGTCTGCTCTGGATGCCCGCACCATCTCTTTGTCAGTTATAATTTCTTAACGCTAGCTTACATACAATTCGAAAAACTACATAGTACATTTATTGTGAGCCCACGTTGCCCACTTTGCGCTGAAGCAGGGCCTCCATCACCACGCTGTTTCGATCCCTGATTGCCATCTTCAGGTTATAGCCGTAGATGGTTTGCTCGCTCGCAACCGTCGCTTGCCTCACAAACCGTCCGATGGCATCATCCTCGTCGTCGGCGTAGTAGACAAAGGTCCTAGTGTGCCGGGAAACCGCAACGACTGCGTGCGGGACGCTCTCGTGCAGCTTCATTTTGCCTTTAGTTTTAATCACCGCGACTGACTCGTACGTCAGTCCCTGCGCCTCGTGAATGGTGAGGGTGCGTGATCCTTCGCCCTTACCATAGCCCTGGATGGTCAGGGTCTCCTTTTCCTCCTGAGTGTGGACCAGGAAGAGGGTGTTTGGAAGGGATTTGGGGATTTTCGCTCCCGTGTAGCTCTCGAGGCGCAGGGACCTTATACTGGGAGCCGAGGAATATATACCGGAGTATATTTCCCTCAGCGCATACGCAACATCCATTGGGTTCCGGTGCGTGCACAACAACTCCTGGCTGATGTTCGTAACCAGGTTAGGGCGGTTATACCTTAGATCGAACAGGTTCTCCCTGTCTATGTAAGGTATTTGGTTGACGTCTCCGATGAGGACAAGTTCGCTAGCTCCAGACAGCCTAGAAGCCATTACTATGGCCCCGAAATGGTTCATGAGAGCCTCGTCCACCATCAGGCGGACGTAGCTCTCATTCTTTTTAAAACCATTTACTAAAACCGAGGCCATAGTGCGCACCTTGGTTTTCACCAGGTCTCCGATTCGGTGCGCCAACTTCTCTCTCAGGTCTTTTGCTGCCTCTGTAGTTGTTGTTGCGATAACGTCCTTGTCAACATCGAAGTGTCTTACCACCCAAGTTGTTTTTCCGCATCCGGGAACTCCATTGACCCACTGTATTTTGGGTACCTCCCAGTGTTTCCAGAATGTCTCGATCTCAGAGTCTCTCGAAATGGCTTTCGCCATTTGCAAGACTCTGTCATCCAACATTATCTTGGTGCACCGGGCGGTGACAACAATAGGGTCGTGTGGTGGTGTTGCGTATTTTGGTCTACCAGTCCGTTCGGTATCTTCCTCATCCAGAAACACAAAGCCACTTGTCGCGTTGAAGGCAGCCATATACTGACCAGACATTGCCCCCATGATGATCGAGGATGTGTCGTTGTTGTATATGGCTGCTTCAGCCTCTTCGAGTCTCTTCTGCAGCAGCCGAGATTCGATGATGCTGCCCTCGTTTGCTCGCCTGTAGGACTGCAGGATGTTCTTGCAGTTCCTGAGATTGACATCTCTTGTCGCTCTCGTTATAGCGAGAAACTCGAAGAAGGCGTTCGCTGCGTGGCTCACTGGTTCCTGTGCTGGTACATACTTTGGCGGACTGACTTGTCCCATGTCAGCTCTGGTCCGAGGTCGTTTTTGGCGTATGGAAATGGGAGCAGTCTTTTTTGCGGGCATGGGCAATTTTGGCTCGCACGGTTGCAGGAATAGGCTTTGTGCTGCTGCTTTGAAGGATGCCAGGAACGTTGTGACTTGGCCCTTGCTCTTGGTAGGGCTGCGCTCCTGGTTTCTTTCTGCTTCTGCTTTTTCCTGGAGACGTTCCGAACCGCTTTTGGTGGTTGAAGCGGGGATTGGGTGCCCCCTACAGTCGGTTGAATTGTTGTGTATCGGCTTTCTGAGGTAACTGAGGTTTTCGCCTCTGTCTTCGTACACAACTACCTCATGATGTTCCGAGGCTCTAATACAACCTAGTTGGTCCGCTACCTCACCCTTGGAGTCTTCAATCACCATAGCGTCCACGCTTATCACTCGGGCTTGTTCCGCATTTTCTGCCAGTTTCGAAAGTAGCATGCTCGCTTTAGCGAAAGGAGTCTCGTCCGCCTACTCGATTAGTGCAACTGTTTTGTTTTTCAGTCGCACCAGCCGACAGGGGCAGCCCATGACGTCCAAAACTGGCATCGCGTCAAATGCTTTTCGCTTCATGGTGGTTTTGAAGTTACTTCCGTTTAGCAGGCATGCTAGCCCGGGTGATAACCGTACTCGGCTTTTGTCTCCAGATATGCAAAAACTTATTCCTAGCCTCTCCCTGCTGTTGTCCATGAAGAGAGCGACGCCTCGAATATGAATTCCAGGCTCCCCTAGCTCTCCATATGACAACAGCTGGGAAAGTTCCGTGTTTTTGGCTTGCTGTTTGTGCGGTTGTTGGGGTTGTGGGGTTTGTAGTGGGAATGGGTTGCTTGGGGGGGGAAGATTTGAGTTCCTAGCTATTGCCGTCCGGAATGATCTCTCCACAAAGGACAGGAAATGTACTCTGTTTTCCGTATCTGCCATGATGGTCGGCAGTTCAGGTTCCAGTAATTTCCTGCACACTTTTGTTTCGAGATCATGCCGTGCGGCAATGAAGCGGGGGCAATCTAGGATTATGTGTTTGACTGTTTCGGGAATTTCGGGGTCACACTCACAACCTGGGCTGTCCTTGAGCTTGAACCTGTGGAGATATTCGGAGATTCCACCGTGTCCTGTCATTGCTTGCACGAGTATTGGCGACAGTTTTGCGGTTCTCGCTAGCCGGAATGCCAATTTGACATCCGGTAGGAACTTTCGCGTGACTGCGCCTGTGCTAGAGGTCTCATACCTGTCTTGCCAAATTTGTATGGTTTCCTCTCTTATTCTTCTTCTGACGTAGGACAGGGGAATTTTGTCGTAGTCTTGAGTCGTGCATTTGAGTGCCGCTGACTTCGCGAGCTCATCGGCTCTTTCGTTTCCAGCGGTTCCCACGTGCGCTCTCAACCATAACATCCGAACATCTCTGCCTTCAGACTTGATCTTACCAATGTTTTCCTTTATGCTCCTCGCAAGGGGGTGACTGGTTAGTGGTATTTTGAGTAAATCGAGTGAAGATCTTGAGTCACTCAGGATTGTTACTATTTGATCCTTACTCATTTTTACCAATTCAGTCGCCTTGTGGAGAGCATAAAGTTCCGATTGGAAGACTGTGCATTCAGGATGCAGCTTGAAGGTTGCGAACCTAATCTCTCTTCCTTCCTCCCACCAGGTCAATGCAGCACCTACTTTGCCCTCTATCTTGCTGCCATCTGTGTAGATTTGGGGTCCGGAGATGTGACTGGTGTCTGATTCGAGGAGCTCGTATTCTACAAACGATCTCGTGGACGGATGGTGTTGGTCCGCGATACGTTCGTTTTCTTCGAGCTCCTTTCCCGGGGGGAGGTAGTCTATAGAGAGTTTGTTTTTGGCTCTATACAGGCTCATTGCTTCTTGGATTCTCAGGTCTATAGGGAGCAACCCCGACAGAGCGAGAGCTGAGGTTATAGAGACAGTACGATATGACCGACAGATCTTTTGGGCAAAGCCTCTTTGTAGGGCGAAAAGCTGTGATCTATTCATTTCGAGATCCACTGCTTTCCCCCACACATTTGCCGCGTAGGTCAATATAGGTTCCACCACTGAAACATAGATCGTCCTCGTTATCTCACTGTTCAGACCCCAAGACACCTTTGCTGCACGCGCTAGCTGTTTGTAAATGTCCGCTGCCTTTTTACATTGTGCGGATACGTGTGTTTTGTAGGTGAGCTTGCGGTCGATTACTAGGCCCAGCAGTTTCACTTCGTCCACGAGGTCAAGTCTTACGCCGGACATGAATAGGTTTGGAGTGTCGTACTTCAACTTTTTTGTCAATAGCATCGCATTGGTTTTGTGCGGCGCAAAGTTGAGTTTGTTTACGACTCCCCATTCCACAACCATGTCTAGCGTTGTGTTAACCTCCTGCTCTAAGGTGTCGGATTGGCCTGTGAATACGAGAACGACGTCATCAGCAAAAGCTTGACAGTATGCTCCCTCGATTTCCAGTTTACGCAGCAGCGAGTCTAGGATTACGTTCCAGAAGATTGGTCCACCGATGGATCCTTGGACACAACCTTTTGTGGTTTCCTTCTCGCATTCTGCCCTGGCGTAATTGACTGTGATTTTTCTGTCTTGGAGGTATGAGCATACTGTCTCGAAGAGGTTTGATGGGCACCTCTTTTTTGCTAATTGATGTTTCAGGGCTGGCCACCACGCGTTATCAAAGGCGCCCTCTATGTCTAGGGAGACAAGGAGTACAATTTGCTTATTGTTCACTCCATTCTTAACATGCTCCAGCAGGTCATAGAGGGCGTCCTCGGTTCCGCGTTGCGGCATGAACCCGTACTGCTTTCGACTGAGTGTGGGGAGGAGGTGCCATTGGAGTCGGCCGATCAAAAGCTTTTCGACGATTTTTCCTAGTACAGACAGGAGCCCTATTGGCCGGTATGACTTTGGATGTGTGTAGTCTGCCTTGCCAGGTTTCCTTAAGATGATGACGTGTGCCTTTTTCCATTGCTTAGGAAAGTATTTTAGCGACAAACATTTGTTTGCTATTGCAATAAATACTTCCCTATCGCTTTGGATTGCTGCGGCACATATGTCGGCAGTTAGCCCGTCCGGTCCCGGGGCTTTCTTCGGATTCAGTGCTTGAAGCACTGATTCCAGTTCTACCGAGGTGAACGGTGGGTCATCATCTGGCAGGGCGGATGGTAAGTCTCCTGTCTGTTCTCGGATTTCCGTATGGCACGGTTGGTCTGTGCTTTCGGTATCGTCTGGGTAGAAAGTACTGGCTAGGAGCTCTGCAGATGCTTGTGGAGACAAGGTATTGCCGTCGGTGTCCCTCAGTAGAATGTCCTCCTTCTTTCTTGAGGTTTTCCTGATGACCCGGTATATCTTGTCCCACATACTCTCTTTCTCCTGAGTTGTGCAGAAGTCCTTCCAGCTTTCTGTCTGGGCTTTTTCGGCGTTTTCTTTGTAGTCACTGCGAGCTTTTTGATATTCCTCAATGACTAATTTGACTCGTTCCGGGGCTGCGTTTCTTATCCGTCTTTTCTTCCTGAGTACATCTCGTTTCCTTTCATCAAGCTGTCTCGTGTACCAGGGGGGAACTGGGTCCCCTTTCCGTGGGCCTAGCGTTGGGATGGTGTCTGCGCTGGCTTTGTGGATGCTGTTGGTGTATCTTGTGATGAAATTTTCGAGACTCTCAGTGCTTTCAGATTCTCTCACGGAGGCTGGCGATATATTTTCCTCTTGTAGACACTTTTTCATGTTGGAAGTGAATTTGGACCATTTAGCCTTCTTAGTGTTATATTTGCGCGTCGTTTTGGTTTCCAGTTGATCTAATTCCCTTCCGAGGCGCAAAGTGAAGGTTATGCTGTTATGGTCTGATGTCGTAAGAGTACTGTCTATTTGCCAGTCTTTGATCCTTCCCATGAGTGGTATGCTGCAAGCCGTGACATCTACTCTGCTTGTGTACGCTTTACCTCTCCGGTAAGTTTCAAAGGTTGGTTCATCTCCCGTGTTGAGAACCTGAAAGCCCATTTCGTCAAGAAACGCGCCGTAGGCCTCTCCTCTCTCGTTCTCCTCTTCGCTTCCCCACCAATGGCTCCAAGCATTTATATCGCCCGCGACTATGATGTTGTTAGTCGCTAGTTTCCCGCAGAATGCCTTGGTTCTTTGGATGTTATGCTCGATGTCTTGATCTCCCTCGTAATACACAGAAATCACTCCAAGTCGCAGATCTTTATTCACCAGTAGGACTGCTGCCTCCGTCTCTGTTACAAGCTGAGGGTCGTGAATTACCTCCAGCTTGTCACCGAATACGATTACAGCCGCCTTTACTGGTTTCTTCCTGTATTTTGTGCATTGGATAACATGCGTTCCCGGGTATTGTTTCATAACGCCTGTATTCCCCACATAGGGTTCCTGTACTAAGGCGATTGAAACACCCTTGTCCTTTGCAGCACTCAGGAGTTCCGCTGTAGCTTGTTTAGAGCGTTGAAGGTTCGCTTGGATGAAGTGCAAACCTGTTCTGACATTACGGGGGGGAGTTGAGCCTTGAGTCTCGTGGCAGCCCTTAGCAGTAGGAGATTCTCGACCGCGCTATGCCATCCCATTTCAGCCTTTCTGGGCACACTGCGCTGAATGCGTTATGTGCCAAGTCCGCTGTTGGGTTTGCTTTCTGGGCGGCCGAGCAGTTCCTACACCTCGGCTGTAATCCCTCTTTACGGGCCTTGCACTGGTCCCAGGAGTGAGCCCTGCCGCAGTGGCTGCAGCTGCTGTCCGACTCCCGGCAGACCGCTTTTGTGTGGCCAAAGCCGAGGCATTTGGTGCACTGTACCAGGGGTGAGTGGTCCAGCACTGGTCTTCGCTGGATCCCCAAGTACACTTTCCCTGCCTCTATCAGCTTTTTGTGCAAATCCGGCGAAACTTCTAGTACCGGGTGGCATTCCAGGGGGTTCCGAGCCTTCTTCCGGTACCTCACCCTGATCGTGCTCTCCTTGAGCTCTATCTCTTGTAGTAGATGTTTGTTTTGGATTAACAAGTTATCTACTATTTCGGCGTCTTTATGGTAGGACAGGACGTCCTTAATGATGACAAGTGGATTGCCGGCCTTTGCGACCTCCACCTTCAAGGTTTTGTCCTGCTGGACACGGCTTTGGACCAGGCTTAGGTCGTCTTTCGTGCCGCAGCTCAGTATAACCTTGCGGTTCCGAGCTTTGCGCACTCTGTCGACCCTTGCTCCAGTATTTCTCGTGTCCAGCGCATCCCTTATCCTGTCTATTACGTTATCGGCCGTGCTTTCGGGGTTCGTCGTTGATATTATAAGGGTGTGGTTCGGTCTTCGCTCGGGGGGAGGCTTGGCTGCGACCTTGGCATAGGTGGGTTTCCCCTCGGCCTGGGTCAGTTACGCCCCAATGCTCGGGGCAGGGGGGAGGAAGTTCAGTTTCTCCTGCCGCATCGTCCGAAGTTCGGACGATACGGCTTCCATACGCTCTGTCAGTGGCTGTATATGTTCGTCTATATTGAGTGTGGGGGGGGAGGGTGCGGGGGGTCTCTTTTTCTCTAGGGTTTGCACGCTAGTGTTTATAATGTGTAATTTCTCGAGGATTTCCTTGTTGTCTGGGGGAGGGGGTGGGGGTGCGCTGGCGCTCACCTTGGCTAAGTTAGGCTCGCTCTTGCATAAGACTTCTGAAAGTCCCGCCGAAAAGCTGTTCGTTTCACGCCTCAGCTCATCTAGTTGCCTCTGGAGAGCCTCAATTCCAGCCTTTAGGCTGGCGTTGTCGCTCCTCAGAGGCCCCACGTCGATGGTCGCCTGCTCGCGGTTTGCAGCTTCCAATAGGGCCTTCATTGTCTTTATTTCGGCAGTCATGTCTTTGATTTGCCTGTGAGGCTCCCTTGTTTCGTAGCCCTGCCAGTCTCTGATGGCTTTCGTCTCTGCAAGATTTGCAGAGATATCGGTCCTGGCAAGGCCAATTTCTTTCGCCACTGTCTTGGTGAGCTCCAGTATGGCTTTGCTGTGTGCCCGTTCCACCCGCACCAGCTCCCTTGCGTGGTGCGTGCGGTATATACAAATATATTATGTTTGGCTTAGTTACACATATTTCAGAGTTGGTTCAACTGTAAACCTAGAGAAAAATGATGAGTCTGCTAGTATAATCCATATTAAAAGTCTGTAACATAATTTATTCAAGTTTCAACTGCGAATTCTACTTTTCAGAATATCAAGTTCCATACTTTGGCAATGCATTCAGTTTCGGTGACTCCCAAGTTGATTTTGGCATAAGAATGAGTAGGTGTAGGGGTACTTGTTCATTCTTACGATCTTGGCTAAGTACTCGCGCATGCCTAATTGAGGCGTTAACATCTGTACTTATCAGTAGTGCATGTAGGAATGCTGGTGTGTACTCTCACCTAATCTGCGTCGCCCATATCATAACAATGAGCCGAAATGTCAGGTCGAGGTTACACAGGTAGAACACATGTGTGTACATACTCGTATCGTGTATTATTATGTACTGTACGCATGTGTGTCTAATACACTACTAATTAAAGGTAGTGTTGTATATACGCTTGTGGAAATCGCAATTAATTATATAGAACAAAGATTTAGTGGATTTAAGTAGCTGTTTGTGGGTAAACATTACAGTTTTGTATTTCCTTCTGCCATAGTGGTTGATTATTCGTAAACCAGTGCGAGTGTAGGAAACTCACAATCAAGAAACGTGAAACATTGTTCGTTCTCCTTGTCGATTAGGCTGAGAAAGTTTTTGTAGGGAATCCACATTAACTTGGACAGGACGGTGACTAATTAACTAGACTTACTGTGGTTGGGACTTGATTGTGGCTATTTGTTTTTTTTTTATTCTCAACTGTCTTTAGATTTTTTGTAATTATCATAATAGTAAACGGATATTTGCATTGTACCTTTTTTGAAGCTTTGCAATTGCAGTTTAAAACAGTAAGAGACCCTGGAACTGAAGCTGCTCTACCCAACTTAATACTATTATTTGTTCTGTGCAAATACAAAAAAAAACCCAAATCTGTGTCTTCACATACACACACAATTAGTTAAACATCGGTATTGGAACATATACCGGATGTGATGTCCTACGCAATGTGCACTAATTTAGGTTCACAACATTTCATACTCGTATGCTTAACTCAGTCAAAATTAATTCAGTATGAAATGCTTGTGTGATTATATTGAAGGTTAAGTTTGTACGTAAAGCAATAATACACATAAAAGAGTGTCAGTGAAACCTCGCAGTTCAATGGATTTGTTCCGATTATGTTTGTTATTGTGATAACCGCCAATTATGTAGATCATTTGTCTTGAAACAGTAACAATTACATGGTCTTTATAGGGAAGGCATATTTTCTAAAGTTATATGATTATTAACGGGATATTTACCGTGGTAAGGTTGTGGAATGAGCTCCCGATATTTCGGCGCAGTTACATGCACCATGTTCAAGGGAAGACTGAAGAATGCGGGTGGTTGGTCAAAAAGTATAAAAGTTAGGTGCAGACATAACGATCTACCCTCTTTCTTAGTCTTTTGCTACGGTTATCACTGGAACTCGAACTCGATCCTAAGTCCCGACAAAACACACTCACTGTATCACTGCGTATAGTATTTTGAACACATTTTGAACGCGGACTTTTATTTTTAAAACAACCTAATACTGGATTCCACGCACTGGCGAGTTGAAAACCATCACCTCGATTGAAATTCTGGCATTTCGAGATCTCAATAGTTTCCTTTACTAGCCTTGGTATGTAATGGCGTTCGGTGGACAAGATTTTAGGGTTATGGAATTCAATCCAGTGGTTAGGACCCGCGTCCAGCAGATGCTCAGCTATGGCAGATTTGTGTCTTTCATTGTTTTTTACTGCCTTTATGTGTTCCTTGATGCGGCATGAAACAGTTCGCTTCGTCTGTCCTATGTACGAACTTCCGCAGCTGCAGTTAATTAATAATAGTTTTTTGACGCTTAAACCTCATAACCAAAGTTTGAAAAAAAAACGTAGTGTAAATTAAATATACGTTCTTGTGAAGTATAGGAGCCAATACACGATTGAGCAAACTTGGCTTGATAGGAAAAAATCGGCAAAGTTCCCTAAATTTTGCAATTTTTCTTACGTGCGTCGCGGGAAAATGCATTTTTATTCAATTATGGGCAAATATATTTCAATGAATATATCATATTGGAATTCCCAATGAAATTTACTAGTGAACTATGGACTCCTTTATCATTAAAATTTATTCATTTGATAGTACGAAATAAATATAAAAAGTATTAGAACGCATTCAATTGCATCTTCGCATTACAT
Organism: Selenia dentaria; assembly: GCA_917880725.1. NCBI lineage: Eukaryota > Metazoa > Arthropoda > Insecta > Lepidoptera > Geometridae > Selenia > Selenia dentaria. Next base: position 1,243,785 of record OU862877.1, read on the forward strand.
CGTCAAATCTGATAAGCAATTCTCAACCTTATGTACCGCATCGTAAATTGTTTTAAAATTATGATTGGACCGCGCCATAACAATTGAATAGCAACAATCGATTCCATCAAAAGTCCGCATTGACCCGATGCCGAATGTCGCAACCAAGAAACGTCTAAATGTAGCGTGTTAATTTGTGCAAATCTCATTACTGCGGTAGGTATTCACGCGGCGGGGCGTTGCCCTCTAGCGGACCAATGCAACAGTGACAAGCAATGAGTAAACATCGCGAATGTGGGTCAGGCGTCGTCTTCTCTCCGAGATGGACACTTCACACTTGTTTGTGTTCATGTGGAGGTACTTCGGACGTCTCTAATGGTTCTCATGATTGAATACGTCATAATTAGCTACGTCGGCAGCTTAGGAGTTGCTTCTAATGAGAATCAAAAAAAGCTGGTTTTATTATTTTTCAACTAATTTCTAGTAGGCTCAGTTCAGCGGCTTATGCTGTTAAAAAATTAGACTATTAACTGATGTAGACACAGCTAGAATACTTTATTTTAGTTATTTCCATAGCGTTATGACTTATGGCATACTGCTCTGGGGATGTTCTGCAGATATTAATTCCATTTTTATACTGCAAAAAGGGCTATGCGAGCGATCTACAGTTTAGCTCCCAGAGTTTCCCTTAGACAGAAGTTTAAAGACATAAACATTCTAACTGTTGTCTCTCAGTTTATCTATAAAAATCTAATGTGTGTAAAGAAAAACATTAGCAGTTTTGATAAAAGGAGTGATGCTCATTCCATCAACACGCGAAATAAGCACAAGCTATCCGTACATGTAACGCGTCTCCACAGAATAAGTCATTCTTTTATGGGACAATGTATACGATTCTATAATAAAGTTCCCAATGTTATCCGAGATTTGCCTAATAATAAGTTTAAAATTACTATTTAAACTAAAATCTGTCAAAAAGGTTATTACAAAATTTCGGATTACTTGGAGGATAAAACAGCTTGGGACTGATCACTCCAGGATCTATCTACTCGTCCCCCCCGAAGGGTTCCCGCATTGACGTGGCGGGGGGGCTCAGTAGCCGTGGCTTGGATCACCACGGTGAAGCCAAGAGGAACCCAGGGGCCGCGCCGGCGTTGGGGTGCGCTGGCCGGCTCAGGCGGGGCCGCTCCTATGGGCTTTGGCCGCCAAGTCCACATAGGAGTGGCGGGGTCCGGGCGCTTTGGCGCAGACTCGAGGAGGTGGGGCTCGGGCGCTTTGGCGCAGGCTCGAGGAGGGGGGCCCGGGCACTTTGGTGCAGGCTCGAGGAGGTGGGGCCCCGGCGCTTTGGCGCAGGCTCGAGGAGGGGGCCCGGGCACTTTGGTGCAGGCTCGAGGAGGTGGGGTCCGGGCGCTCGGTGCAGACTCGAGGAGGTGGGGTAGATGGGGATTATCCCCTGTGGCTGACGTAGCAGGCGGTGGGGCTACGTATCCGACCCACCGCAGGGAGACCACGGGCGTCCAGACACGGGGAAGTCTGGCGCTCATTGTTGGCGGGTTTGGTCTCCGAGGTAGTTGCGGCGTGCCATGTGTTCTGGCGTGCCGCGAAGAGAAGGGTCCGGCAACGGACAGACACGGCGGGTTCGCGGTCGTGTGGAAAATCTGTCCCGCGTTCCCGCCGAGGGCGGCAGTGACGGAACACCCCGGGGTTTTGGTGGGTATACGGACTCCCACATAACCACCTACCTCCCCGTGGTAGGTGGTATCCATAAAGGATTTCCCCGGGACAAAAAAAAAAGACAAAAAAAAAAGGATCTATCTACTCGTGTACTAAGATGTCAAAGTGTAGCGTGTCTTGCCCTACTGATACCATTATTATGTTCTCTTTGATAAGGCAACACACTGGAGCTAATATTTGTAGTACCTAAGTAAAAACATTGTAAAAACATCTATATAAAAAGAATGGCCCCGAGTTTCTTGCCGCTTCTTCTCGGTAGGCTCTATATATTTTCGAACGCGGCGGTAGTCTTTAAAGTACATTATAATGAAAAATTGACGTTCATAAGTGCGTCATTGATGCCTAAATTGAATAAATGATTTTGACTTTGACTTTGAAAACCTTAGCCAAGCTTTTGTATAGCAATTGCCGTTCGTTGGGCGATGTCATTTTCAAGGTGTAGCACGCAATCCTAGAAGATACATGTTCTCTCAGGAAATGTATAACTCCAAGATTGTATATATCGGAGAACACAGGCTCAGACAATGAACTACAACATTTCCGGTGCCCGTCAGACGTTAGGCGCAAAATAGAAACTCCACGCCGATGCGATGGCCACTGAGCTTAGCAGGTGATACACTTTGTAAATAAGACTGACCATCCCGTTGTTCCGCAGGATGAGATGCAAGCATGGACGCCGGTGCTGACCAACATCGCGCTCCTCATCATCGCAACACTTCACTGCCTGGTGTGTGTGGCCACCATCTACCACCTCTCCAAGAGGGTGTGCCCCTGCTTCCGGAAGAAACCCGCTTTTGACCATAACCAGGTACGATACCCATTAAAGAGTTTAATTAAGATAATAATAAGTATAATTATAGATACTCTTAATGCTATGAGTATCGACACGAACTTTTAAAAACAACACTTTTATTAAGTATCGTGTTTAAAAATTAATATCTCATCACACTTACATTTAAAATCCGAATTTTTTTATTATATATTAATATTATATATTAATATATGTATGTTTGTTCCTCTTCTTTTTCATGCTAAAAATATGAGTTTAAATAAAATTAGTCTCAGGCCGGTGCCAATAACCTATCTATCGCCGGTTTACCTTACTACAGATAGATATGTGACACTACTTGTATGGACGTTATGTCACATTTCTATCGGTAGTAAGGACAACTGTGGATAGATATTATTATTGGGTTCCCTCATTAATGCTTAACTTATCACCAAATACGAGTATAGCAAAACGTTAACGTCAAATACATACTAAATGGTCACCAAATTTAAAACATCGATTTAATTATCCTCGCTCGGCTCGCGTGTTGTCACAAAAAAGAAGCTAGCCATTCAGGGTCCCGCTATCCACCTTCCGGCTTCACCAGCAGACATTTTAATAAATAAAAATTACATTATAGTACATTTGCAAAGAATTATATGAATACGACCATTAAAAGAGAGAAGTGAGGCAAATTGTAGTTTCATATGTTGTACCTGATTGGTATTTTTTTTTTTTTTTTAAATTTATTTATGGACTTTGTCGCTGTGCGACCATATCGTCCAGTAACACAATATAAATAAAAATACAAAACAATTAACAAAATAACTACTTAGCTAGACCTAGATCTGCTAAAGCATACAAATGTTGGGCTAGATTCGACATTGGGCTAGCTAAAACAGTATAACAAAATCCAACATCTAATAATATGTTGTTCCGACCAAAACAAAACCTTCTATAGTTTTCATTCCGCACACATTCCATCAAAATATGTTGTACGTTGATTGGTATTTGCACGACAAAAAAATTGTATGTGTAAGTGCTTCTTAATTTGGATTGACTTTCAGTTCGATCCAGCCTTCAAAGCCGTTCAGCCGTTCGTGATACAGCTGGACGAGAGGAAGGCTCAGGATATGGAGCGGACCAAGAACCATGAGCTCTGCAAGGACTTGGAGGTCAAACTGCAGGGGGACACTATAAACAAGAAAAAGGTAAACGAAGAATGAGTTTGAAGTTATGTTTTGTATCCGTCTCGTTCTATCAACGGTGAATACTAATTATCTGTCTCTTTACAATATACGTATTTATGATGATTTCTTAGGCTTTCGCGATTCTTATACAATGAAATAGAACAACATGAAACGGATTCAATAGCGTATAATTTATTTTATTGAATCCCGACGTTCCGAACGCTTAAGGGGCCAAAGTCTGCCCGTCACCTTCACTGAACAGTTTACCGATTTAATCAATTTAAAGTTGTTTAATTTCAACGTTTTAGTATACTTATGTTAGGCAGAGTGACCATAGATGCTGCATCACGATTGCTGGCTCTATAACCTGTTGCTAAACCTGGAGATTGGTATTTGGCCATAAGTCGTCTATTGTAACAAAACTCACATAATTAATATCCGAGATAAAACCTTATACGTGATTTTTTATTTATGATTTTATATCATATCGCCTAAAGCCTTAAAGAAATAAATCAAATGGAATTGGATTTACTGTAATAATCTTTTCGGATGATATAACTTTACTCTCCGTTTAAAAAAATAAGTTAGTTTAGCTAAACAGGGATTAGTGCTTAAAATCATGAACAATAAGTACAATTTGAAAAAAATTTAATACCGACTTCCATTCTATTCAGTTATTGGAGTGTAACTTAAAAACTACTAGACTGAATTTGAAGAAATTTAAATGGGACCACACGGGAAGCACCAGCTTTCAAACAAAATCAAATAATTTTGAGAATCGGTTCACCCTATCGAAAGTTATAAGGTAGCAAACATTAAAAAAAACAGCCGAATTGAATACCTCCTCCTTTTTGGAAATCGGTAGAAAAACCGAGGAGGCTCCGTAGATACGTAAGTTAAGTGTTTCACATAAATATTCTTTCGGTCGAATATGTTATATAGCTGTTAAGGCATTTTAAGTCACATTCGCATAAGGACTATGTTAGTACTCTTCTCCGTCCAGCTTGTATGGAGTGCGCGTCAATTTAAAAGTCTAGAAATTACTAGCTCTTTGATTAAACCAATTTGAACCAGACATTAAATAAAAATCAAGCTGAGTCTATCAATATTATGTTCTCGTATAGGATGAGAGCGGGGAGTTCGGCAGCGCCAACAGCAAAGAGAAGCTGGTGACGCGCTGGCTGGGCCGGCACCACAGTACGTCGGAGACGGCGGGTGCCACCGCGACTGCAGTACGCGTGCCTCCCCCCCGCGCTGAGCGGGCGGAGAGGGGGGAGAGGCGCGGGGTGCGCAAGCAGCGGCCGCGACCTCCACCCGTGGTACTGCTGCCTGCACATCCTGCCAGCACGGTAAGTGCATCACTTATCTTACAAACTTTTTCAACTATTCCTATTAGCCGGCAAAGCGAAATACGTTAGGGATCGAATACGTCGACCCGAGTTTCGAGCATGTCCGGTCCTTATCTTCAGGGCGAGTGCGCTGCGGCTTCTGCGAGCACAAACTTATTACATTTGCAAACTTATTCAACTTCATATCATCATTGAGTAACGATGGTAAGGAAGATATTATACCTATTACTGGCTTCAGTGAAAGCCTCCATTTATTTACTCCCTTCAAGTAATGACGGCAGTAGTTTTTAGTATTCTAGCTTAAATTAAATTTATTTTAATTCAGCATAGAAGGCTAAATACCTAGTAAATATATTATATTACTGTTATTAAACTAAACTTAAAGCGCGGCTTCGTCTGCTTGTACAAAACAATAGAAGATTAGAACACTTATTCGTGTTACTTGTCGATTTGCTCTTACAAAAGACATCAACGCGGCTGCAATATTTTTGTCCATCTCTTGTATTATCACATTCATTTTGCCATAGATAGCAATTTGAACTTTTTAAACGATAGTTTAAAAAACGCGTTTTTGAAGTTTTTCATTTATTTTCGATTATTATTTATACATTATTATACCGAAGTATTTTAAAACGAAGTTAAATGAAGTGAAAGTTAATTTATCAATTGAACACCCATTGCAGACAACTTTAGCGCATTGCGTATCCGTGGGCACAGAATAGCAAACAGTAGAGGGGTCACAGCACGCAATGACCCCCGACCGAGGGGTCACTGTTGACCCACGCACTCACGACAACTGCGCAACACCACTCATTATAACAACTTCGATTGCGTACACTCCTTCTCACAGTAACAAATTTATTGATTTCCACAATCATCGAATCTTGTTACATTTATGTACAAGTACATAACTTTAATATTTAGGTACTTTAGAAGCAATTTGCTTAACGGTGTATATTTTTAATTTTGTAAAACGCGTTCCTCTCTAAGAGAATGTATTATTCTTATGAGAAATAAATCCTAAAACACATTAGTATACTCGCAGTTTTAGAGCATTCAAACTGTATGTAAGGAAAATTCATAAAAGTATACCGAATGAAAATTTTGCAGAGACCAGTCTGATCGGAATGCTAATGAATACCTTATTCTGTTTGGTCCAGTTCTGTTTGTATACCATTATAGTACTTTGGTTTGTAGTAAAAAAAATACAATTTAGCCTATTCCCCCCGTGTATGCTAAGATGTAGTATATTTTAATCATTTTTATAAAAAGTTTTGAATATTTAATAAAATAATGGCACGGACCCCAGAGCCCGTTGAGAGTAGCTTTAGAAAAAAAGATGTGCGTCTCGGGACTCCCAACGGAAGTGATAACTTAAACTAATCTAGCACTGTGAGTTAGAGTGAGAGAGGATGCTTGTGAGAGAAAGGGAAGCCAGACTGACTGGCGCCGTAACGCGTTACGTAACGAACCGATTTACCCTCCCATAAGAAGTTATCACTTATATTTAATGTTTGCTTTGATGGCATTGTTTTATTTTTTAATTTGAGTTTATTACATTAGAAAAATATGTTATTATTACATATATGTATAAGCGCTATGCAATCACTAGTACGTTGGTGCCGGTGCCAGTTTATTGGACTCTTTATGAAACGCCAAGTACACAATTTCAAAAATACTTCTAGTAAATAATTAAGTACATCACACCAAACATACCAAAATACACATCCTGCGTACCATTTATAGGCTAGCGTTACTCCATTACCTCATATCTATCCTGATCATTAGTTTTGATGCGGTCCAAGTTATCACACTACATCTAGAATGGCAACTGACTCAAGAAACAATAGTGTCTCAATCTTTAGGGCAGTACTTCCCCGGATAGGGCCTGCTTAAAAGTTTTCCCAAAGGACCGATTAACGACCGACGATCTGATTGATGGCCGATCCTCACTACAGCTTATATTTCATGTCCACGTAATTGTAATCGTGGGCGGACACTACACGTAGTAAAAAGCGGTATCAGTCAGCACTCCCATGCACCAGCGACGTTACGTAAGCATGCGGGTGCCGCAGGCGGAGCGGTGGCGTCGGTGTCGGTGTCGGTGACGGCGACGCCTTCCTGTAATCATACCGGCACGGAGACGGACATGTGACATCAAGGAAATGTTACCATACGGTAACATACGGACTTTCTCTTTCATGTATGGCTTGACTTTTGCTATATATTAGTAAGTCTACCTAAAGTTAACATTATATAGGAACAACTCACTTCTTGGTTAGAGCTGCTGGAAAACTAAGTCAGTCCTTGTCAAAGTCAAAGTCAAAGTCAAAGTCAAAGTCAAAGTCAAAGTCAAAGTCAAAGTCAAAATCATTTATTCAATTTAGGCATCAAAGACGCACTTATGAACGTCAATTTCTTGTGAACAGGTGTTCAATGTTAGCACCATGACTGGCTAGCGAGCACTATATATTGTCCTATTACGAAGCTATAAGTAGATATGATTCGATGTTCTTTACAGAAAGATGAAGCCCGATCACCAAAACAGTAGTGAACGTGAAGTAGTAAATATCCTTGAATTATCTTTGCTTCCATAGTTTTGTTCGAGCTAAATTCAGGAGCTTATAACTTTAGATCTAGATGTTATGAACGTTTACGCACTAATACCACGTGTCGCGAGAGGCAACATCCAAAACACAACAAACATCTCATCACACAACAACTGCCCCGGACAGGGATTGAACCTGCGACAGCACGCTTCAAAGACCAACTGAGTTAACGGAGCTGTCCGTATTTACCAACAAATCAAGATGATCTAAATAAATACTAAACTGTGATAAAAACGTCCCAAACTATTGAATGCAAGTTCAACCGTGATTAGGTGTCCTCACTCGAACGCTTGCAAAAACATTAGGTAAACGGCACGTTACTAAAGATGAGTCACGTTTTTGCTCGAGTTATTTCACCAATTCTCCATTTTGTATTCTAAAGAGAGATATAAAGTGGCGCAGATACTTCTCACTTACAAGTTTTGAGTGCAATGCGCATTGCGGTCTGAATAATTTCTTTGGCGGTTCTTTCTAACCGGACCTGCCATTTTGTGTTAAAAAATTAGAAAACAATGCTGTGAAAAGTGAAATTTCACATTGACACATTTTACCCATTTCCCTTTAAAACCAAAGCAGGAATAAAGTAGGCTAATACGACACTTTGATAAAATTAATACTTATTTCTTAATATTATAAAATTCCTTTCGGATCCCTTGATCTCCGTTCTCTAGTTTTTGTAAGTCTTGAAAAACTATATTTTTTTTGTGTACCTATATCGAAATGTATTGATCCAATCGACTTAATTACTGTGAAATAAATCGTCGCTATCTATACCTTCTTAATTAATTAAACGTTATCAACACTGCATCTAATAAAACACTTTCATTACGGGCTGTCCGTTCATCCATCACACCAACTACGCGTCCAACCAACCATATCATAATAATACTAGCTCTTTCACAACACGGCACCAAAGCCACCCAACTCAGACGTGAAACAACTTATTAAAGAAATGTTTGGTGAAAAAACCTTTGGAAACCGATGTGCCTATTGCTACAGAAAAATAAACCGACCTTATTGATGGATAAATATTGTTATGCCACGGTTCGTAGATACAGTTTTTGCTGCAGCAGAATTGTTGCTTGAAGATATAAAAGCCGTAAAAGTATATGAAAATTGAGTGATTGTGTAGTTCGAGAATACCTTACATTAATCGAAAAACCATTGAAACAGACGCCCCTGGGGCGGCTGCGCAGCTACGTATACTAAGTGCTTTATTTGAAGAAGCAGAGAGTAGCTTAGGTGGACGCTAGAAGAAAAGATTTCATGACATCGAGTGGCTTATGAAAACTCCAGAAGGTGGATTAACAAACAAATGGACCCCAGCTCACGCATTAAATAAAATTATGAAGAGACATTTTCTTTGTTAAAGATTTAGATTATTTGGAAAAATCGTACGTCAAACATGTGAGAAGAGTGTTTAAAAGTCCTTGACCTGCTGCAAAGGAGTTAGAGTGAGTGTTTGGAAAAATTCTCATCCCATTGACAGGGTTTCGTTAATTAGAAACCTTGTTATCTCGTTAGCCGAGCAGATAGCGGCGCGTGCAGTCACGGGGGATTCGCGCCGCGGTATGAGAGCGGAACGAACCGGCAAAAACGCAGCGAACGGCCGGTCTGCTGCCGCAGGGAGTAATACCAACTGCAATGGTGCTGATCATGCCTTACTAAAGGCGGGAATCGGTACACAAGATGTTTTGTTGTGTAATTTTTGTACTAAAAAGTAACACAACACAGATAGGTGCCCATAACTGTCACTGAAGTTGCCTGTCACTGCATTCCGTTCTTCATCAGTGGGCCGAGCACGTAAATCTGTTTAGCAGATCTTCGTGCTCGGCCCACTGATGACATTTGCTTTTTAACTTACAAAAAGGAGGAGGTTACGTATGTTGGTCGTTTTGTCCGCATTTGTAGACCGATTCTTAAACTTATTTTTTGTTTGGTAGAGTATACTTCCGAGGTCCCATTTAAATTCCATCAAATTTGGTCTAACCGTTTTTGAGTTACGCTCCAAAAAGTGAAATGTGTTACGCATATCTTGATGATATCATCATTGACGGTGAATGACAATTAATCTCTTCTGTAGCAAGGTCACTAAAACTAGTGAAAAAAAAAAACCAAATAAAAATCTTATCAAAAAATAGAACCGACTTCAACACTAAAAAGTGTGAAATAACTTGTTGAAGTCGGTACCATGATAGTTCAAAAGTACCTATTATCACAATATTGCGTGCATGGTACCGACTTCGACAAGTTATTTCACACTTTTTAGTGTAGAAGTCAAATAGTGTTAAATATTAAATATAATCAATCATTAAAGTCGGAATCAATATATTTTTTTAATAATATATTGAACGACGCACGAAAATTCACGAACACTCGAGTTTCGGCTATATTTGTGGCTGAAACCGAAACTAAAGCCGAAACTAGATTTTTTGGCCAAACTGGCCGAAACCGAAATTTCGGTCGGTCACTAAGAAAAACAGCTTCCTTCCCGCTGTCTATAACCTGTGTTTTAGCTTCGAACTGATTGGCTTACTTACAGATTTATTATCCATATTAACACACATTCGACGAGGATAAAATTTGAATACACATTAACCCAGACTCGCTAATCCTAATAAATTGGGTTACTTGATATTATATGCCAATATTTTACTCTTAGTTTTTATTACTGATGCTGAGTATTTTTTTATTTATAGCCGGTAATAGCCAATGTGTTTATTGCTCAATTGGATTCCAAACAACTTAATTACCGAATAAAAACCGGTATATAGAAATACACGGACAGGCTCCATACAAATAGAGTCCAATATTGGTCATGCCATTATTGCATGGTGACAGGTTGGTAAGAGTATAAACAACCAAGGCAGTTCGTCGACCTATCCTTGGCCTACATACCATGTGTGCCCAGCCTTATTCATTTACGGTCGGTGGAATTTGCGACAAGTTGGTCCGTTACAGGTTCAAATATATATTTTGACGAAGAAAATGCAGTGCAGCTATATTGTAAACTAGTATTTATATTTAGTTGATTCTATAATAAACTTCCCAATGTTATCCATGATTTGCCTATTAATAAGTTTAAAATTACTCATCATCATCATCTCAGCCGTAGGACGTCCACTGCTGAACATAGGCCTCCCTCGTGATTTTCCAAAAGGACCGGTTGGAAGCGGCCTGCATCCAACGTCGTTCTGCGACCTTCCTCAGGTCGTCTGTCCACCGTGTCGGTGGACCTCAATACGCTGCGCTTGCCGGTCCGTGGTCTCCACTCCAGAACCTTTCGGCCCCATCTGCCATCTGTTCTGCGTGCTATGTGCCCTGCCCACTGCCACTTCAGCTGGCTAATCTTCTGAGCTATGTCGGTGACTTTCGTTCTTCTACGGATCTCCTCATTTCTGATTCGATCACGTAGAGAAACCCCGAGCATAGCCCTCTCCATAGCTCGTTGTGTGTATAAAATTACTATTGAAACTAAACTGTCAAAAAGGTTATTACATAATTTGGGATTACTTGGAGGATAAAACAGCTTGGGACTGATCACTCCAGGATCTATCTACTCGTGTACTAAGATGTCAAAGTGTAGCGTGTCTTGCCCTACTGATACCATTATTATGGTCTCTTTTGTAAGGCAACACACTGGAGCTAAACATAAATGAACATTTGTAAAATATATTGTAAGTGGCGATAAAAAAAAATGTATAAAGACAAGCCCGTTGAGTTTCTTGCCGGATCTTCACAGTCGTGGTCGCGTTTCAATCCGGTTGTAGATTTAAGAGAAAATAAATGTAAAACAATATGTGCTCTCGTTCTGCCGTGCGATTCTCTAAGAGCAAACATCGTTGCATTTTTAACAACATCCCTGAAACAAATGACGATATTACATGAAACGTTGGAAAAACAACCTTATGTACAAGGGCGATATCTCAAAGTATTTGACATCGGTGAGCTCGTCGACGAGCGCATCGATGAATTATTACAGAATCGCAAGGCTGTATAGGCCATACAGAATAAATGATTTGATTTTGACATACTCTACTCAAGCGTTGTCTAGTCATACCTCTGTTGTCATCAGGCCAAGAATCACAAAATAATAGTCATATACACTGCCTTTGCAATTACGCTAGGTGAGTATAAGTTCACACCATTCTTTATCGTGAAACAGTCGTATACTGCGTTTTTCCGGGTTATTTTTTTAATTTCATCCCGCCTTGAATACTATGTGGCATAGCTATCACAATCTTGTCAACTACTAGTAATTATATCCGCTATTTATGAACTTGGAATAGAAAACTAGTTTGCAGTGTTCACGCGCATTTTTCAGTAATTAGACAGAAATGATCACAGTTTATACTTTAGATTCGTAATAACACGGTTGGTTTTATAATGGCAGGCTGTATAGGAGCTAATTAATGTTTGTTGTTGTTTACGGCCACCGACAACGCGATTGTAACTGGAGCGAAGTATCAGGCGGGGAAAATCTGAGATGAATCGAGTGAGCTTTGATTAGGTATCACAAAGAAAAATGGCAAACCTCTGTGTGTTTTGGGTACCCTACATAGACGGACCCACGAGAAAGAAAACCATGTAAAACCAGTAGCAGGCGGGGATAATCTGAGATGAATCGAGTGAGTTTTGGTTAGGTAAGTAGGTATCACAAATTTTCTCAAACTGAATAAGAATATTTTAGCTTAACATCGACTTCACGTGTACCTACTTAGGAACAGATAACAGTCTCGGGTTTGTTACATATATCTGGTGTCCTGAAACTCCACGATAACCTGGTACCAAGAACCGAGAGCCCAAGGTATACCAGTTATGAAATATATAAGAAAACAAAATCCATGTCACTAGCCAAGCAAGCCAAGAAATAATATACATTTGTCGAAAAAGTAGAGAATTTTTTTACAGTATTTTTTTAATAATGTAATCTCTGTGATATTTATCGCAACCACAAAACAAAATAAATTTAAAACGAAGTAAAATAAATTAAGTGTCAAATTTATTTTACTGCGTAAAAATGTATTACCTATGTTATGGTTTACAAAATTATTGTCAGTTAACTTTGACACTCCATGTTAGGAAAACATTGATTTTTTTCTTATTGGTTTCTCGCCTGGTATTGCTATACTACGTTAGCTGCAGGTCACAGCTCTACCTGGAAGAGAAGAACTTCCCAAACGAACGTTTTAAGGAATAGTGTAAACAGTAGCATTATAACTTACTCCATGTTAAACTTAAGCAGATTGTTTCCTTCTTACAAATGTAAACAGTATTTTATTCGTTTCAAATGAGGAAATAATATTAACCCTTCCATTCAAATAAACGCACGAGTACACGCTTCCGCTTTCGGTATAATATTAAAATAATTCTTCCGATACTTAAAGAGGGACATACGAGTAGGTTCAGGCTTTACCCGTTATATCGTTTAAGATAAGCGATACCACCTTTATTGTACCACAATGTATTGACAGATCCGACCGTCACATTGTAAATAACGAAAATAAAACTCGGCTATAAACCAAGCAATATATATCAGGCTGTAATCAGTCGGTGTGTGCCGACCCTTAATAACTGTGGCTGTATTTATCGGTGTGTAAAACGACCCTAAAAGCGCGCAGTTTATCGCTATCATATAGAGATAAATCGTCTGCAGACGTCGGGTCGGTGTAATGGCACGTTTGATTGGCAGCCGCTCTGGCTCCCGCAAGCAATAATGATAGAGTTTCCGGTAGGAGAGCGTTATTAACGTCGGATCAAATAAACCCGACCGCGGACAAAACGCCATCACGGATATATTGATAGAAAGAGACAAATGTCCAGCTCATTGCAGTCGGCGCATTTTTGGCAATAAATACTGATTTACATAGAATTACTTATTAAGTAGTTAGTAAGGGTAACATCATAATGTTATAGAGTATAGTTCCAATCGCTGATCAATGTCAAGGTTCTCGCGAGTGTGACTCGTGGTAACAACTGTATGTGGTATGGTCAGCATGTTACGTTCACACTGCTAGGACACGGGCCTCCCTTTTGGACAGCCAGCAAACATGTCTAAAGCGTGTGATGAGAGTCACTCTCAGTCATCTCAATGATCTCAGCAGTCGCTAGTATATTATAAAAATCACCTAATTTTCTAGCTTTAGTATTGCTAAAACATAATACTCTAAATGTACCGGGTGTAAGTGCGGCTCTTGGTCACGAAGTCACGCAGCGAGCCGACGCTTCACGGCGCGTCTTGTACAGAGTTATGCAACTATCGCCATTACGCAGCATGTGTCTCTTGCACTCCATAAACGTACTAACTGTAAACTTTATCTGTGTACCTAACCGTAGGAATTTCACTATTCAATGGGGTCTGATGTTGTCTGGTTTTGAGCTCCAAATACAAGCGAAATACTTTCTACAATTTTATTTTTATTGTAGTCTTGCGGTTGACCACTATCTAGCGTGACCGAGGAAGTTTTGAATGTTAAACATTTCGTTTGTAGGTCTTCCGTAGCATGGTCAAGGTACAACTTCAAATTTAGCTAGGTTAGTATCGTATATATATAGTAGCTAGGTTACACATGAAGACTAATAATTACTCGTCTACTTATTCCGTTTTGTATCATTACTGTCCAGCTCTTGTTATCATCATCAATAACAAGATTGGGAGAGAACGTGTGATGATCAAAAGGTTGCGACTGATCATTAGTTTGGGACTGATCACTTCAGGATCTACCTACTCGGTGTATTACGATGTCAAAGTGTAGCGTGTCCCCCTACTTACCATTGCCCTTCTATAATTATGGTATCTTTTATAAGGAGCTAAAAATAAATGAACATTTGTTAAATACATTAAGTGGCAAGAAAGACTGTAAAAAGACATGTCCGCTGAGTTTCTTGCCGGATCTTCTCAGTCGTGGTTGTGTTCCGATCCGGTTGTATATTTAAGAAAAAATAAATGTAAAATTACTATTTGTAAGTCCCCGTAGGTCGATACAGAATAATTGATTTGATTTTGACTTTGATTTTATGATTCTCATTACAGCTTTTAGAATTTAAATTGTCATGAACTAAAAATGCGTATATGTACATACCTATATTAATATCATAATTAATCGTGTATTATATACTCTTGCGAGAAGGCCTTCATTCACAGAGAGGAGTATAATTATACAACTACGTGCCAGCAGTCTGGCGGTTACATTAGCGAGTTTAACTCTTGCAGGCGAGCTTAATATGGATCTATTCACGATAAACTTGTCAGATCGATAAACTAACTTTTGTCTATCACACCGTCTCTCGCATGGCTCTAACCGCAACGGTATATCGCGGCTCTTCTTTAAAAAAAACTGTCATTTTATCCTATGTACAACTGCAGTGCATCTCTAGTTTTCTTTTAAATTACTTTTTAAGCGAGCGAGACGTAACTTTGCAATGTAATAGAGAAAAATTACACGAGGATGTGTAATTTTCCGGGATTCAAACTCCCGTCTTTCGATAGCCCCTGTCAGACTCCATAATTACTAGGCCACCAAGGCACCCACTCGACCATTGAACTGTCATCGAAAAAGGATTTGAGTTAGAAAACTACAGCGAGTTGTGTTCATTACTTTACGAGTGGCGTCGCTTGTATTTACCAGGATATTTTCTCTGACCAGTTTCGAACCTATTTGAAGTTCTTAGTATGGGAGTCACTGTCGTGCACAGCAGCGAGCGCGGGCCACAGCACGTAACTGGTGCTGAGACAGCCGCACTGTGATTGTCGAACAAAAAAGGATTGTCGAAAGACGCGAGACCGAGGATGTGTTTCTCTGCAATATGCACAACCAGCTTTAATGTTAGAGTTTTGAGACCTACGAATCCGACATACCCTGACCATGTACCTAAGTCATCAACCAGGGGACAATTCCACTAATTAAATTGAAATCGACCAGCTGATGTTACGTTTCTGTTGACTCAAGCAATCGATCTTAACTTTGTATTCACTAACTCGATAGACCATGAACGCGACGCTAACTCATATTCGTATTTAGTAGCCTTGAATAAATAAATAAGATAGTGTTTAAGAAGACGTTCTGTTCCAGTTTGTGTATAGAAACAGTAGTATCGCTTTTCAGGTAATTATCGAACGACAACCGGAGTAGAACTGCAGTTGCAGCGGGATAGATATACAGGACCGAAAGCGTAATGTTTCGAACGGGAAACACGAAAACACTCTTCGCAAACAGATCTTCGCGCAAATATATACATGAGTGACACTATGCATATGTACCTACATGAATTCTAATGAACGAGGTATCCAAGCATCCGCGTTTTACCAAACGGACTATTATGAATTAGTAATGAGTACATAATATTTTTCCATGTAATATTATCTCTTTGATGGATGTAGACATGATGGACCGGACAGACGGACCACTGAGAACTCGTGTATACTGTTTATTCAATGTAAAGAAGATCCACGACTCTGTCGCAGACTGCAGTCTTGTTCGCATTACGGGAATGTTAAGTAGACTGAAGACGGCTACAGCTATTCATTTGTTATTCTTTTAAGTTACCTATCAAAGATAAAACGGTCAAGATGTTAGTTTGAACTTAAGCACAACTATTTGCCCTAATGTTTTTTTTATTTGTTATTTTATTAATTTGCCAACATAATTCAATACACAGTAGTTACACAGCATAAGATTTAAGCAAAGTTAGGTGATTCTTTTTCTGGGATTACGACTGGGTCACCAGCCGTGGATTCTCTAAGAGCAAACATCGTTGCAACTTTCACGACATCCGTTAAACAAATGAAGAGAAGACAAGAAACGTTGTAAAACAACCTTATATACAAGGGCGATATCTCAACGTATATGACATCGGTGAGATCGTTGACGAGCTCGTCGTGAATCATTACAGAATCGCACGGCTGGCCGAATACAGCCGTGCGATTCTCTAATGATTCGTCGTTGCGTTCGCCGAGCTCACCGATGTCAAATAGAAATACTTAAGAGATATCGTCATTATTCACAAGGTTGTTTTTCCAATGTTTCTTGTCATCTCGTCATTTGTTTCACGGATGTTGTCAGAGATACAAACGATCACGATGCTCGCCACCCCGAGTTATTTTGCTTAGTAATTTGACTTGAAATGTGCACCCATAATTATTACTGCAATAGTATATTCGCCAACTTTCCACTAGGATAGCGGAACTAGACAAAATAATATCATAAACTCCGATAGTGAAAACTCGTCATTTCCGTCTGCTAACCTCCGGCCAATCCTGGAGCTCACTACAGGACTCACTACCGCATCCGATAAACCTGTTTCCTACATGTATGGTCTGCACACGTCACTGCCGCCGCCACTGAGTTAATGCCCACGCTTTGACAGCTTCAGCTCCTTTATTTGTAATAATGCTACGGCTCTGTTATAGAAGACAGGCTTGGCTTTCAGACTCGTATCAGCATGGATACTGCCACAAATCAACTATTAATATTGTAGAGGATGGACACACAATGCGGAATATGTTTAACATGGATAGCGGGCCTGGTATTCCCGATTTAAAACAGCAGTCGCGCTGCACTGTTGAGGGTCTTTATGTATATATATAAAGTTATCCGTTTATACAGATTAAATATTTATGAGTTATGTGATGTCGCTTATTTACGTTGAGAAGCACACATTTGTGCTATTACAGGTTCCTAATGCAGCACAGGAACATGCGTTATCTAAAGTAAACATTAGACCGAGAAAACTAACTACTAAATACACTCATAGACTCTAGTAAATAATCAAGTAGTTAATCAAAATCAAACGCTTAAACCCCCTGACATGAAATCCACCTTGCGTTAGAATTACCCACAACTGCATGCAAATAAAGTCAGTGCCTTATTCTTTAATAATAATAATTGTATTGTTTCTTATTGCGCCCGATAACTTTACTTTTTTTGTTATTAAAAAGTGTTTTATTCCAGTTGACA
The DNA here is from genome assembly GCA_917880725.1 of Selenia dentaria. Classification (NCBI taxonomy): domain Eukaryota; kingdom Metazoa; phylum Arthropoda; class Insecta; order Lepidoptera; family Geometridae; genus Selenia; species Selenia dentaria. The sequence continues at coordinate 1,261,371 of OU862877.1, forward strand.
TGTACAACATACAAGTAAAGTTGAATTTGCTCTTTCTGGCAATATTTGATTCTCACTTCTCACCACTCGTTATAGTCACTGGTATATAGATTAGGTTATTAGTCGTTGGTCATCTCAAAGTTACCCATTGCCTCGATATAAACCATGTTTTACATGAGAGAGTTGTAACTGGCATAACGTTGCCTACGGGGAAAATAAATTACACTTCACCAGAGTGATGATGCACGAACCAGTAGTCATCTTCGCGTATGGAAGCTCTGAGAGCTTTCGAATTAAACGAAGCACGTATCAACTCCTTACGCAATCTATTCTAATGTAATAACAAGTTCCGGAACTCGAACACTTGTGAAGCGTAAATCATATGGCATCATAAATCTGTACATTTTAAAAATACGTAACTTATTTTCTGTTATTTGCGGGCAGAATGCAAGCTAATTGCCGCCATACACCATCCTTCCAATTTTCAAATCGGCATGACTCTGGCGATTGGATCAGTAAGTTTAGTTAGAATTAACCGTGTGTGGGCGTGGATTACACTTGTCATGCCAACAACTTGTGGATAGTTAAAATTGTCATGCAAATCCACAGCCCACACACGGTCAATTCTAACTGATCCAATCGGCAGTGTCATGCCGATTAGAAGATAGGAAGGATGGTGTATGGCGGCCATTACACTTCAAAGTTGATTTCGGAACCCTTTCATTTTCCTTTTTGATCAAACGGCCTGAAATTGTTATTTCAACAGAAGCAGATGTTAGAAACTCCACTCAGAGTTCCGTTCACATACTCGAATATTTAAATTGATGAATGTTGAGAAGTGAAAAAAATTAAAGGAACAGTCTGTCCTACTTCTTCAGTACACCCATTCGAATTTTTTACCTGTATGGCTCCGTATATTCTATCAACCAGTTATGCAATAGTAATTGGGCTTAAATTATTGTACACTTGATTAATTGACGATTGATTAGTAGGGCTATTATGTATCGGTTACTAACAAATGTTGAATGAAATCGAAAAAATGACGGCTCTAGTCACTTTTGTCAGTCATCAACTTATTAACATAATTGCCAAAGCTGACATAGAGCCTCCATTTTTCAAAATTTCAATCAACATTTGATTGATTGATATATAATTGCGATATACAATACCTATAATCAAAGTTCAGCTCAGTGTGTATGATAAACAATAAATATATTATATAGGTATCATGGTTATTACCTATAATAGCATATAATATGGTTTCAAGTTAGGTAAGGTACAAGTTGAACTTGTGAGACGTTTGGGAAGTAGCGGGTGCGGTTTCACCGTGTAGATGTTGCGTGAGTTTCTGACACAGGTGCACGATATTTGCATATAACTCGTTACATGCGTTAATAATGTTCTCTTTACATTGCTCTGCCATATTTTACACCATTTCCCGATGCCGGCAGTGGCGGCTAGCGCAACAACCCGGGTTCGCCCGCGGCGCTGCGCCTGCGCCGGTCGGCAATTAGAAGGTACTTTCTCCACATGTATGGTACCCGGAGAAATCGTCAGCGATGTGTTTATTGGACGTTTATGTGTTGAATGGTACTGTAAACTCCAGATACTTGGCTTTAGCTAGTTTTGTGTTTAGGAATAAGTTAGGTTTGTGTCATTTCTGCGTCTTTATTAAGAAAAGTAATCTACAAAGGATGTTTGTATTTTGGTATAATATGTTTTTATAGACGTAGGCGATTCACGTTCGGTCACGATCTCGTTTCTAGTGTATAGTTATGTGATTGGGGGATAATTTCTTTGTGTGATCGAACGAGCCATGGATACAAACATAGACAATGGCGGAGCGACGACCGCATGCCGTCCCCCTCCGCCCGCCGCGCTAGGAAACCTATCGGGTAACCATCAGTTTGTAATTGATCAATTAACAAATGTAACATATACCTTCCTGCTGGACAGGATAAGCGGCTTTGTGAGAGACTCGAGATTGCATTGACAAGTCACGTGGTGTGATCATAAATACTTTTCTTGAAAAAGTAGGTATATGGTGTTGTCGGTGTAAAAATAATGACTCAAGTAAATACTTTTTATGTATTATATGTTATCCTATGCAATTGAAGATTATATTACTAAACATACAAATTTTAGAGAGAAAAATTCAAATCCTCTGATGGGATTCGAGCCCGACTCTTTCGACAATCCGTGTCAGACGATATGACCAACTAGGCCAAGGATCTATGTGATATTGTTTTATTTGCGGATGACACATCTCTGATTTTTAAAGTAGATAGGAAAGATAGCACACTAATTCAAGTAAACAACGCTCTATCTAGTATCTCTAAATGGTTCTCAACTAATAATTTACTTCTGAATTCAAAAAAGACAAAATGTTTGAAGTTTTCTTTGCCTACTGTTCCATATTTGGAGTCCAACGTTACGCTTGATGGAATTAAACTCGTAATGGACAAGGAAATGCATTAAAATTGACGCAAAATTACAATGAGGTTCTCATATAAATGCCCTGTCTGGGAGACTCAGTTCTGCTGCATATGCAGTACGTAAAATAAGAGAGCTAACAGATGCTTCTACGGCGCGGTTAGTGTATTTTGCATATTTCCACAGCGTAATGTCATATGGGATATTGCTATGGGGTTCAGCGGCTGATATAGAGACCATATTTATCCTTCAGAAACGTGCTATTAGAGCTATATACGAAATGGGTCCCCGTGAATCTTTGAGAGATTTATTTAAAGAAATCAATATATTAACGTTGCCTTCCTTATATGTATTTGAAAATATAATGTATGTTCGTAAAAATTTACATAAATATAAGTTAAATAGTGATCACCACACTTTTAATACCAGAAATACAAATAGGATAGCTGTACCTAGTTTTAGACTTGCGAAGACTAATAAGTCATTCCTAGGAAATTGTGTGCGTTTTTACAATAAAATCCCAAAGCACATAACTGAGCTCACAGAGTGCAAATTCAAGTTGACTGTAAAAAACGTTTTAATAAAAAAAGCTTACTATAAAGTTCGACATTATATAGAAGATAAAGATGCTTGGAATACTCCACTTCTGGCAAGCTGTCTCTCTGCCACCCATAAAATGTAATATTTGTAGTACCTAAGTAGAAACATTGTAAACATCCATATAAAAAGAATGGCCCCGAGTTTCTTGCCGCTTCTTCTCGGTGGGTTCTATATGTTTTGGAACGCGGCGGTAGAGTCTTTAAAGTACATTATAATGAAAAGTTGACGTTCATAAGTGCGTCTTTGATGCCTAAATTGAATAAATGATTTTGACTTTGACTTTGACTTAGGCCACCGAGGCACTAGGTCGAATTTTAACTCTCTATTTGATTCTTAACTGTCGTATGGGGACGCTGTCAAGATGTTCAATAGATGTCGCCTGGTCATAGCGTCTGACACGTCGGAAGTCGAGGGTTGAAATCCCGTCCGAGGATTTGAATTTTTGCCTCTAAAATTTCAATGTTTGATATCGCTAAGCAGGCGTTAGTGCTTTAATTACCACATTATACAATTTATATATCATTGAACCGCCATTGTTGCAGTTGACATCTTGGTTCAAAGTTTATCATTAAGAGATCGATTCTTAGTGAAGACTGCATACTCGTTTATCAATGCTTTTGTATGCTGTGGGTACTATTCTGATACCTTTATTTTCAAATATATCGCTTAGTACAATGTTATTTCACAAACAATGAAAATAAACACATCTAAGCCCCATGGTGGGGGAAATGTGGCCTAAAAGCTGGTAAGTAATTCTAATTAATTGTCCATAATAATTTATAGTAATTGTAATTTGAATTGCCACATCAAAAAAAACACTTGCTATTTTATATACTATATTTGCGTTTCGTATCGCACATAACAGGTAATAGTTTGTGTAAAAATGTTTGCAAAAGTTCAAATTATCTATTATCTGCGAGCTTTTAACACGCTGTATTATATATATATTGTTATCTTCTTCTACGTCGTTGCCTCATGGCTGTGGGTCGCGGTCATCACAACTGGTTCTTCCCACTAAGATCTTCCAGGCTTCTCTGTTTTGAGAAAGTTGGATGGATGCGTGAATGGTGGATTTACACGCCTGTTTTACAGTATCGGTCCATCGGGTCGGTGATCTTCCTCTACTTCTGTTTCCTTCCACGTGGCCGACCACTGTCAGCTTTTCTAAATCGTCCGGCTTCCGCCGTGCCACGTGACCAAAGTACTTGAGAACGCTACGCATACATCTAGTCGACGTTATTGTTATCTACTTAACGGCTAATATTCACATTTCTATGTAAGTAACACCTGCCGAAACAAATCTCAGAAAGCTTACACTGAGAGTGATCCTACGTACCGTCGCAGAAGCTGAAAACTTTTTACGTCTCGTCGCGCCGCTCCACAAAAACCCGTACAATAAAGACAAAGGGACCGCGTGTGCGCCCGCGCAGCCACCTCTATACTACAACCTTCTGAGTATCGCTATTGTTGTTAATGCTCCTCATTACACCACAATTGAATGGTTAAAAACATTACATGAACGGATAGATCGATGAACACATGTTATTAATTATAATGTGCAAAGAAACTAACGAATAAGTTTTTCCTTTACATATACTTTTAAGATACTTGCATTATCTTTACTTGATTACTTACAGTGTGAATTAAACCAGTAGAAATTAACGTTTCAGGCAACGGAAAGGACGATATAACAAATACACATACGGTAACATTTCATAATCGCAGTGCAGTCCCACAAAAAACGTCAACTTAAGGTACTGAGAGGCACTACAAGTTTCTCAACATTCATGGGCGGTGTGGTGCCTACCATCAAGCGAAACTTTACTCTTTTTTCTTGCTTCTCACTCGACATCTCCCACAAACCCATAACTGACTCAGGATGAATCTGGCCGAGTGCCATCTGCGCTCGCCGCGCGTCCGGTGGCGCTGTAAACTCCGGTGGAGCCAAACTGCATAAATCTCGTTCGAAAAAGAATTTTGATAGGCATTTTTTATGATATGGGGTACATTTGAAATTTTCTTTTAGCTTCCAAACGTGTGCTTATAGCTAAAGCGCCATCTATACATAATTTGCCGCAGCGTTACGCAGACAGAGATCCGTCAATTTAGATAATATATGTCTGTATTACGATGTGCGTATTTAAAGTATCTACTTGTCGCTTTCGGCATTTGTATAACGGTTTATAATGTGACTATCCTCTATAGCTCTGTAACACCACTGCACACTCGAATGCATATTTTATTGATTTTACAAGACTTATTATATACAAAATATTAACTTTTATGGATATTCAAGAGGGTCATCTCGAAGTCAACTATACTGTCGAGAAACTTTTAAAGATTGTTCTTTCGTACCAGCTAAATACTTCGAATAATAATAAGATAATCGAATAAGAATAATAATATGACTATTAATATATGCTATTAAATATTAACTAATTTAAAATGTATAGAGAGAAAAATTCCATCCTCGGACGGGATTCGAACCCGCGTCTTCTGACTCTCCGTGTCAGACGCCATTGACCAACTAGGCCACCGAGGTTCTGGTCTGAGCATCGAATTTTAACTCTCTATTTGACTAACCGTCTTGCGGGGACGGAGCGACATCTATTGGGCAGTTTAACAGTACCATCCAACCGAAAGAAGCATTATTTAGAAATACTTGAAACTTTCGTATTGACATCGCAGCCGTTGTAATTTTTATAGTATAACTTTTTAAAGCACTAACGCCTGCTTTAGCGATCTCAAACATTGAAATTTATAGAGAGAAATTACCTGGTTACGAGAAAACCCAAATAGACTATTGCTTGCTTTCTATCTGCTTGGATTAATTATTATAACATTCGCAATCATTCCATTACGTACATACACTGTTACATTGTTATGATGTGTGCACGCTACATTACCCTTCACGAAATACTCGTATTTATTCAAATTAAATAGCGCAGACATAGTGTCGCAAGGCATTGTTCCGACACTTCGACAAAATTGTCTGCTGAAATGGAATACTAAAACTGAAGCCATCATAACTATAAGCGGTTTTAGTGGAGTCATAGAAATTAATTAAACATAAAGTACGTACTGTAGAGTACGAAAGTGCTTGGTAAGTATGCTTGGTTAACCTCTGTTTGTGTGTGTGTGTTTGTGTGTGTGTTTTCTAAATATGTAAGGGAAATGGACAAAACACGTTTGTGATACATGATTAATTGTATTAATGACGCAGTATCAGTATTTACTTTTACTGTGAGACAGGCATTCGTTAGAAATATGTACCTACCTATAATTAGATTGATATTCCTAATATTTATGAACATGATAGCTTAAAAACTTACATACATACGTTTTCTTAAACAAAGAATATTTTTGGGGCCAACATGGACAGCATTAAACTCTCTTGTACTTGGTGAAGTCCTTTTATAGCAAATAACACATAATAGTACAAATTTATATGCATAACTAACGTACCATTTTTTTTCGTGTCAAAGCGGGACGCCCACGGAATTTTGTAAATAAATAAATACATATATAGGGTACGTCGTCGGTGTAAGATGTCATATTTATTTCAAAACAAAAATTATGGTTTAAAACATGACTTTTTATTGTGGTAGGTATCTTACCCTCACTGGCATCTTAAATCTTACACCAACTTGCTGCCGTCTTTCGCGATATATTAATGTAGGCAAGTAAGTAGGTATAAAGGTTTATTAGGACATTTTTGTTCTCATTGGGTACAGCGGGATGGACAGCCTGAAAGCGGGACAATCCGGCCCAAAGCGGGACGTAGGTCACGTTATGCATAACTGACCACTCCAATGAAGTATCTACCCTATCATGTGCCTTAGGTACATAATACAAGTACTTCAATGGCCCAAATATTCAATAACAAATAGTTTACGCACAAGTTTGAGTTCCAATGTAGCAAGGAAAATTACTGGTGCAATGTAGACGCTCACAGCCTGTAGTAATAGCAGTTTGATAGCCACTACTAACAATTTCTAATTTCTCCGAGCACTTCCATATTAAACGACGCAAAAAACTGTAAGTTGCCGTTTCCGGAAAAGAGACACGGGAGTTATGCGCTTTCAACTCTTCCAAGTCCCCCAAGATGGAAAAACTACCGACCGCCCGCCCTCCGCCCGCCCTCCGCCCGCCGGCATCTCGTCCGTCCGCTTTCCGTTTCGATAGCGAGAGTGTACCGACCTGTCCCGGACGCACCACGGCACGTAGAGATCTGATCGGTGCTGCCAGTATGTCTGCCATGTATGATCTTCCGCAGTATAATGCAATAAGTGGTCGCGGAGGGACCTACAATGGAAATGCCGCTCTCACATGTCACAATGTTTCATGGTAGCACTCATAAGATTTTAATTTATTAAATATTAATGGTCTGTTATTTTTGTTACAGGTAAGTCAAAACCCTTATAAATCGATAGCTACATAAAGGTGAGTTGTATTTTATGCAAAACAAGTTGACAAAGAATATAAAAAAATCTTATTAGGTAACGTATTCATACTTTTTTTCATAATCAGCCTATTTTGTTCCCACTGCTGGGACTCGAGCCTTCCTCTCAGAGAGAGGAGTTGGGCCATAATCCACCACACAGGCCCAGTGCGGATTGGTGGATAGGTTAGTGGCCAACGCATTTTGAAGTTTCAAGCCGCCCGAAGGCCTTCGACATCGATTGTTGTGCTAAGACAAACAACCGGGTCCGACGGCTTAACGCGCCCTCCGAAGCACGGAAGCGCTCAGTTGAATAATGCCACTAGCGGTCACCCATCCAACGCCGGATTGCAGCAAGTGTTGCTTAACTTGTTGATCGGTTAAGACCGCCAAGTCGAGGTTCGCTACGAGCGCTTTTAAGTAACGTATTAGGATAACATTTATAAATAGTTAAGTTCTCAAGTAAGTGACTCTGTACGTGTCTCATTGAGAATAAATGTCTTTAAACCTTAAACCTTAGTGGATTATTCACAGTTTAGTATTGCACGAATGTAAGAAAAGTGTACAAAAGTATGCAACGTATTTTTGTGATTTCCTCGTTAATTTTTGGTAACGCATGGTGGCATTACTAAAATTTACCGCTTTCCTAACTTGACGTTGCGGACGTTTAGACCATTACTTAGGCAGGACACTGACTAAACTTCGACTACTTCAGCACACATCTAGCTTGATACAAATATTTTCATATATAACTTGAGAGATGGTAAATGTACAACTGAATACGAGTCCACTGATAAAGGAAAAGTACCATATAATTGAATCTGTCAAATAAATCACAAGTCCGTCCAGAGGTCGGCGTCCGGCTACCTGCTTATCGAGGCTTATCAGCCGCACCGCTATACAGGACATCTACATGTCAAGAATAATATAAATACTTCGTTTTAACAAGGACCAATAATTATATAGGATGTTTGGTAGAGGGACTTGGAGAATAGAAGTTGGCCAAAAAAAATCCCCGACCCCCCAATATGTTTAACTTTTTTTGTGATTATTCCCTTTTCTCCGAAATTGTACCTATTTACCACCATTTTCCAAGAGACCAAATTCAACTAAAAACATCCGGTCTAAAACATACTTTACAACTGTTATGGTGGTAAATAGGTACAATATTGGAGAAAACGAGAAAATTCAGAAAAAAACGTTAAAAAAAATTGGGGTGTCGGGGATTTTTTTTGGCCAACTTGTATTCTCCAAGTGGGCCCCCGAACACGCTCATTTGGTTTGTCGGTCCCTCTACCAAACACCCTGTATACTATCTTCCTTGGTTTTAATTAGTTAGCGACCGTGCTATAAATTAATGCAAGTTAATTTACCTTAGTCTAGTCCCACGTTAGCGCTAAGCTAAACGAAGCTAGGCTGAAGCTAAGGTAAATTTCCATTCTGTGACGATACACCGACCGATATCGGTTGTAATGAGATCGCCATATATATCGATACTTCCAGCCCTACAGTAGGTAACTCGTGCTCATATGTAGACAATTCCGCCGATCTACATATCAATAGTGAAAAGATATCGATTCAACTGAACCAAATTACAAAACCATCTGCAAAAATCGCTTTAAATATATCAATTACTTATAAACGCTGCTTAAATTAAAATAACGTCATTAAGTACGGCGCAGAGTAATTTTACTGCGCGCAGTACTAAATAACGTCATTTAAAGCTAAGCGGCGTTTATAAGTACGGCCCTAGGTGTATAAGCTACAAGTATAACAACAAAAAGGGCCATGCACAGTGATAGTTACAGAGTTGCGCAAGCGCACAGCTAACCGCAAGAAAGTAGCGTTGCACCAGCTCTCGAACGTATTTTGACGAAATGTATTACAATGTACATTATTTAATCTGTATTGCATTCTGGGATAGCAGGGAACCACCTGCGACATTGCTACTGATAATGTAACGGAGCAGGCATGGTGTCTGACACCGTTAGAATACGCGGCCTCCGAGGACGTAATTTTCTTCTCCCTAATATGTTACTTTAGTTTCGCTAAGGACCCCTTAGTGCTACAAAGTCATATGTTACAACTTAGTCAATCATCGTCTTACACGTAGAACATCTACTGCTGAACACATGCCTCCCCCACAATCACAAAGAACGGTTGGAAGCGGCCTGCATCCAACGTCATCCTGCTACCTTTATCAGGTCGTCGGTCCACCGTGTCGTTGGACGAACTACGCTAGGCTTGCCAGTCCGTAGTCGCCACTCCAGAACCTTCTGGCCCCATCGGCCATCTGTTATGCGTGCTATATGGCCTGCCCACTGCCACTTTAACTGGCTAATCTTCTGGGCTATGTCGATGACTTCAGTTCGTCTACGGATCTCCTCATTTCTGATTCGATCGTGTAGAGAAACCCCGAGCATAGCCCTCTCCATAGCTCGTTGTGCGACTTTGAGCTTGCAATTGAGTAGGATGTTCGATCTATTATTTCGGTCGAATATACCTTTTCAAGCGTTTCGATAGAGAGCGCTGCGTCCCTATACATTAACAGTTGTTAATACACAAGTACAATACTCGGTGACTAGGTGGTTGTTCTTGTTTTGGAAAAGTCACTTAAAGTAAGCTATGTATAATTTATATCAGTACAAATATTGCCTGTTTGCCAACCTCGAAGGTACGTGCTGCAGGCTGCAGAACGTGTGACTGCGATGTGTAACACAAAGGGCAATGTTTTGTGAAGAAAGCGCGTCAGTTGCAACAAGCTAATGATAATAATTACTGACTCAGTAGATCACGAAACAAACCTAAACTCGTTTAATGAACTCACCGCAGATCATCATTTAATTTAATTTTATCAATTATAACCGTGTTTTTCATATTGAGAGCAAAAATAAGAACGACTTACAAAATAATTGCTTTACGTATATCAAGGGACGCGTGGGCAAAGTTAAAGGTTAAACGAAATTAAATGAAAACTTATTCATTTCTTAGAAGAACGATGATAAATAAACAATATAATGGAAAAAATAACTAAGAGTGACGTAACTATCTTAAATGTAGCAAATCGGTCGCACTCACAGTTTCTTGTTATACGTTAGGGCCGGGTAGTGACGTCACGAAGGCATATGTTACATATTACAGTTTGCCTAAAAAATAAGCACTGTTTGATGATCATAATAGCAAACGGTAAACTTCTTCAAATAATGCTTAATGAAAGATAAGAACTCGAAATAAGGAGCTATTGCAATGTCACCATATCATTAAAAGTAAGAGAGTGCGGCACTCGGATGCAGTGCGCAACGCTCCCGCAACAGTCTGCGGCAAAAACTCATGTGAACTGCAATTGCAGTTAGCTTAAAGGAATAATGTTGAACCGATTGCCCAAACTGCGTGACGCAGTTCACACGGAATTACATATTGTGTAAACTGTGTTTTATTGGTTAGATACATTATTATTTCAGATTTTTTCAGGCGCACTCGTGCAGGCGCAGCGTGAATTTTAGTTTAGGAAGGCAAGGTAATCCGGATGGTAGTGCTAGTACCTAGCCGATTTTATCTTATGTACTCGACTCCAGTATACCGTTATATTATGTCGTATGACAGTATACTCGTGCCAAAACCCCTTTTGTTGATGGTTTTTTTACTTCGATTCGATTTTATCTTCGAAGATATTATGAATCTGATGTTTCTTTGTTAAATTCTGAAGTACACTTCAGTGTATATATTCCAAGCTAAAACTATATATATAAATGAACCCCTATTTCTCCTGGTCACGCTATAACTTGAGCACGGCTTTAGCGATTTCATTCAACTTTTTTAAATTGTTCTAATACTTCGCAGAAGATTCTTACATGAACAAAAATTAAAAAAAGATGGAAGGTTATGGCGAGGCCAAAGGCCTACTACACGAACGAAGTCGCGGGCAGTCGCTAATTCTATTATAAAACTTGGGATCATAACGATCAAAAACGTATTAGAAAACATTTAAAAAAAAATAACAATGTAATCGGTAAAGCCGTTCTCAAGTTATAGCGTGACCAGGAGAAATAGGGGTTCATTTTAATTTATTGATTAAACTTTAAGCATTTAAAATTAAATATTTAGATAGGTATCTACAACGTTTTTTTGAATATTTTTTATAATCAAACCAACATAGATAACATCCAAACAAGGTCGTCAGGGCCCAAACTATAAGCAGAGCCTGTACTATGGTAACCTGATGACTGATATACATACTTATATACATATACACACCCAGACACAGGTCACACGCACATGTTCATGCACACAAATGTTTGACCTGTCCGGGGATCAAACCCGGAACCAGCGGCGCAGAAGGCAGGGGTGCTACCAATCGCGCCAACCAGTCAGACGATTTTGTAAGTACATATTTCGAAACGTTCCTCCAGAGAGATGGCGTCTAAACAGAATAACAAGCAGCCCGAGCAATCGGCCGCCATTAGCCGTTACCGCGACGTATTGAACTTTAGCCGGTGGTTGTGAAACCGGCCGCTCGACCATTGTGGAACCTCGTACTACATACACTGTAAGTACATGGGGTTGGTCATTTGCACGAGTGGTGCACCGATACTGGAGGCGTGACAATATTTGGGCGGAACCATAGTTTATCAAGTATGCCGATAAAATATACTAATTGAAAGAAATAAAGATAAATTCAAATTTCCGTTCGAGTTTTAGTATGTTTCACCCAAAACTAGTTATTAATAATCATCATCATCATCTCAGCCGTAGGACGTCCACTGCTGAACATTAGCCTCCCCGTAATTTTCCAAAAGGACTGGTTGGAAGCGGCCTGCATCCAACGTCATGGAACTGCGAACTTTATCAGGTCGTCTGTCCACCGTGTCGGTGGACAACCTACGCTGTGCTTGCCAGTCCGTGGTCTCCAATCCAGAACCTTCCGGCCCCATCGGCCATCTGTTCTGCGTGCTATGTGCCCTACCTAGAATTTTGAGAATCAGTTTTCCCAGTCGAAAGTTATGAGGTAACAATTATAAAAAAAAATACAGCCAAATTGAGTACCTCCTCCTTTTTTTGGAAGTCGGTAGATAATTAACAGATGGTAAACGCTTACATAGTTGCAATTTATTAAATACTAGCGACTACCCGCGACTTCGTTCGCGTTGTAGGCTCGGCCTTCAGGCTCGCCATAACCTCCCACCTTTTCTTAGTTTTTCTTTCATAAGAACCTTCCCCTGACAATAATTAAAACACTAAAAAAGAATTGGCGAGATTGTTCCATCCGTCCACGAGTGAAGCGATGACCAAGAGAAACAAAGGTTCATTTATTTATAGACTAGCGACTACCCGCGACTTCGTTCGTATTGTAAGCTCGGCCTTGGGCCTCCGAATTTCTTTCTCCCATTTTTGTCTTTCATAAGATCCTTCTCCTGACAATAATTATAATGATCTCACTTATCTATCAAGAATACTTTTAAAAAGTTTGTTTTCACATTGTGCTAGTAGCTGGCAGATATTTCCATCTGTCCAAGTTCGATGATTCCATACTCATTACCATTAATCTCCTCCGTAATACTTGAGCCTGCGGTAACGGTAACCGATTGTACAGCGGCAAGTGGTCAAGTGCGTTATGAAATGTGAAGGTACAACATGATTAATGATTCGGCAACACGGCGACATTGTGCGCGGCCTAACGACACCAACAGGGTACTGAGTTTGTTATTATTTACTAGCCATTGTCCGCTGCTAGTACTCGACGGTCAGTGACGCTGTGGTTGCAGATGGTAGCACAATAGACCTAGAGTAGCCCGGTGTACTCTGAATTTCGACAAGTTCGATACTTCGACAGTCGGTAACTTTGATAACATAGTTCGAAAAGTCATTGCTTCGACAGGACATAATATATTTGACGAGGATTACTCCCACAAAACGTAGCCGAGTATAGTCAGAGCAAAGTCAGGATAGTTGCGACGTTAGGTTGAATGGTGAGCACACGTACGAGCGTGCGGCGGCAGCGGCACGAACTAGACTAACACCTCGATAACGATGTAATGCAGTACTTTTGGGATATCATTTTTGTGGAATATATGTCTTGTTGAAGGAATGACTTGTCGAACTGTATGTTTCCGAAGTAAGCGACTCGTCGAAGTTTTGTCGAACGATGGTTTTCATGCGATCATCCGTAAGAAGGTTGCCTCATTACGAAAGCGAGTGCGAGGCAGCCGTAACAGCATCCTGAAGATAATATGTGACAGGCTATATATATATAGACTGCCCTATACAAACGTGTTTGGACACCTTATTGGGTAAAAAAAAATGTGTTTTTGTGTTGTCTGATGTTGTGATCTGTGACCGTGTGTGTGAATTTTAATATTTTTGACATGTTTTAAATCAATGAATTAATGAAAAGTGTAAATTTATGGATATATCTGAAAATAAATGAATAAATAACAATTGTCGAAATTCAGAGGTCACACTCAGAGTGGCCACTGGTTCTTTTGAAAGACAGTATGGATAGGACATCGGTTGGAGCTCGCCGTCAGAGGCTTGGCGACAACTTTCAGGCTGTAGGCCAGGCGAGCACTAGTAAGCACCCTATTTCCGTGCTGTAGGTTTGCTGACAATATAACTTCTCCGGGACCTTTAACTGAGGTAGAATTTAACCGTCACATCCGCGGGCCATTTAATAAAAGATACTTCTGGTGGGATAGAAAAAACAATTCATATCTTTTCATTTCATTTTGAACTGAGATTAACTTTGTAGCTATATGTAGCGTATACATGCAGTAGAACCTCGCATTATCTGTTACGTGCAATGAAACAAGGAATCCGGTTGACAACTGACTTTATTAAATATACCCACAAGTATCAGATAATATAAAAACAGTTGCTACCCACAACATCTCCCCTTTTAAAGTAAAAACTAGGTAATAAGAAATTAATTTATTAAAATATAAGTTGTATTAACTAGTATAATAGAAGAAAGTAGAATTGTTATTGTTTTGCTTTTCTGCGAGTAAGAGGAGGGCTATATTGTGAGAGATCAAGCTCCTCTCTACTCGGTTCATAGAGAGACCCATCCTCCTCACCCGACAAAAACGTCATCGTCTCATCTTCATCAGATACAACAACAACACTTATATCATTACTTTGTTTCTCTTTGACCTGATTACTGTCAGATATAGTATTCATTAAATGTCGGCGATTACGACGATAAATACCTTTCTTGTTCTTTAAAATGTAAGAACGTGGAGTCGAGGCTTTGCCTATGACCGTACCACGAATTCGTTCATTATTATTTTCCAACATAATGACGTCATCGCCCACATTTAACTCTGGCAATGGTTTACAACGTTGATCGTAATACATCTTATTTTTAATTTGTTTATCTATTAATATTTTATGTTGCATGTTATTATTACAATTATTCTGTTCTAATAAATCTGGATGAACAGGTAATCTACATTTTAATCGACGTCCCATCAAGAGCTGTGCTGGAGAATTCAAACCTTCCCGTGGTGTATTTCTGTAGCTTAACAAGTTAAGATAAAAATCGGTTTGACTGTCAATTGATTTTTTTAACAGTTTTTTTATTGTTTGCACTGCCCTTTCGCTTTTTCCATTTGATTGGGCATAGTATGGAGACGAAGTTATATGATCAAATCCCCAATCGTGAGAGAATTTTTGAAAATTACTACATGAAAATTGTGGACCATTGTCACTGATAACTGTATCAGGAATTCCATACCGAGCAAAATTTTCCTTCATAATATTAATAACAGAACTTGAGGATGTATCCTTCAGATATCCAGTCTCGATAAAACCTGAATAATAATCAATTAAAATTAGATAGCTTTTCTTGCTATGTTCAAATATATCTGTTCCAATTTTGTTCCAAGGCAGCCGTGGAATGGTAACCGGTATCATTGGCTCTCTACTGGGTTTGTTTATATTCTCCTGACACACCTTACACTTTCTCACATATTTTTCTATATCTTGTGACATACCCGGCCAAAATAGCACTTCGCGTGCGCGTCTTTTACAACGATCAATCCCTAAATGGCCGTCATGAATAATTTTTAACATTTCGTTCTGTAAAGAGGCGGGAATCAGTATCTGTTTATTTTTAAAAATCACACCGTCTACACAGTATAGTTCATCCCTCATAGACATAAAACATCTTAAGTCATTGTGGACATCATATTTTTGAGGCCAACCTTCATTAATACATATCATTAATCGGTTTAATACATCGTCTTTAACAGTTTCCTTTTTAACCAGGGTAAGTTTGTTTTGTGACATTGGTACATTACCTACGACCATTTTAAGTTGGTTTAATATCGCCCTACTGATTTTATCATCATATAAATCTGGAAGAGGCGCACGCGACAGTGTGTCAGGTATGTACATATACTTTCCCGCCTTGTATGTAATCACTAAATCATATCCTTGTAATTTCAACATCATACGTTGTAAGCGCGCTGGGACCGAGTTTAAAGGTTTTTTGAAAATACTCTCAAGTGGTTTATGGTCCGATTCTATAACCACTTGTTTTTTACCGTAAATATATTGGTGAAATTTGTCGCAAGCAAATACAATTGCTAGCAATTCCTTTTCGATTTGAGCGTATCTGACTTGTGTGTCTGTCAATGTTCGCGAGGCGTACTCTACCGGCCGTCCTCGCTGCATCAGCACAGCGCCGAGGGCCACGCTGCTCGCGTCCACTGACATCACTACAGGCGCACCTACATCATACAACGACAAAACTGGCGCATTGCAGATTAAACTTTTTAATTACTCGAATGCATTCTTGTGACCAATTTCCCAACACCATGTAACATCTTTCTTCAATAACCTCGTCAGCAGAAAAGTGCGCTCTGAGTAATTAGGTATAAATTTAGACAGATAGTTAACAACCCCTAGAAATCGCTCCAAACTTTTTCTGTCAGTAGGTTCGGGCATATTGTTTATAGCCCTAACCTTTTCATAATCTACTTTCATCCCATCCTTATTGAAAATATGACCCAAATATGTCACTTCACTTACACCTATCTTACACTTGTTTTTATTGAATTTTAAATTTATTTCTCGCGCTCTGTTAAATAACTCTTTTAATCGTCTGTCATGCTCCTGCCTTGTGGACCCCCAGCAGATTATATCGTCAATAAATGAATCTACCCCCTCCAGACCTTCTAGCAATTGTTTGATTTTGGCGTGAAAAACTTCAGCTGCACAGTTCAACCCGAATGGTAATCTTAAGTACTGATATCTTCCAAACGGTGTATTAAAGGTGCATAAGTCGGCACTCTCGCTGTCTAATTTCACGGACCAAAATCCAGAGTTAGCATCAAGAACTGAAAACACAGTAGCGCCATGAAGCTTGGTGGCCAATTCATTTATTGTTGGCAACTGAAAATGTGCACGTTGAATAGCTTTATTCAGAGGCCTTGGATCCAAGCAAACACGAATTTTACCGTCTTTCTTAGCAACTACCACAAGTGAATTTACCCATTGGGTAGGATGGTTCACCTTTTTAATAACGCCTAACTGAATCATCCTATTCAATTCTTCGTGTAACTGGTCGCGTAACCCTAACGGTACTTTCCTCGGAGCGCAAACTACCGGCGCTACGCTCTTGTCGACCACTATATGATATTCTCCGGGTAAGCAGCCTAGACCGCTAAACAAATCTTCATTTTCTGTTAAATGTAAATCGTGAACTCTGCTAATCAATCCTAAAGTTAAACATGCCCGAAGTCCCAGCACGCTTTGACAATCAATGGTAGCAATTGCGAATTTCAAATCGTATTGAACGTTTTTGTACCACCACTTTAAATTACAAATGCCTCTGATCGGAATAAAATTACCGCTGAACGATTGAAGTTTCATTTTGTGATTCGTATTAATAATTGTACAATCGTAACCTAACTGTACAAAACGCTTAAAAGATAGCACATTAATATCTGCACCAGAGTCTAATTTAAATTTTTCACACCCGAACTCCCCGCGTAGCACTTCTGTCCAGTCCGCCGAAGTCACGTTT
This sequence comes from Selenia dentaria, assembly GCA_917880725.1. NCBI lineage: Eukaryota > Metazoa > Arthropoda > Insecta > Lepidoptera > Geometridae > Selenia > Selenia dentaria. The sequence goes on from OU862877.1 coordinate 1,278,848, forward strand.
AGTTCGGAAACGTTATGCAAAACGGATATAAAAAACGACTCACAGTCATCCTCGTCCGATTGATTCTCACACACACCGACGTCGTATAACTTTTTTACACTCTTCTTTACCTTACACATCCTAGCAAAATGACCATAATTGTCACACACATAGCACTGTACAGAGATAGCCGGACACTCAGAAGCGGCACCGCATTGACCTCCACACCTATGGCAGGAGATATCGAGCGACGCCCGCGTCCCCGAGGTGACGGGCAGCGTCCTGCTGCCGCGTCTGCCACCGCGCTGGCCGCGCCCACGGCTTCGGCCCCAGGCCGCACCACCGCTCCCGCCGCCGCCGCCGCGCACGTCCACCGCGTCTACATGTGACGGTCCTGAGCTCGCACCGCGCGACTCCAGTTGGCGGCTACTATCATGTGATAACTCGTCTAGCTGACAGATTTTTATTGCCTTTTCTAAGGTTAAATCTTCCGTTCTCAGTAGACGATCTCGCACGACCGTACTATTTGTTCCACAAACGATACGGTCCCGAATGAGTTCCTCCTCCAAGTTTTTAAACTCACAATTTTTAGTCAACAGTCTCAACGCAGTGACGTATTGGTTGATAGACTCTCCAGTATCCTGGCTCCTAGTAAAAAAATTGTATCTCGCTAGCGTTACATTGGTTTTAATCCCAAAATAATCGTCAAATTTTTTCAACACCACCGTGACGTCATCTCTCTCACTGTCGACCGCGAATGAAAAAGTCTGATAAACGTCGAAACCCTCTGGTCCGATTAAGTTGATTAGCAGACTAGCTTGTACCCCACCTTCTTCTTTATGCACCCCAGATGCTTTTAAGAATAGATTGAATTGCGTTCTCCAACGCTTCCACGCATCAGCCCGGCTGACGAAGCTGCCTTCCAGATTCAATTCAGGTGGTGGTCGGGCGTGTTCCATTATAAAACACAACAAATCACCAAGTACACGACACTTTTACACACTCAGATTGATAACAATATACTTTTAAACGCTTAGAAATATTATTTTACACCGCTGTCACCATGTTACGTGCAATGAAACAAGGAATCCGGTTGACAACTGACTTTATTAAATATACCCACAAGTATCAGATAATATAAAAACAGTTGCTACCCACAACATATCCAGTAACTTACCTATAATTGAAGGACTACTGTGTGAACTTTTAGTACGGTTTTTTCTGCTTTTATTTAGGAGCTTTTGGTCGCCCGACGACTATATCAGTCCCATTTGTTCTGTTCTTAGATCTACACTTAGCAATTTTATTCTTATTTGGTGATCCTATTAATTATTCGATATAGGAACCTAGCTGCGTCGGTTGTTTAAAACGGGTTGTACTGTGATTAAAAAAAATCCGAAAGTATTGCTTCATAAACAATAAAAATGTATTCTCTCTGGTCTCGGCAACGCGCAGGTTGTGCGCTGGATGAAAAGCAGCATACATGCCCATTGCAGTCGCTGTGCCACTCGCGCTCGCCACCCTACGGCTATTTTGCTACAGCGCCCTTCGAAACATAACACACAAGTGTACACTACTGCCTCTAGACAGAACATCTAGTATTGCAGTGGAACCGACCAATATCATGTTGCATGACTTACTATATAGTAAGTCCTAGTATTTAAATTGTAGATATGTAAAAAAATATCCCGACTTGTTCCAAAAATTAACCGATAAATCTAATAAAATACGATCTGAATGTAGGTATAAACTAATAGAACGGCGATCAAACCTCGTGATGCATAGCACTAGCCCTTACTCAATGTCTGTTAAAATATATAATAATTTGGCGAATGTCCTTAAAGATGTAGAAAATGATGATGGGATTATTGGAAATCTAATCTTCTATTCTAGAAAAAAAAAATTATTCGTTGTCAACAAGAATGTTGATGAAATGAGTGAAATCGTCCCGCACAAGCAAACTATTGCTTTCTTTGGTAGGTACGCTAGACTATGGCTATGGCTTATATCTCGATGGTCCGTCCGCGGAACAATTGTTGACACACGCTTTGTGACCATTTGCCGCAGTTCCCAGCATACAGTTTAGCCGGCAGGTTGCAGTTTGTGAAACCGACGCAGAATGCCGAGCGACGAGCGAACAGTCACGACCTTAGTACTGCTCGATACTCAAGTTTATCTAATATCCACGTGCAGGAAATACGTTTAATTTTCTTGATGCGAGTTTCTTCAATCAAAGACTGGTAACACAGTCAGTGCGACTTGGAATAATGGTTCCAAAGTATAACAAACTTAACTAGCTGTGGTCTATGTCTATGTCACATAAACAGTAGTACCCGGGTAAGCGACCTTTGCTCGTAACTAAACCATTGATTATCTCGGTCTAACCTCAAACCAAACACACATTGGCTTAGTGTTGCTTAACAACGCCATCTATTGTCAAGTAGCTTTAGACTAGCTGTGTCGGTTTTTCATTGGCTGAAAACAAGGATAAAACGATGTTTTCTAAAATTGCATCTAGCTAGATCGATGTATCGCCCCCGAAACCCCCTGCATACTAAATCTCATAAAAATCGTAGGCGCCGTTTCCGAGATTCAGATAATATATATACTTATACAATATACAAGAGTTGCTCGTTCAAAGGTATCACATGATCGGTGCTAGTGTGAATGAACTAGACGCCATAAATGGAGTAACTGGTACAATAATATGTGGCCTTAATATTGTTTTGTAAGCGGACAAATGTTCGGACTTGGTTACGTTTAAACAATTGGTAAGTAAATAAATATTAGTTAGATACTTCTAAATACTTACAATTTTATACAAACTTAACAATAAAAGTAAATCAAACTAACCTACGAGTATATAAGCCCCATGGCGAGGAAAAGTGTCCAGAATCACAAAACAAATTTGTTTTGTGCCAGAATGCTGACAGCAACTTTTAATGGCAATACAATTTTTTGCTCAAAGTAAGCGCCAGCACTACAGTCACCCGTTACTAATTAAATAATCATATCAACAATTACTTAACACCTGACCATTTTCTATCATTAGCATTACAAACCTAATTGTTAATTATTAATTATCTGATGGATAAACTCGCTCACACTCAATCCTCAATGACAGGCGTGTCGCAGGTACGTTACGATACTTTCTCAGGAGTTTCATACAGCTTCAACGTTAACCGCAAATAAAGCTAGCATTTTGCAGCCACCAGTACAGTACGTGTCCAATCTCAGCTCACCGAACCACCTCTTATCTAATCTGTGTCGAAGGGCCGTCCCTTTCACCTGCACCGCACACCGCACACCGCACACCGCACACCGCACTACATTTTAGATCATTCAGTATTCCGCGCATTACTTTGTTGTTTATACGTTAAAAATACAATAGCAATAAAACCAACTCAATAGAACATTAAAAATGAACTAAACTACAAAATTAGACCACATGCACTAACTCACTAGGGTTAGTTTACTTCAAGTGATGTCTAATTTAGAGGAAAAATATATAAAAAAGGATAAAGAGGAACGCATAGAGCGCACTTGCCCATACTAATAAAGTAGTAGTCAATCCTCCCGAGTTTCTTGCCGCTTCTTACCGGTAGGCCAGGCGGTAGGCTTATTAGTGAACGCGGCGGTGGAGTCTCTAAAGTACATTATAATGAATAAATGACGTTCATAAGCGCGTCTTTGCGATGCCTAAATTGAAAAAATGGTTTTGACTTTGACTTTCAGAAACTCAAAAAAACAACACAATAATAGTATTACTTTTTAAAGCACTAACGCCTGCTTTAGTGTATAGTATCTCAAACATTGAAATTTATAGAGAGAAAATCACTTCCTCGGACGGGATTCGATAAAAAATAAAAGTAACAGTATTTTCAGAAATTGAAAATATCAAAACAATATTAAGGCTGATCTCAGACAGCCGGAATGGCTTTCTGGATTCATAATCTTAATTCATGTTATTAATTCAGAAAGCCTGGAATACCATACAAAATCAGTATACTCCACACACATTCAGATTTTTTCAGATTATGATTTTTTCAGACCAATCTGTAAGAATGATACTGAGGAGCGTTCTGAATTCCAGATCGGAATATTTAAGTTTATGTTTTCATAACGCGCGTATTCCCATACATTTTAATAGAGCGGCACACGAATACTGAAATCAGATTATGAATAGGCTAAAACCGGGATAGATGCCGCAGTAGTAATGTAAAACGCTGCTGAATAATTATTTGACTTTTAAATGAATATGATACTGTATGAAGGTTATATTTATTGATTCAAACAAATTAAATGTACTTATTGATTTAAGTTATCTTAAAGTTATATTTATACTTTAGTTTTTCTTTTGCTTTTGAAAAAATGAGTATATTATCTAATCTTACCTTAAATTTCTTTAAGGTAAGATTAGATAATATACTCATTTTGTAAGTCTTTCTTCAGCAGAAATGGATCTTCTCATGTGTGTGTCTTTCTTTTGGATTTTATTCCGCAGCAGACATAGTAATTCATCATATGATGCTGCTGAGATTCTGTAGTAGCTGAAGAATCTGTCAGGGTACTGTTGTAATGTTAATTTTACTGTTGTAATACGATTAGTATTATTTCCTCTTCCATAAAGACGTGTGCATGTGCCAAGATATGTGTGAGGCAAGGTGCCGGAATTAAGATTATGAATTCCAGATTATAAATCCAGAGAGCCATTCCGGCTGTCTGAGGCCAGCTTAAGATGTAGCAAAGGGTTATTTCTTTTAGTATGAACAAGTAAGCGATATGCGTTCCTCTTAACAATATTTCGAATAACGCATGGACTCGATAAGAAGTACAAACGATCATTCGACAATGAACATGTGAGCAAAACGCTGGCCTGTACTGGACAGGGGTGGTGTGCTACTGACTACTCATGGGGTGCATTAGAGATATATACAGCAGCGGCCGGAACACAAATAAATTGCAAAAAAGTATTCGTATTGTAATCGTCAACTTAAACTGTATATTTGTTTATTACATGAGACTTCTAGGAGTTCCCTATTACGTAAGGTTTGTGTAACACGCGTTACCTTTATTATATCGCATAGCTCTCGCCTTACCGAGCGCCTCGCGCTGACCACATACTGGAGTCATAAACGGTAATTACATGGTGCAACATACACCTAGCCTTGCCTGGCCTAGCCTAGCTGGGCTCTACATCTAGCTGAAAAACATTATGAGCCTACTAGCCTATGCTCGTGACTTCGCCTTGCCCTAGTCGGAATAACTTTGGAACTACCCGTTAATAGGCATAAAGACAAGGATATGTGTTAATTCTGGCCATAAAATCTCTCTATTGAAAATTTCACCCAAGTCCAGTGAGCGTCACTCACTCACTCACAAACTTTCGCATTGATATTAGTCTTTTCAACGGGACTTACAACGTGTCGTTTGTAAATAGTAAATTAAAATAAACTTCGTAATATGTTTTTTTAATAAATTGTTCATCAAAGTGACTCCCTCTCGCATGAAGGAGAGCAAAGATAGAATCAAGAAGCGATGACCAATCGCCACCCCTGTGATGACCTGAGAGATGCTTTTCAGGTTTTTAGACCTAGAGGGTATTGCTCTAAATCTGGCGATACGATGTCTTTTCACCACATCAAAGTCAAAATCATTTATTCAATTTAGGCATCAAAGACGTACTTATGAACGTCAATTTTTCATTATAATGTACTTTAAAGACGTAGAGTCTTTAAAGTACATTATAATGAAAAACGCCGCGTTCCAAAATATATAGAGCCTACCGAGAAGAAGCGGCAAGACACTCGAAGCCATTCTTTTTATATAGATGTTTACAATGTTTCTACTTAGGTAGGTACTATAAATATTACATTTATAGGTGACAGAGTGACAGCTTGCCAGAAGTGGAGTATTCCAAGCATCTTTGTCTTCTATATAATGTCGGACTTTATTATAAGCCTTTTTATTAAAACGTTTTTTACAGTCAACTTAAATTTGCTCAGTTATCAAGAACTGACTTTAGTTGTAGATTGTAGATAGACTATAACTAGTATAACGTCTTAAATAGTAAACATTTCTGTTCCACGGCGCACGGGAGCAACCCACACACTACCTAGCAAGGACATTGCCTCTTACACAAAAGAACGTCTATCTCTATACAAGCCGTGGTCACCCGCAGGATCACTGGCAATACATCTCCTTTTCATTATAACATGTCCTTTATCATGTTCAGCAATCACACCTGAACAAATATGATGATTCGGTCGAGTATATAACCGCATGTGGTATTTCAAGCTCCAATTAGCGCCACGGATATACATGTGCTAAACTAAATTGATTTGCGCAACAAATATTCTGACAGCTTCAATATTTAGATTGGAGTGATTAGCCAGGAAGCCGGCGCCGCGACGGCATGTCACTAGTTACCGGCGGCTTGACAGCGCTGTGGTTACTATACCAGAGAATTATGTAATATAATATTATAGTAGTAAATAGTAACACGTTCATATTTAGAAGGTAGACACATGACACGGTATTGCGTCTCATTCGCGAAGCCGGCTAAGCGTGGAGATATAGTGCTTTTATATACATACGGACTTGGTAGAAATTCTGCGCTTTATAAATATAATGGCTACTGCCATCTGACTTAACGGAGCTTGCAAAGTACGCCGGGCTAAAAGCCGTGCTTGTCCATGTTACAATAATACTGCGCCAACATTGTCATCCTATATTCTCGCTTTAGGATTAACGCTGTTTGTACCTTTTCCTGAACTCACAAATATGAACGTTTAAAATAAAAAGGTGTTGAACCGCGGGCAACAAACGGCATAAACTTATATCGCTCAAAGCAATGTATCGTTCATGGCTTGCAACAGCCATTGCCAGTTTCTCTGTAGGCCTAAAAACCATTTCAATTTAGAAACAGAATCAGAAGTATAGCCGTACATACCACGAGTACTCTGGTTTTGGCAATATTGCGATATTTAATTGGAAATAGCTCTTGGCCCGCGGCACGGCTCACAAAGGTCAGCCCACTCCCGCTGCGGTCGGAACTTGGCACCGATCACACCCAGGCCCAGCTTAATTTTAAGATTTTTATTTGTTTGTTGTATTTTATAATGTGGTGTTGCAATAAAGAGTTTATATATCTATCTATCTATCTTACACAGGATTCCTTAAACCCTATTCACCCTGGTATGATATCGTCTGTCGTTTATAGCGCTAGAACTCGACTAGAGGTTAAGAGGTTACCATACTCGTAATACGATGACATCCAGTCGCAATAAAGCGTAGTAAATATTGGTAACCCGATTCAGCTGATGGTAAAACGAGGTTGCCTTTGATTTATTTATTCTCTAACTATACGGCACCCCACTAACAAAATTACACAAATAAAGAAGCGTAACTTTCACCTCGACGCGGAACAGATCAAAACACTCGATATAATATACCTACCGTTGAGAAAGCTGGCACAAATCTATCGATGATCGAATCGATATAAAAAAAACTAAATATCAACAAGTCAACGAGCCTCGACCCACAACGAGAGCTAACCTGTGTGACCCGTTCACATGCCTACTAAATTAATTAAGTGTAGCAATTTTTATCGACATTAGTAAATTAATATAGCCTAATTATATTTAGCCTAGGATAGTATTTACATTATTCCAAACTGTTACTTGCAGTATGACTACAATATTATTAACTATCGGAATACATACATAAATGGTATGATCTAGCTAGATCATACCAACGAAAACCAAATAAAATATCGTTTTTAATAAATGTTTTTTTCCTATTAAAATATAATTTTAATTAATGAAGCAGCTGCGGAAGTCGCCATTATTAAGAAGAGGCTTAAGTACGCTGCCTTGGAGCTGCTTTACCATTTTGTGCCCGTGGCTGTGGAGACCATGGGCAGTTGGGGGGCTGAGGCTAAGAGCTTTGTGGGAGAGTTAGGTCGTAGACTCTGTGACATCACCGGTGACTCCCGCTCCGGTTCGTTCCTGGTGCAGAAGCTGGCCATACCTATTCAGCGTGGGAACGCAGCGAGTGTAATGGACACCTTTCCACCGGGAGCGGACAGGGGCGGGTTATATAATATTGACTAGACGGTTAATTTGGCCTTTGTAATTTATTTTATATTATTAATATGTGTAATTGTAATTTGACATGCACATTTGTATTGTATTGATATAGAAGATGGATTTTATTAATTAAAACTGCACAAAACCTTTTATCTTTGCCACATTTTAAACCAACATCTTTGCTTGTTTTTGCTCCCAAAAGTATCATTTGGTCGGTGTCGTATTTCACGTTTTGCTTCAGCAGTTCAAAATAACACCTAATGCATCTCATTGACAACCGAGTTGCGGTGCAGAACCAAAAAGATTCCATTATTAAAAAGATTTAAAATATATACATTGTTAGTCGAAACCGCCAAACTATTCTAGAGTCAATTATTATTCGTAAGTGGTATTTCTAAATTTAACATACCTAAATCACCAGTAACTATATCTAGCACACTTTGTCATAACAGTTCGTACGTTCGTTTCGATAAATAAAGTAATATATGAACAAAAAAACGGGCTAATGAGATCAACAGCCATTAAAGTTACATCACTACTGAATCAAATCGAATTTACAAGAACAATTGTAATTAAATTGTACATCGTGCCAAATAACTACTTGAGCTAGCGCCAGTATATCTATGTAACGAAATTTTTGAACTTTATGAGCCAGAATAAACTTCCTGCAAATACCACATTATTTCAAATAAAGGCGAAGAAGTATCTATTATTAGAATCAACATTGCACATTCGCCGGTCAAACTGCCGAAACGGGTTTAAAGTTAATTCAATTTACATAATGCGTGATGTAACAAAACGTAAACTGCGTCTAATAACAACATGTCCGTATGTCCGGACAAAACAACCATCTAACTGATACAGTTGTATAACACGGTTCCGGTCATCGAACGTCTTTCACTCATGTCGATGTGGCAACTCCAACATTTGAAGAAAGTTCTGCCAATAATATGGCTTTCTAAGCAAAAATTCACACTTAAAATTCAATCGAAACCTACACGCACAAAGATTAACAAAAACTTATAATCATTTGCATCTATTCCTCCAAACGTCGTTTTCCAATTCGCCATAGAAAAGATTTCAACGCGCTCGCACATCACCGACTTGTGCCTTTGCCAACAAAATCCAATTTTTCTAACTTCAATATCAATTTACTTCTGCGAACGCTATCGTGGCCTTGTTGATAGCAACATCATTTATAAGCCACTTGTCAGTGAAAGTAGTTTGAATATATACTGAATGGGGCTAGTTAACATTTTCATCTAAATATTTAAATGTATGCGGGGCGACGGCGACGCGTTCAAAAGTTTATGACTTTTTAACATTCGGCATTTTATTACTAAATATGATTGTTAATTTACGGTTTCAAATATTAGTAGTTTTTTTTCATAAGTTTCATATAAATAGAATCCGTTATCAATTGATTGATTACTCATGTAAGTATAGTATTGACAGTTTGTTTTCTACACGTTAGAAAAGTAGTCGCAACAAAATTACATCGTTTAAAAGCAAAGCTACTAATATATAATCGAGTCTAAATATACATGTTCAGGCGTCAAAGGCCCTTCCAAGGGTGACAAAACACAACAACGCTCAAATATTTTAGGCAAACATCTCGACATCAGCGTAAATCGATGTCAAGATTCAAGATGAGCACATGTGAGATGTGCGCAGTACACCTGCACTTGCGCAACACTCGGGTGACGGCCGCGGCCGCGTGCCTGTCGCACTGCACAGAGGCCTTACTGTCAGCTTTGTAAAAACCATGCAAGTTCCGTGCAGTTCTTAAACAGCTTTGAACGAAATCATACCATGACGCGCATTCAGGGGAACTGTTTGAACATAGTTTTCCTCAAATGTGAACGGAAAACGTTGACTCTGCTGGTATTCTAATAATTTACTATAATCAACATTGCAGACGGTTGTAAGCTGATAAACTGAGCAAATTTTGAACATCATGGTAACGTCAGTCCATACAAAGGAAAAACAGGTGAACGGTTATTCTGCAGTTTTGATTAGTAGGCCTGCTATAACGTCATGGTAAGATTAAGCCGAGTTTTCTAGAAGTCCTACTCTAAGAGCTTATAGTAAGGCCCCAGGCTGCGCACCAGCAAGCCTTAGACCGAATAATGTTCGGTCAAGATTTGATCGAGCGTTGCTGGAACATCCCTCTAACATTATCTGTCAAAAACGAGTTTCACATAAATTACTTAGGTCTAGGCTTTGTTTTGTTTTGTTTCGACTTGATGTGAATATTTCTTATGGTGGTTTTATATTTCATTTGAGGATTATAATTACAATCCACCGGTCAAGGTAACGTAATTAGTTACTTCGAGTTAGTAGTAGCACAAATATATAAACCTGCCCATTCGTTGTAAAAATGCAACTAAACACTGTCACTGTCAACACTCTGTCACTTTTGACAGCCGACCAAGATTTGCTCTTTCAAAAGATTGAAAAATGTTGGCCAGTTGGGACAAAATTTGTTCTGTCATGAAACGAGCGTGATCAAATCTTGATCGGTTCAAATGTTTGCCTAGCCCTAGAGGCGTCGTAGACCGGCTGTTTTGTCAAATGTTGGCTTGTCCTGTGGCTTGGTGGTACGCAGCCCTGTGCGTACATACCGTGCGCACCCACATATTTTATTTGCTTCGATCGCTTGCGCATACAAAGGATATATATTAAATACAGGCTTATGTCAACGCTAATGTAAGACTTGTCCATACTGACAATGTAAGTAGGGCTGGTTTGCGCTAGAGTACTGAACCGGAGATTATTTTAAATAACTACTTGCACGACTTGCCACTGTTTTATGCTATATACATTACTGGCCATTAACAACATCACCCATGAAGAGACTTTTTAATCTGAAATAGTCACAAAACATAAGCTGACGACAATCGTCTGTGACTTCATTAGAAAGAAAAATAAAAAGGTATTTTTAAAACGTTCACACACTCAGTAGGTCACAACCAAATAACTACTAGCTTTTGTAAAGTAAATTTGCTATTTAAGGAGGTATTCAATTCAATCGGAATATATTGAAGTAGATATTGATTACTCTAACCAAGAACATTATTTTATAGTAGCGACTTCGTTCACGTAGTAGGCTCGGCCTCACTCCCATCTTTTCTTGGTTTTTCTTTCATAAGAACCATTAGTGACATTGTTCCATCCGTTCTCAAGTTATAGCGTGACCAGGAGAAATACGGGTTCATTTATATTAGATTCATATATTCGTTAAAGTAACTACAGTGATTTGGAAGGTGGCCTGTCGTTGCTTCCTTTATGTATAAGGACTACTACGACATGTCGGAGGTGTTCAGGCGGTCCTCAGGTAGAGTTTGAGTTTTCAGTGACTTGTAGAGTTTTGAATATCGAAATAACTTATATTAAATTTGTAAACAAAATCCTATGTCTTTGTAGGTATAATATATATGGATGTGAAATCATTGTGCTTGTAGCGGACACATTGAGTGGGTACCGCGGGGATATTTAACTATTGTTTTCAAAATAACCGTTATCTCGACGGCGCTTGTACTAAGCCATTCTTAAAACGATAATAAACCAGCCTCGCCATGTCCCGTTACATGAAAATTATTTCCGTACTTAAGGAATTTTCAATTTCCATAAAGTTTTTGTGAGACAGACGATCAGAATACTCCTGTGACATTATATTCATATTAGTTCCCCATTCGATCAGGAAGTAAACTCTTGAAAACTTCCGTCAAATTGAACCTTATTACGTTGCTTTAACGGTGAAAACATACGGAACATTGCCCATCATTGTATCTAGAAAAGCCTACTTACACTCGTACCTAATTCTACCTGATTGTTTACCTTAAGCTTTAAAACCTGGACATAAGGTTCAAATGGCGGAGGGTGGCTCACGGGGTGGTGTGGATGCATAAATCAAATCATTTCCACGCCCCCGGGTTCTGGAGGCCCCACGCGGCGGGTCCCGCGAGGTCCGTGGGTGGTAGGACAGGACCGTTAATGTAACACGAAGCGTTGAGAAGCTGCTCATGAACAGTCCATTATAATTACAGGATCTTTTAGGTGGTTGTAACTTTGCTTAGCTTGCTTATGAAATCCATCTCTACTGGTCAACCTCAGGCTGGAAACTAAAGCAAACTAACTATAAATAAAAATATTACATATTATAAACTTTACAATATAACCTAATCTCATTAATATCATAAATGTGAAAGTTTGGATGGATGTATGCATGAATGTTTGTTACTCAACCACGGCAGAACGGCTAAACGGATCAGGTTGAAATTTGACACAGAGATAGATTACAGTCTGGAGTAGCACATATGCTTCTTTTCATCATCATAATATATAGTTATGCTCACCCTTACTTTAAAAAATCCTTAATAAAATGCGAAAGTGAGATGTTTGTTTGTAAACGGCTAAACGGATCTCGATGAAATTTGGCAAAGAGATATGTTATAATAGTAAATATAACACCATTATTTGGTAGTACTAGAGTGGTTTGGTGACTGCCAGTATTATATTCGGCAATAGCTATATATATTATCAGTTTTAAATAGGTAAGCCTCCACAACCTGGACGGGGCTGATATTTAATCCTCAGCCGATTGAGAGAGCTTGACTTTGAGTCCTGTCAGAGGTTGTTTTCCTAAGCAACGATGGCTCAGTGGTAGAGAAGATTGGGCACTGATCAGGCAGTAACAGATTCGAAAGTAATAGATAAATAAGTAACATCGTAAGGAAATTAACAGTGTATTGTTGGTAGGCCATTTCTATAGTGCCCGTATAACGGAATCGGTCCCTAAGCACTAACGGCGTCTTCTGTCGACAGTATCTGACAAGCAGTCGATGACTGTTGAAACGAAATATGACCATTACAGTGCAGCTAACTATATACCAGCCGTAGGCTGCACTAATGGTCGTCGTTTCTTGATTCCATCTTCGCTTTCCATCAGGCGAGAGGGAGTCACTTTGATGAACCACTATAAAAAAAATAAGTTACCATTCTAGCTCTATTGTGTTACCAACTTCGACTGCATTGTTACGGACCATCAATTCGGATACAAAAACTATCTGGCAAGAAAATATGAATTTTCAATTATCATGTAATAATTAGCACTCACACTCTTGCTAAGCATTGATAAGACTTTGAATTACAAAATATAAAATTTGTGATTGTTAAATCAGAAGTTAATTCACCATCTTGTGATTTCGCAGTCAGCTCCATCTGTCGATAGCATCTCTACGTTGAAACTTGGTCACCGCAAGCACATAGTTGCCGCACTGTTTCTAAACCAGGTATTTCACACAAACTTTTCTTTGAAATTTCACTTTTACACCGCGAAATGTACTTCGATATGAACCTTGGTACATTGAGTTTAGAGTTATAAATAGTTCGTTGAATGTTTGTGGGAAAATGTTAAGAATTAGTGAATGTGCTGGACAAGGTCGAAGATTATCTGCGTGATAAATCAAGTTTCTGAACTGGGTTGTTTGTTTAATGTAAAAAAGCTTTAAGATGTCGTCGCTAGAGTTATTAACATTAGTTAATTAACGAGTAAATTAATTAGGTAGGTATTCTTTGTTTATGTATATGCCGAATTAATTGAGTCTTGGAGTATATGTGCTTAATTTGTCTATGAAAGGTAAACATTCTTAGGCAAAACGTATACGCATTCACTCCTACTTGCTATACGTTAACTACCGTGCGATTCTCTAACAGCAAACATCGTTGCATCTTTGACAACATCCGGGAAAAAAATGACAACATGACAAGAAACGTTGGAAATCAACCTTATATACAATGGCGATATCTCATAAAGTATTTGACATCGGTGAGCTCGTCGAAGAGCATATCGACGAATCATTACAGAATCGCACGGCTGTTCAAATACAATTTAAAATGAAATATATTTATGAAGAAAATAGTAATTATTACTCACCTTAATGAAACAAAAAGCTTGAGAAATGTATGGTTAATTCTGGGGCCAGCTCATGTTTCTACCTTTAACGTAGAACTTAGGCCGTTTGGAGAACCTTTAATAAATCCCTTACCTAGTTCTTCGCCATCAGGTGAGCCCTCCTTCCGCAGGGAACATCTGTAAGCATTACTGTTTATAATTGATTGGCACCGTAGAGATTAAGACTACCAACTCTGTGCATGGGATAATAATATAATATCTGATAACAGTACGGGACAACATCCACTACAATAAACAACAACAACAACAACAACTAGGCAGAGCTTGTATCTATGTACTATGTAACCTGAGGCAATAGCACAAACAATTTCCGAAAAAGTATTCGTACTGTAAGCGTCAATACGTCACGCTTCGGCGTACAAACTATGAGGTGTCTGTGTCACAGTTGCCCTAGATAAATGGCAGTTCGTACTGTATCACGTGAACGACACGTCACGTTACACTTACGCAGAGATTCGTGCTTGACCCACTGATGACTGATATAAATATACACTACTAAAGCCAGGGCAGACACGTTTATGCACACACTTGTTTGTCCCATCCGGGGAACGAACCCAGGACCAGTGATTCAGAAGACAGGGGTCTGCCAACTGCACCCACCGGCCAGTCAAACATAAAGGAGAGAGAAAGAAGAGAGAACAAAGAACCTAAGAAATTAAATGCGTATAGATCCGTTAAAGGGCCGGCGACGCATCCTCGAGACCTGTGTTATGGCGGATGTCAGTAAGCAACGGTGATCACCTAGTATCTTCAGATGAGCCGCCTGCTCGTTTGGCAACCTATCCCATTAAAATAAGATCTGAGTGACCCTGCAGCTGTTATGTACAGGCGAGACATCAGGCGAACGACATGCTCGTCTTTCACTTGTGTAAAAAAGTTAGTATACACATTAAAAGTACTTGTACCAGTAATTTTTCTCTCGCGATTAAACACACGTTTATATACGTACCTCTATATATATATAAGGCTGGATTTAATGATATTAAAAATATACACCTACACCCGTATATCTACCTAGGTAGGTACTTACCTCGACTTTTTAATCACGTTACATGGATCAAGTTTACTGGACACATCCAGTGACATCATCCATAGTAACGCTCTGTGATTTATTTTCAGAAGCATCTGTTGTCCTTATAGTCCCAGAATCAAAGAAGGTACGAGTACTTGTATTCCGTGTTATAGTGCTGCATGTCGGGATACTCACATTTTCTACCGACTTACAAAAAGGAGGAGGTACTCAATTCGTCTATATTTTAATTATGTTTGTTGACTCATAACTATCGACTGGGTGGACCGATTTCCAAAATTATGTTTTGTTTGAAAGCTAGTGCTTCCCGTGTAGTCCCATGTAAATTTTATCAAATTCAGTCTAGTAGTTTTTGAGATACACTCCAACAGCTTATTTTTACCAAAGTAATAGAATGGCAGTTGGTATTATTTTTTTCAAATTGCACTTGTTATTACAACTACTATGGGTAATAGTTTCAAAAAGATCCTCGTACTTCAAGAAGATGATAAATAATTGTAAACTTGTTTGAAAAATAGAAGAAATAGACGTTTTACGCAAATTAGTGAAGTCTAATATACTTCGTTAGGGTCGTACAGAGCTATGATTATCACAATTGATTACTTAGTTACTATGGGCGCGTAAATATACCTGTTAGAGAGTAATGAGTCCTAACCAGACATTAGCTCGGCGGCCAGCGACCGGGGGCCCATTCCACTAACAAACTATTGAAAATCAATCCAGCTGCAGTTCTGTTGACGCCACCAATCGACCTGAACTTTATATTATGTTACACTCGATAGATAAAATACGCGACGCAAACTCATATTCGTTCAAAATTGCAATTTTTTTAAACTTATATATTATTACGAGAACAAAGTAACTAATATATAATAAATCTACCTGTTACAATTAAACTAATTTATATTTTATAGCTAAAAAACAGCATTTAAGTCCCTGTCTACGGGGAGAGTGCCCAAAAAGCTGGCAACGTTGAATAGCCAGGCTAATACGTTGTCCGAGGTAAGCACCAGCTCTTGGGTCACCTGTAGTTCCTTTGAGGCGTCTGGACAGCTCCTTTACTAAACGCCGTGCATCGACCGTAAGAACCCAAAAAAAAACAAATAAATTGCGTTTAACGGCCGCCATACACCATCCTTCTTATCTTCAAATCGGCATGACGCTGCCTATTGGATCAGTTTGAATTGATCGTGCGTGGGCATGACAGTTATACTTGTCATGCCAATCCACGCCATAATGTTTACATAATAAATAGTAGTGCTTAAAATGACATTACGTTCCAATTTTACTCTAAAAATAGTAGAATGGCTTTTCGGGTAGTGATCGAACGACTACCGGAGTTGTACGAGTCGAACTGCAGTTGCAGCGGGATAGCATGTCAATAGTTGTGATATAGTAGAATTGCCCCTGGTCTCTTGTTGGAACCAAATAACTAGAGACACCAGCCAAAGGCAATTTGTCTCTAACTGACCACTTATTCACGTGAACTATGCTCATTATAGATACTTTCAATAATTGTTTCTGACATTAACAAGACAAGTTCGTGCAGTTTGAAAAGTTCTAGCAATATTGATAATAAAAATCCTGCATGTTTTTTGTTTATCTCTGAAGAACTCTATAATTCGTGGAGGTGTTATAATATTATATTTTAATTCTAGTAAAATTCTTCAGTTTTGTATTTAGTTGCCTAGGAAATGAAATGAAGACATAAAGTAAGCTTTTAAACATAATGACTAGGCGACTGATGTTACAATGCAGACATGAGTAGGTGGTGAATCGGCTCTCGCAGTAGAGCTTAGTATATCGTTGTCAACCTATCAACAAAGTCAAGCACGGTTAGTATTAGGTCAACAGTCGTTAGGGTATGACGGAGGCATTCGGTACTAGGGCCGACCAGCAAGCCCATCTATATGAACTTACATCAAAACTTGGACTGAATAGGCCCTTAATGTCCGAATATCTTCAATTTTCTGCGTGTTATGAGGATTTTGAAAACATGACGCTTTTGAGCATGTTACTTATAGATATAAATTAAAATAAATTCATTAGGTATGTTATCTATGAACAAATCAATATATCGGTTCAAACAGCCCAACCGTTTACAACTAGACATCAAATTTCCCAAAAGGCCATTAGTAAAGGCATTTTACATGTCTTGCATTTAAACCGTCAAGAGTTAGAACGTCCAACATTATACATTTTAATGCACTTAAACTAGAGTATGAAATCCTGAATAAACAATAGTGATAGTACCAATAAACCAACTGTTCAATTCATAATAGTATCGCAGCGATGAGCTAACAACCTGCGCGGCCGCTCACTGCACCATGCGACCGGTCCGCATTGCCGCACCTGCGTCAAGGTCGCGCGACTGTATCTACTCGTTTGTACACGCCGCACTGTGGCCGTGCTCCTGCGACTATTGGAATATATGAAACTATTGATTAACTAATAGTTCTGCTAACAGTAGAGCTCGCGAGTACAGACTTATCAGCGGCAATGTTGGCCAATATTGCTAAAACGTTGGTACCAAATGTTCTTGCCGAATATTACCTAAATCTTCCAATGTTTATACTGCACAACCTATCTCGGCAATCATTTGACCAATTATGTTCATATTCTAAATTCCCTTTTAAAGTCAGGTACTTAATATGTGTACAAAATTTTATCGAAATCGGTCTGTAAACAATGCCTCAGAAAACTTTCCCCCTTTTTAGGAAAAGTACCCCCACTCATAGTTCGCCAAAGAATAAAAAATATGGAATAGTAGAACACACATATACCAAGTTTCATCAAGATAGGTTGATAAATGTGACCTGTACAGCCTTATTTATTATACATACAACCTTATAAACATACAGACAGATGAAAGTCAATTATAGCAGTTACCGGCGAAGTGACAATTTTTGTGAATTAATTGATACTTGAGACTGAACATTTTGTAAAAGAATCAATTGTAGACAATGTATTAATAAAACACTGTATAGTCAGTAAGTTGACCTTAAGGAGCTCATTTCATAAATTTGTACACAAATACTTACCTACTACGTTAAACATATACGAAAAAATAATATAGTTTTAAAAAGCGCCGAATAATTTAACTATAACATTTGTTCCATGAATGATCCTCGACAGTCGGCACTAACCCTTATCCTATATATTAGCTCCATCCATTGCGTTTCAGCCATTGTGAAACATTGTAAGCAAGAGTTTCTTCTTCTGTTCTTCTTGTTTGTGTGGCTTGTGCGGCGTTACCACAATTCAAGAGTTTCTTATATTTAAATAAATAGGTTATACGTTGTGTAAGTCATCATGCTGACGTGTGTCTGTCAACAGGTGTACCGACGGTGTCGCGAGATAGTGAAGCAGGCAATATGATCAATAAATTAGTAGAGCCCGGCGATTATGGTAAAAATACAAGTTACCTGCAAACTTTTTGTTCCTTTTGTGTTCATTTCAACTGGTGTTATTGTACCTTTGCCTTTGAAAATCACATATTAATCATAATCAGTCCATTTTGTTTCCACTGCTGGGACTCGAGCCTTCCTCTCAGAGAGAGGAGTTGGGCCATAATTCACCACGCGGCCCAGTGCGGATTGGTGGATAGGTTAGTGGCCAACCCATGCCGAAGTTTGCAGGGCCACCCGAAGGCCCTCGTCATAGCCTAACTACTGTTGTCGACAAACATCCGGGACCGACGGCTTAACGTGCCCTTCGAAGCACGGAAGCGCTCAGTTGAATAATGCTACTACCACACACCCATCCAAATCCTGACCGCAGCAAGCGTTGCTTAACTTGTTAATCGGTTAAAATCGCCAAGTCAAGCTCCGCTACGAGCGCTTCTCACATATTTATACTTACTAATAACATAATGCACAGTAGATACATACCCAGCGAGTAAGTTTACCAAGGAGGTTCAGTTCTAGAGAGAAGGCAACGAGTAATACTTGCTTGGTATGCCAGAACCGCCCAGCGTGTGTTACCATGTATTGGAACAATACAAATCATGAAATAAAAGAATAGTTTGTAGTATACTCAGTATGTATTGTGTGTTACAAAACTACTTCTTTTTAATTAGAAAAAAAATATGGTAACCCGTAGCAGTAGCATATAGCAATATTTAGATCGATAAAACGGGTCTATCAAGTACTAAAACTATCCCTGTTCCATTTTTGTTAAAAATTCGTCCTTTTTAATGTCTCTTGGTACTTACGGGATCGATTATCATCCACCGTCAATGACGATATCACCAAGATAGGTGAAACACTTCTCAGTTATTGGAGTGTAACTCAAAAACTGCTTGACCGAATTTGATGAAATGAGATCACCTTGGAAGTACCAAACAAAAAATAATTATTGTAATTGGACTACTCTGTAAAAAGTTATGCGTGATTGAAAATATATACGCGTCGATTTGAGAACCTTCTTCTTTTGGAAGTCGGTTGAAAAGGAACAAATAAATAAAAAAAACTTTGCTTAAAATTTTCCAAGAATGTTAAGGTACAAAAAAATTGTATTTGCACATAATTGTCAAATATTACAAACTTGTTTGACATGTAAAACAAACTGCAAATGTATGTTTAAACTCACTTGTTTGTTGCTTGGAATACGTTATTAAAATATTAGCTAAATAATGTTTACCTTGCCTTTATTTGAATGTCCTCAATAACTCGAAGGTCATATATAATATATAATCCGATGGTTAGAGCAAATGGCCGGATAAACGTTAATTAAGACTAGTTTTTGCTATAAGTCACATTTTGAGGTCAACTGCATGCCGTTCCTGCCAATAGTCAGAGAGCTGGTGAGCCACACTTCGGTATGATGTGCTCACCTGTGCACCTGGTTCCTAAACTAGGCTAGAGGCCCGTAATATAGGATAGGAGCCAGGACTCTTTCATCCAATCCAGAAGACAGCCTTAAGGGTAAATGAAGACAAATCGATATGTCTTTAAACTTAAACTAAGTAACATATCATTTTAAAGAAAGTATGTGTGCGTTTGTGTGTGTATGTATATGTGTGCGTGTGTGTGTAATTTTGTAAGCGTATGTGTGTGCGGGGATTAAATGTATATGTGCTCATGTACCTATGTCTCTGAGGCTTTTGAATCAGATGATGTTTAGAAAACTGCAAACAAAGAACAAGATGAAGAAGGAGATGACAGGTTGAGCTTGTAAAATTATTTTGTACAGTAAAAAGCAAATATAATATTATATGAATATTCGCAGAAAAACATTGAGATTTGTTTCGTATTCAGGAATCATAATGCATCGAATGGGGGAATTGCTGTACTTTTTTGCCCGTGATAAAGCAGCGCTCATCTTAGCGTACATTTTCTTCTTTTTCAGAAAGACACTGATAAATAACTATAACCTCTTTTTTTTACAAATTTGAAGCGCAGCAATGCAAAACGCTTAGACTAAAACGATTTATCTTGATCTCAACTTTAATTCCTATCGATATAAAAAAACACAATTATAAGCCCAAATGCTCACCTTCTCCCAACTATAAAGGAATTCAAGTGTAAAATCATTTTAAAGTTTGTTATGTTAAAATAAAATATTCGATAAGAAGATGTAGTAAATAGACAGCATGTAGAAACAATAAATAAACAACAGAAATATTGATTGTCATTTTATGACAAAAGCCGAAATTTTTTCGATGATAATGAGGTTAATTTGAATACGAATATATGTATTATATACCTAGCTAATTATGTAAGTTTAAGGAAACATAATAAATAAATACTTCTTTAAAGTTTTCTAAGACGAAGTTTGTTAAGGTGTAAACAAGCTGGGATGACAATGGGAGTTATTGTTTTGTCATTTCAACTACTCATGCTGTATGACTTTACTTTATATACAGTGTAAGTGTAAGTACGCACACATACTCAAGTCTTTGCGAGTACGTCTGTTACATATCAAATCAAATCAAATACTTTATTTGCTAGAACACATGTACAAAGTCGAGATCTCATAATATATAGGTCACAATGTATTCTGTCTGCTAGTGGACGTGCAAATTTTCTATATCTAATACTGTCTATATATTCAAAAAAAACGAACTCAATAATCCCGAAATTCCTGTACATTATAAACACAATTCTAAAGAAGCCAATCTGATAGTTTACTACTACATAAGTACCTACCTATTTATGTAGTGAATTCGATCAATTATGTTTATTCGATGTAACGCTACAAAGAGATCTCGATCAGGCGCCAATCCATATTAGGGTTATAGGGGTAGGCGTGCACCACAGTCTACTCGCGCTGGACGCTATGGCCTGCTAGTATAGAAAGGCTTACCACAACTTGCACAATGGAATTTATATTTAGATAAGAGTCTTAAATATTTTCCGAATAGAAATTATACTCATAAGGAATGATGCGGACAAGCCATTCGCTCGATGATAAGAGGCTCGACTGCAAGCTGCTACTAACGGGTTGCAGTCAAATCATCAAAGTTTTGCGCGGCACTGCGCTTGTCAGCCGTACAAACCCATTGGCCGAGTAATTTTACTTGCTACAGCGCACTTCAAACTTTAATGTAACTCAGTTATATTTAAACACTACCAAGTGTGCAAGACTCTTGCAGAAAACTGCTACTTTACTAAAATTTAAAGTTAAAGAATATTCCGTCCGCCGTTACGATGTGAATCGTAAGAGGCAGGGAAAGCTAACTTACTGGGCGGTAGATCTCTTGTGCAAAAGTGGCAGTCTTGGTTGCTACCATCGCTGGGTGTCACTGGAACTAGCATGGGCAAGCGTAGTGCTTACCATCTGGCGCACCTCTTGCCGTCTCCTCAGTTAATTGGATAGAATAAATCAAGTCTATATCACTTTACTGGCACCTACAAAGACCCACGTATCCACTCGGCACCGTCCAAATGGCCATCTCGCCCAAAAACTATCAACATACAGAAACTCCGTGCTGGTATTCCACCAGGATATGTGCAGCTCTCGAAAGCCCACGTTCTTTTGTCGTACAAATCAGCGATCGGGTTTCAATAGGAACAAGTTAAGTAGGTATTGTTCGCAATGACCTTAACGCTTAGCCGAGTTTGTATATGCTGCGTGTTATACATTATTCAGCTTCTCTGCGTCACAGAATATTGAATAGCTTGTAGCGTCTGTGTTTAGGAAGTAGGGCTGAGAGCCACATTCCAGTCACGCCAAATCATGACATGCTAAGAGCCGCTAAGTCGAGCTAAACTATACTAGGTAAGCAGGTTTGTTGTTTGAGGTAGCTTTGGAAATTCTTTGTACGAGAGTCGACTGCTCACGTATGGCCTTTGTTCGTTCTAGATCGCAACTTGCATAGATAAGCATTGCAATCTTAAACGCGGAAAATGTATTATTGTATATCGCGATTTCAACCATTAATTTTTTAACTTTTGTAAACTTTGTGGAGGTTCTTAAGGAAATTGCACGAGAAAATCTGAAATTTTGAGAAAACTTAGCGACTATGTAAACACCACGCGAGTGAAATCGACCCGCGTTATTCTGCAGCTATCATCGTTTCATAACATGTTGCTAGAAGTAGTCCCAAAACGGGATGTCGGTAACCTAACGGTATACCCAAAGCTTTCTACGGCTATCTACTTTATAATTGTAATGTGATCTTATATTCATCATCAGCATCTCAGCCGCAGGACGTCCACTGCTGAACATATGCCTCCCCCATAATTTTCCAAAAGGACCGGTTGGAAGCGGCCTGCATCCAACGTCGTCCTGCGACCTTTATCAGGTCGTCTGTCCACCGTGTCGATAGACGACCTACGCTGCGCTTGCCGGTCCGTGGTCTTCATTCCAGAACCTTTCGGCCCCATCGGCCATCTGTTCTGCGTGCTATGTGCCCTGCCCATTGCCTCTTTAACTGGCTAATCTTCTGGGCTATGTCGGTGACTTTCGTTCTTCTACGGATCTCCTCATTTCTGATTTGATCACGTAGAGAAATATAGCCGAGTATAGCCCTCTCCATAGCTCGTTGTGCGACTTTGAGCTTATCTACGAGGCCCATAGTAAGACACCACGTTTCAGTGTCATAAGTCATCACTGGTAACACGCATTGGTCGAAGACTCTTGTCTTGAGGCACTGAGGTGTTTTAGACGAGAAGACATCGCGAAATTTCCGGAACAGCCGAGTTTGATTCGACGATTGACCTCTTTCTCGAAGTTGGACCTGCCTAGTTTGACCGTCTGTCCCAGGTAGATATATTCGTCAACAACTCCTAGATCTGAGTTCCCAACTGATATTGGGGTAGGTACAACATGGGCATTAGACGTATCAGACAGACAGATCTTATATTAAAAATAATACATTATTAATAGTCAAAGCTTCGATCGACAATCGAAAAGTCAAAGTTTTATATTCACCCTCAGCCTTGAACTTGCAACTGTTAATCTAGTCTATCTCTTCGGTCCCGGTTGTCGTTAGGCCATGTCGGTGGCCCGAAAACTTCGAAAGAACGTCTTACGTTATCCACTTTCGACCACATCAGCTCTAGCCTATCATATGAGATTCTGATCAAATGCTTCTCTAGCCTATAAATTATGAAAAACATACGTATTGAATATGTAGCTTATACACACACAGTCCGTTTGTATTTGATTAGAAGCGTAGGACATGAGTGGTGATACCACGAGTAGGTAGCGAACAGCTATTGTTAATTTCAACCGTGACACCAGCAGCTGTGGGGCTTGTCTTTGTCGCAATACCATGCGAACGCTGGGCGTGTTTTTGCGCGATGCCGTTGACAAACGACGCTGAGAGTTGAATGCACAACTATGCAGTTTCTTTTCCTGTTAACACGCTAAATCTCGCAGGATTTAACACACTGACATCGTTTGCTGCTCAATGCGAAAAGTACCGCATACATGACCATGACGACGATTTTTTTTATTATCAAGTGCTTTAGCGTTTTGTTTGTTACTCGTGTGGCTTGGGCTAACCCTTTTGAGGCACTAAAGGCTGGTTTGTGCCATTTTAACATAAATAATACTTGCACACTACTGCTTGGTGGCGGGATATCTTGCACTGCGGTAGTAAGGGTACACAGAGAAAATACTTTTGCTGTGAAGAACCCACTACCCGATAGGTACATAATCTGACTCTTTGCTAACGAAAACATACCTTTTTCTAGTTCATGATCGCGTGGTACATTAGATTACCTAAATCCCATATTCCTCTTGGTTCTTCAATAACTATTATATATATGAATATAAATCTGTTTCGCTTTTTTTCCCACGTACTTCTTACATAACTACGTAGCGGGAATCATCGCTGAGCAACTCCCTATAAAGAAAATTGGACGCAAAGAAAACAATTATAATATTTCTGAGATTCCGTAACAAATATTAGTAATTGCATAAACAAATACAAACTACGTATTTAATGTGATGGGGAACCTACAGAAGAAAAACTAGAGAAGCGTTCGTAGCGAAGCTTGACTTGGCGATCTCAATTGATCAACAATGTTAAGCAACGCTTGCTGCGGTCAGGAGTTGGATGGGTGATTCACGAGCCTTCTTCTCAAAGGAGGAGTTGGGCCATAAAGTCAAAGTGTATCTATTTATTGCAGAATTACATGTGTAAAATGCTGTTATCTCTGAGGGGAAGGCTCGTGTCCCAGCGGTGGAAACGTAATGGGCCGATTATATTAAGTACCTACCCTTTTCTGTATAATGACAGTATGGTTTGTTCCGCCGACAGCTGGGCCGCATGCCGGCGGGCTGCATGATGGTGCCGCAGCGGTACGCGACGTTGCCGCTGCCGCCGCCACCGCCGCCGCTCTACTATCCAATGCACGATACGGTAAGTTATTATAGTTATTAAGATATATATATTTACAAGACTTTATCCCACTGCTGGACTAATGGCGTCCCCATCGGCATCTGTTCATGTAATACAAAGTCTATTGACACGATCGTTAAATCTACTGGAATCACACTCTTAACCCTTCATATACTAAAACAAAAGATTAATTAATGAAACGAACGTAAATGTACGTCAATGGTACTCAAAGGATTAAAGAATAAATACTTCTTATCACATGTGATATTATAAATATGAGAGTTTAGATGTTTGTTGTGACCAAATCACGCAACAACTGTTTCGGTAAGCTCTCGACGATACAACAACTACAATGGGCTCACTCGCCTCGTCACTACATTGTAAAGAACATGTATTAAATATATCCTATAATAGAGTTACCGGAATACCGAAGAAGAGTTGAATATGTATCAAATAATATTTAGTAGTGCAGGGGGTAACGGCAATGTATGCGTGATACTAACTGCACTACCAGTAGTGCAGTTGGGTAGTGCAGCGGGGAATGACTGAATACTTTAGTACTTATCTATGTACACATTCAAATTCTTATTCCTGTTTCAACGCAGAGTCTAAACCACCAAAGTAGAAATCTTGGCCATCTTGGCCTTTAGTGCTGTTAGTATCCACACAGGAAAGATTATTAAAAATTTCGCAGCTAACGGAGTTAATTATTTTTGGTTAAGGATTTCAATATGAAAATAAGTATTTATATATTCGATAGCGGCTTATACGTATGCATCAGTTATTACCTAAATTTTCTTCCATGATATAATATGTGTTTCCCATTTTCCAGCGAGTTCGCCGCCGGCGGTCGCCTCGCGCGCATGGCGAGCGCAGGCGCCGCTCGCACGCTCGCGAGCGGGACTCGCACCTGGCGCGCTCGCTCGAGCGGATCCACCGCAAGCGCCGCTCCGCCCCTGCCGAGCGCGCGCGCCCCACCGACGCCGACCTCAAGCGCACCTACACCGGACTCGACAGGTGACATATTACGTCTTCCCACTTCCGTGTACATACCGTAGCGGGATGCCTACTGAGTACCGACTTAGTAGTCTTTGTAATATGTTCATACATTAGTAGCACGATGTAAACATTATTAAACTCTAAACATTACGTCGCACCACGAATACTTTTCAGTTAATATTTAACTTACGTCGCCAACTTTGCAAAAGATTCGGTTACATAGTATTATAATGCATACACTTTGACATAAAAGTGCGACAATAGGCATTCCGGAATGAAATCGTTTGATTGATCTAGGACACCAGCCTACGTACTATGTATCGCCCTAAGGTCTATGGCCTGTACTCCAGAAGTATGCGTGTAGCCATGAGCCTCTAAACATATTTTGTAAGGCTTTTAATATCAAATATCCGTCCAGGTTGGGATTTACATTTGAATTTGGTTATATTAGCGAGTTTACATTGAAGGCACATAATTTAAACAATCTTTATTCATCACTGGATGATACCGTGACTAAACGTCCCTCGTGGTAACATCACGATATCAGATATTCTTTCTCAAATATCTAGTATGAAAACGTATAAGTAAAAAGCAAGTAAAAATAATTACCTAATAGGAGTGAACTGTCTTGGGGCGACGAATACTGTACAGTGCCTCTCACATTTAGGAATCATATAAGATTCCAAAATGTAGGCAGAAGTGCTAGCTCGTCGCTTAACGAAATTACAGGAGGCGTATGACAATGTGTATGTGTAAAATGTATTACTTTCATGCATGAAGCGTGTTTTCCACTTGTATCCACCGTAATGCGCATTGTGACAGAGTGGAGTTCATTTTCCCAGTCTGTATCCGCGGATACATACATATTTGGTGCTTTAAGATGCGTACAATATTTACGGTCACTTCATACAGCTTGTGTTTACAGTATATAATATAAGTAGGTACCTAGGTAAATTAATAAAATAGTTTGAAATTAATTATTACAAAACAGGATAATGTCAATTTTTAAACCATGCAAATAAATGTATTATAATACCTACTATGCAAGGCACTTGATTTTGTTGTCTATTTATAATGTGAGTCTGGCTGGTTACAGAGCATACGCCGAGCAGTTCATCGCCGTGATCGATGAGAGCCGGCACGCCGCCGCCGCCGAGCGCCACGACTCCCTCCCCAGCACCGGCACCAGCGACTCCGCCAACTCCACCTCCAGGGAACTCTGACCTGTCTATCGTGCGGGTCCCCGATAGCATACATAAGAACGCCTTGGAAAACAACCAAGAAAGCCAACCCAATGTCCAATCAAACGAAGTATATTGGGGAACACTTTTATTCCAGCTACATTTTCATGAACTCTTCACAGTGCGTGACACAGACAGACCTATAATAGATGTCCACAACTTTCACAATTCCCGCCAACCAAAGGATACATGTGACATATTATTAGTCGATCGACCAAACCAGGTATTAAGTTTAAGTGTATTTTATCAAGCGTAATAAAAGTGTAAATGTATGGCGCAAGTATATGAATAACGCTTTTTCACGTCCGTTAACGTATTATCTGCATTGTACTGTGGCT
Organism: Selenia dentaria; assembly: GCA_917880725.1. Lineage (NCBI taxonomy): Eukaryota > Metazoa > Arthropoda > Insecta > Lepidoptera > Geometridae > Selenia > Selenia dentaria. The sequence goes on from OU862877.1 coordinate 1,306,295, forward strand.
CTAGCACGAACAACTGCGTAAGTGTAACGTAAAGGTAGGTTCACGTGAAACTGTATAAACTGTCATGTGTCTAAGGCTACGTTCCAGAAAGCACCGAAATCACTCGCGGCGTTCGCACACCCATTCCCTTACAAGTCCACGATCATCGTGAGCGACTGAGCGAACTCGATACTTAATCCATGACGTCACCGAAAACGCTCACACCGCGACCTCAACGCTCGCACATTGAAGGTGGGTTTAGTGGGTTTACGTGGTCTTTGCGAGCTGTCACTGTCAACCAAAGGGAACGGCAAACCGCGGGGGCGTAACAGCTGTGAGTGTTGACGGCGCTTACCGGAACGTACCCTAAAGCTTTGACACAGATAACTGATAGTTTGTACGCCGAAGCGTGATGCGTTGACGCTTACGATACGAATACTTTTTCGCAAATTGTTTGTACTGCGGTCTGTGTACGCAATTGCACTAGTATTGTAGTTCATAATTTCAACCATATGTCACAATGAAACTTCAAAAGCGACAGGACGAGACCCGACAATTACGTGGTCGGTGACGAAATCACAGGATTTACTCTTGACGTGTTTAGTTATTGATATTTGCGATAGGTAGAGCATCTTTAGGCTTTGTCATGTTGTTCTTATTATTTGAGATTCTACTAGCTTTATTATTAGACTTATTTTTATTTGTAATAATATGCGAACCTAAGTAGGTAGGTCTTTAATTCTTTTGTAAATTGTTTATATTTTTTTATTTCTCCATTACTTATATAACTATAGTAATATATACTTATAAAATATTGTTAAATGTAGACGTATTTGTTTGTACCAAACTTAGCAATTAAGTGTGTAAGATCAGTTGCTTTTGTATATTTTTGCTTCGATTTAACCGACTAATGCGATATGAAACATGTAATTTAATATTTAGGCATTCCAAGTTGTAACTGTAGTAACGATTTATAAACGAACATAAGCATTAACCAACGTATCTTAATGAATAATCATTGAAAATTCTTAATTTCAAAATCTTTGACTAGGTTTATTGTGACATGTTTTTTTTTGTTACAAAAACATATTGACTCTACTTCATATTTCTATCGATTGCTACGGCATAAGTGTAGGTACCATTGATAAATCGGTTTTGATTGGAATTGGATTGTATTTATTGATACAACGGTACTCGTAAGTTTTGGAAAATAATATGTCGATAGAAAGTCGATAGTGAAGCCAGTGTATAAGCAACGTTACCAATTCGGTGACTCCGGTTAATATTTCAAAGGATAATGGCTTTTAAGTTGTGATGAGAAAAAGTGACGTAGATACACACGTTCGCGGACCAAAACATTACGTTGTTGAGAATTGCGGGTTAATTTATTCGTTTAATATAAATATGAGCCAACGAAAATTCCACCTTAAACATTTTTCAAAAGTAACTAAGTTCAAACCAAAATTTAGACTTGTTTCTATATGTAATATGTACCTAGCTTATGTACATAAAGTAGGTACCAAGTGCCTGATAACAGTCTGCAGTAACTTTGGATGCCTAACTTAAGTAAAATTTACTAACTTTACTAACCAACGTAGACGTAGACATTGTAATATCGTCAAATATCTGTGTTATATTCTATAATCTAAGTCTTTCTAGTTTAACTAAGGTTTTAAAGTTAAGTCTAGTTTAACTAAGATTGTATAGACAATTTGTTATTTTTTAAACGTTAAAAAAGTATTCAGTTGTCTGAAACGAATGTCTACAATTATTCATAAAATCTTGTAAATATATGAACGCAAGTCCTATGTACCTAAACGGTGCCAAATAATCAAGATTTCTGATAAAATTGGTTGTATGTAAATATTGTTTATATAATTTCTAATTAAAACCAAAATTTTGCTCAATTTTATATTATTGTTATCATTTTCATATTAAAACTTTCGGGTGTGAAACTTATATTAGTGGTGTAGCCTACTCAAACCTTGTGTTAGAAAATGATGTAACCTACGCAAAACTTTTGTAAGTAAACATGTGTTAAAAGTGTAATCGACACGGAACTTTTGTTAATAGTGGAAGCTATAAGAAACTTTAATTAGTAGTATTGATTAATTATACTCTTTAGCGAGGTAACTTAGAAGAAATGCTAATGTACACTGTAATTTCCAAACAGAAACAAGCACTTATGACGTACGCCTCACAGTAATATTAGTACTCAAAGTAGTAGACAACCAGTATAGTTTCAGTGCCGCCTAGAATTGTTGTTTAACAGTATAAATAAATGAAATAAAAAAATGATAAATATATAAATTCTAAATAACATGGGCCATTGCAGCGCGCTTCTTACTGCCCAGGCGTTATACAGTGTCTAGTTTTTGGCTGGAATATTATAACCAATGAATCTTGACATTTTCTTAGACCCAAAAATGTACAATAACTAAAGGTTTTAGAAGTTTACCAGTATTAACTACGGTTTTGTTGTCTGTCATGCTGTGTCAGTTACGAAATGCACACACATCTAATTATCTAGCTATGTAAGTGTGAAAGCCTAAAAACATTTGAAAAAAAATTGGTTGATGAACTGTTACGGAGCTACTAGCGTTACTCGAAGCGTTCTCACAGCAATCGGTGCTGTGTGATGTTTAGGAGTATAATATATGCTGATGCAGTGGGTACCCACCAAGACGCACTCTAGCTGTAGAGGCATACCATACCGTAAAAATACCAAGTACATTAAAATAAAGGCAGTGTATTGTTGCCTACAGAACAGGAAATTAACTCTCAGAATCGTTTCAGACTGACAATCTTATAACATTGATAAAAATTCTCACCAAGACGCACTCTAGCTGTAGAGGCATACCATACCGAAAAATACCAAGTACATTAAAATAAAGGCAGTGTATTGTTGCCTACAGAACAGGAAATTAACTCTCAGAATCGTTTCAGACTGACAATCTTATAACATTGATAAAAATTCTCACCAAGACGCACTCTAGCTGTAGAGGCATACCATACCGAAAAATACCAAGTACATTAAAATAAAGGCAGTGTATTGTTGCCTACAGAACAGGAAATTAACTCTCAGAATCGTTTCAGACTGACAATCTTATAACATTGATAAAAATTCTCACCAAGACGCACTCTAGCTGTAGAGGCATACCATACCGAAAAATACCAAGTACATTAAAATAAAGGCAGTGTATTGTTGCCTACAGAACAGGAAATTAACTCTCAGAATCGTTTCAGACTGACAATCTTATAACATTGATAAAAATTCTCACCAAGACGCACTCTAGCTGTAGAGGCATACCATACCGAAAAACACCAAGTACATTAAAATAAAGGCAGTGTATTGTTGCCTACAGAACAGGAAATTAACTCTCAGAATCGTTTCAGACTGACAATCTTATAACATTGATAAAAATTCTATGTGCAGCTAGATCCGATCGTCGTAAATTTAAATAAAGCCTAAGACCATCTCATAATTTGCGGGACTCATTTTGGAGGCATACGTTACATGATTTATTAATATAATTATAATTATCCAAAAATAATATGTCAACCTAAAAATGTTTCTGAATATATTTTATGTAAACCAGATGCTGTCAATATATTTTTATTGTAAATTATACTGTCAAACAGTACTCGTACATATTGGCCACTGTACTGCACTTGTAAGTAATCCTTAACTCGTATCGTGTTACCATTACTTTAAGGCCTAACACTGGCCTAGGCGCCATCTTCAATTCAACATTTCGGTAAAGTATTTAATATTTCTTTAGACATAGTTCTTTTAGATTGTGTGTTAGTTTATTCTAAGTTAAATATTGTACATAGAAGTTATTTCTTATTTACTTACTTATATTGTATAAACATTGTAAATTCTTATAGATAAGGGCAGGTATAGGTAGATTCACGTTATGGATGGCAAAGTAGTACTTAGCTGTAGGTCTCGTACCTATATTTATCTTGAAAAGAAGAGCGTTATAGAGTTATCGCAGTGTTGCAATTATCAAGAGATGTTGTACTAACCCAAGCTTTTACATGTGCTATTTTGTATTCAGGATGTATTTAGATATTATTATTAGACCTTCACTCAGAGGCTCCTGGCTGACGACTGCTGTGCAGTGTTATCATATACATTTCTATGTATTATAACATAAAGAACGTTGTAGTTTACACTCTTCTCTGTCTTCCTGATGTATGTACGCACATATAAGCGGTCCTTAACACCAATACATCATCATCATCATTGCGTCAGCCGTAGGACGTCCACTGCTGAACATAGGCCTCCCCCACCCACCAATACGCAATATAGCTTAAATCAACAGTCATTTCAAATAAGTCAAATCTTTCATTGTAGGGACGAGTATCAAGTGTGCTCGTCCAATATGTACGTTAATTGTTATTTACTGTATTTCGTAATTCGCAAAAAATAAATGGACTTCCACTATATTTCATATTTCTATTTCAGAATCATTTAAAATCGGTTCGCATTGATAAAAGTTCTAAGGTAACACAAAAATATAATAGCCTAACGAATTAAGAACTTCCTCCTTTTTGGAAGTCTGTAAAAATGTCGTAAACGTACAAAGATAAACAATACAAGCAAATCAACGGTCTCTTGCAGTTATCTTACTGATTAGAATTACATATAACGGCCACGCTTTGGTGTTTTGAACCAATTCGAATTTAACCTTAAATGAAATGAGAATTCTACGAGAAACTTGGGCCTAGAAGCCTCCGATTACATTTTGTGACCTAACCTAGAAACCCATTAAAAAAACGTAGTATTCTTCTGTGTAGTGGATAGGAACCCTGTCCTTTTACTGCTACAATCCATATAAGGCATGGCAACGGGTAACGGGTCGTCGTAGTGGACAATATCTGCCTACCGCTAAGTATACGAGTGTTAGAATTAGTACTTATTTATTATCAGCTACAAATGCTTGTAAATTACAAATAAATATTTTTCAATTAATGTTGATATTGTTTTATTATATTCCGAGCTTTAGGAGAATGTATCATGATGAAGTTCACAGCGTGGCGTGGTAGGAACTTTCCGGTCTGTCTGGCTAGCTACCACTCTCAAGGCTGGAAACCTGTCGCTAAGTACCAGTGTATTCCGGCACCTGCCCTTGAGAGCCAGTCACCATTAGTAGATGTAGTGTGATACCACCTTCTGGGTGTAATACCACCTTCAACGTGTGATACCACCTTAAAGGTATGATACCACTTTCAAGGTGTGATACCACCTTCAAGGTGTGATACCACCTTCTGGGTGTGATACCACCTTCAAGGTGTGATACCACCTTCAAGGTGTGATACCACCTTCTGGGTGTGATACCACCTTCAACGTGTGATACCACCTTCAAGGTATGATACCACCTTCAAGATGTGATACCACCTTCTGGGTGTGATACCACCTTCAACGTGTGATACCACCTTCAAGATGTGATACAACCTTCTGGGTGTGATACCACCTTCAACGTGTGATACCACCTTCAAGGTATGATACCACCTTCAAGATGTGATACCACCTTCTGGGTGTGATACCACCTTCAAGGTATGATACCACCTTCAAGATGTGATACAACCTTCTGGGTGTGATACCACCTTCAACGTGTGATATTACCTTCAAGGTATGATACCACCTTCAAGATGTGATACCACCTTCTGGGTGTGATACCACCTTCAAGATGTGATACCACCTTCTGGGTGTGATACCACCTTCAAGGTGTGATACCACCTTCTGGGTGTGATACCACCTTCAAGGTGTGATACCACCTTCTGACCCCTTTCACGACTATACAACTGAATGAAGCCGCATATTCTTGATTCTTCTTTTCTTTTTTTTTTCGTTTATTGGTTTACCAAACTCGTCGGGTTTCCAACCAAGGTCGTAGCACAAGACTTATGGTTCTAAAATTAAAGTGCGTTATATAAATCTATCAACAAGTGCACAACCTTCCTGAGGTAAACACAGCATGCTGCTACTATATGATGCTCTTATACGATAATATATATAATAAAATAGATACAATAACATAAAAAAATACTAATATAACTAATAAAAATTAGTTACGATTTTGAAAAAAGACATTTCTTTAGGCCATTGGGTAGATGTACTAAATATGGCAATATGTCTAAATATGTAATTAGTTACTATTCATGACAGGCCGGATGGTGCAGTTGTTAGATCCCTGCCTTCTGAGCTGCTGTCCCCGGGTTCGATCCCCGGGCAGGACAACCATTTGTGGGCATTCAACATATATGTTTGAACTGCGTCTGGGTGTGTGTATGTATATCAGGTTATCATAGTTACAGGCTTTGCCTAGTTTGGGATCTGAAGGCCTTGTGTGGATGTCGGGTCATATTATTATTATTTATGTAGGTTGTTAAATGTCTCTCGTATCCGAGGAGGATTTGACCATTTAAGCGGGCTTATGGCTAAACGAAAATCTAATACGTTTAAAACGAGCAATTCCTTTACCTATATAATCTGATCTAATCTGATCGATCTCTCAAAATCTGAAATCATACCTGTATAGAATATTATTTCTTCGTAGCCTGTATATAATCTGGATCTCGGAATCGGCTTCTAATGATTTTAATGAAATTAAGTATTCAGGGAGTTTTGGGGGCGATAAATCGATTTAACTAGGTTTTACGAGTATTTTTAGAATACGTCGTTTTATCCGTTTTCAGGCAATGAAAAACTAGTACAATATTATTATGGCAACCATAGGGCCAGCTCAGTAACAACTAAACTGTTTTTTCCGACACTGCAGCACTAAAGCTACATGACAATAGATGGCGTTGTTAGGCAACACTAAGCCAATGAGTGTTTAGTTAGAGGTTTGACCAAGAAATCTATTGTTTACTTATAAGCGAAGTTCGCTCCTCCAGGTACTATTGATCAGACAAGTATTTGCGAACTATCCTACAATCATGTGTATAATATTACGGCTTTTTGTAGAAGTAAGTTTATGAATATCTAGAGTATCTAAGCTTGTAAAGAGTGAGTGAGCGATGATGCCAGTCGATGTTACGATAATGGGTACCGTTTTTATGGTTTTGTTACTATAGTTTCTGAAACACGGCGGTTTTTTAAGATTGTTAACATAATATGGATAAAACCGCACAGCGCAACTATTGGTACCTAGCCTATGTAATAAAACAAAACAGTATAAAACGTATTTTTATTTATGAATTATGTGACGGAAAGTTAATTTTAAAGCGTGCAGCGCAGATTCACTCGCCATCCAGGTCAGCTCCTCTGTAAGCGCAGTGTCGTGCATAGAGTAAAGCCCATCACACATGATAAGATAATATAAATATTATAGCGTCGAATATAAACGTTATGTTAACTTAACACCCACCACACACGGCGCAGATACTATAATATATAGCAAGCGTACATTCTATCGGAGTCCGTCTCGGGAGCCGCACGTCTCGATCGTTTACACTGTAATATACAGAGTGTTCATATTTATATTTTGCGATGATTCGTATTTTGTTGCTAGACCTGTTGGACAGTTCCTCAGATGATGATTGGGACTGTGAATATGATATAAGCGTCACACTAGCTAAAAGTAAAAAACGAAGAATCTGGATAGAAGATCACATAAAACACAGGAAACATCGTGGTGAATTTAAACTTTACAATGATCTTTCAGAAAAAAAACTGCTTTTTCCTTACATTCATATGGTTATTTGCACGATACCTACCAGTTTTTTAATTGTTTGTCTGTCTGCCTCTATAACCCGGGTAATTTCTGAAAAGGTTGGGCCAATTTTGATGGGGTTTATACTGAAACCATTAATTAAAGGGCCACGCGAACGAAGTCGCTGCAGCTAGTCTAATAATATAACATAGCCTTATTTCATCAAGAATACTAACATCGATTTAGTAGTTACCTAGTTTGATTGATCTATACGTAGTACCTACAATGTAGAAAAACCTATGGATATTAGGCCCATAGAAATAAAAAAAAACTCTAATAAGATAAAATTGTCATACCGCTAGTTCGGTTAGTAGATAGAAAGTCTCACTTTTTCGATGATTTCGTTTGTTTGACACATTCGCGTTAGTCAGACGTTAGTTTCATTTTTATTTACAAAAAATATGTCTACAGGTTCGAAACAAAATAGGTACCTACATAAGATAATGTGAAGCTTTATTAGTTTTTAGGTGAAAATATAAATTTGTTCGGTAACTGAAGATCAGACGTCCATTTACTGCAACGGTTTTGTCAACACCTGTATTTGATCTTAAGATCAGTATCGTACACTATCTTAAGATGTCTTCATGATCTGCAGTAGTCTTAGCGTATGTTAACATGCCTTTCGAATATCGGTGGCATCTTAAGCTACTCTAAGGTAAAATATTATAGTATATTCACCGTGTGTGGTCGCTCATTGAATTATATGGTGAGCGATATGTCCGAATCTGCTCTAAGATAATATATATTTTATAGTATCTTCATTGTGTGTGATGGGCTTAATACATATGGAATCATGTGTGAGAACCCTAGAACTCGTCGTCGCTGAGCACGGATAGGCGGCCGGGCGCGGCGGGTGCGGGCGCGGGGTGCGCGGGGTGTGCAGCGCTTGACACGCGCAGCTCACTCTCGGACGAGCTCCCAAGCGAGTCGCCCGTTCCGCCTTCCACGCCTCACCGAGAACAAACGGGAACTTAGCCGAGCTGTACTCGATAAGAAGCACTTACAAATATGGAAACTGCTGAAACAGCCGCTCAGTTAGGGTCCCATTACGTAACGTTTTGAATAAAATATCTTATGGAGGGTAGATACAAATCATTTTCTTGACACTACAGCTTAGATAATATCTCTCTCCCGGAGTCAAATAATATAAAGTATAGTTACGCAATGTAATCTGTTTAATTGATATAGGAACAGATAGCGAACATAGTACATAGGCCGTTAACAACTAGTAGGCTCGGAAAGCTTCAGCAAAATATTGAAACAAAACTTTGCATTGCGAATCTTTCGGAAGAGGACCCTAACGATTATTATTATAGATTATTATCTTTAGTTAGTACCGAGATCAATGAAGTTTGTCCAAAGGTTAAAATGTGTACAACTGGGAAGTTAGTTTTTGGTGACTGGGCTACTCGAGGTATTCGAAAAAGTAGAGATGCCAAGTATGAGTTATATCATAAAAAAACTATGACATCTGATAAAGTTTTCCATAACTATGTCAAAACTTATTCAAAATTATTTAAGACTGTTTGTATGCGTGCTAAAGCTTTGTTTATTAGAGATAGAATTCGGAAATCGAATAACAAAATAAAAACAGTTTGGAAGACTATAAATACTGAGACCGGCAAAAATAAACCAAAAGACACTGCAGGTATCCTTGTAATTAACAATCAGACTGTCTCAGAACCAATAATAGTAGCAAATACTTTTGATAATTTCTTCTCTAATTTACCTCTAGAAGTCACCAAGTCGCTGAATTCTTGCCCCAATGCAGCAGAAGCTATTTTTAAAGCTAATTTCACGAACGAAGTACCTAGTTTTTCTTTTGAATATACTTCAACTGTCGAAATTATAATAACATTCAAAAGCTTAAATATAAAGACTACTGAAGACTTATGGGGAATGTCAGTAAAAATTGTAGAGCCAATTATTAGTTTTATGGGTCCTATTTTGGCCCGCTTATTTAATCTTTGTATAGATAGAAGTACCTTTCCTAATTTAATGAAATATAGTAGAATCACTCCAATTTTTAAGGCTAGAGAGAAAACAGACCCCTCAAATTATAGACCAGTATCTATACTACCAATTTTGAGTAAGATCTTTGAAAAAATTATGCTCAAACAACTTTTGGCGCACTTCAACGAGCATTCAATACTGCACGAAAATCAGTTCGGCTTCACGAAAACAAGATCAACTAAGGATGCCGGTGTGAAGTTAATGACGTATGTCTTAAAGGCTTGGGAGAGCTCACATGATGCTATTGGTGTTTTATGTGATCTCTCTAAAGCATTTGATTGTGTGGAACACCATATACTGATTCGAAAGCTTTTCCATTATGGTATTCGTGGAACTGCGCTTGATGTCATCGAGTCATATTTATCTGACAGGATGCAAAAGGTTGGCATAAATGGTGTAACATCTTCAGGATCTATAATTAAAATGGGTGTTCCACAAGGGTCCATTTTTGGGCCTTTTTTGTTCTTAGTTTACATTAACGACTTGCCACTTATGGCCAAGGATCTTTGTGATATTGTTTTATTTGCGGATGACAAATCTCTGATTTTTAAAGTAGATAGGAAAGATAGCACACTAATTCAAGTAAACAACGCTCTATCTAGTATCTCTAAATGGTTCTCAACTAATAATTTACTTCTGAATTAAAAAAAGACAAAATGTTTGAAGTTTTCTTTGCCTACTGTTCCATATTTGGAGTCCAACGTTACGCTTGATGGAGTTAAACTCGGAATGGACAAGGAAACAGTCTTCCTAGGCATTAAAATTGACGCAAAATTACAATGGGGTCCTCATATAAATGCCCTGTCTGGGAGACTCAGTTCTGCTGCATATGCAGTACGTAAAATAAGAGAGCTAACAGATGCTTCTACGGCGCGGTTAGTGTATTTTGCATATTTCCGTAATGTCATATGGGATATTGCTATGGGGTTCAGCGGCTGATATAGAGACCTTCAGAAACGTGCTATTAGAGCTATATACGAAATAGGTCCCCGTGAATCTTTGAGAGATTTATTTAAAGAAATCACACATTAACGTTGCCTTCCTTATATGTATTTGAAAATATAATGTATGTTCGTAAAAATTTACATAAATATAAGTTAAATAGTGATCACCACACTTTTAATACCAGAAATACAAATAGGATAGCTGTACCTAGTTTTAGACTTGCGAAGACTAATAAGTCATTCCTAGGAAATTGTGTGCGTTTTTACAATAAAATCCCAAAGCACATAACTGAGCTCACAGAGGGCAAATTCAAGTTGACTGTAAAAAACGTTTTAATAAAAAAAGCTTACTATAAAGTTCGACATTATATAGAAGATAAAGATGCTTGGAATACTCCACTTCTAGCAAGCTGTCTCTCTGCCACCCATAAAATGTAATATTTGTAGTACCTAAGTAGAAACATTGTAAACATCCATATAAAAAGAATGGCCCCGAGTTTCTTGCCGCTTCTTCTCGGTGGGTTCTATATATTTTGGAACGCGGCGGTAGAGTCTTTAAAGTACATTATAATGAAAAGTTGACGTTCATAAGAGCGTCTTTGATGCCTAAATTGAATAAATGATTTTGACTTTTGACTTTGACTTTGAGTATGTATCATGAATGCCAATGGGAGTGAGGATAACTTTACGCAGGATGTTGTAAAGGAGCATATAGAACTGACCTTCAATAAGATCAGCAAAGTCATCGTCATCATGCGGCGCGATGGTGCGCGTGGCAGGGCGCGGCGCACGCGCGTGCCAGCGCCCATGGAGCTCCGCGCCTACGTATGTACCAATACTTCATCAATTTTAGGTTTAACGATTTATATCTTATTAAAACCTTCCTTCCCCCGACACACATAATCACACTTATATTTAAAATTCGAAAAGCAAGATATGTCATTCACTTGACACGAGCCGAACATATAAGTATGATAAAATAGAAAGGAAAAAGGTAAAATTACTCTCAATATAGCTTTATGGAGAACTAACGTGGACCACAGATGATGAGTTAGTACCATGAGTAATCACATTATTAAAATAAATGAGAGAGTGTATGAGGAAGCGAAGGTTTGAGTGAGTGTGTATGATTGTACTTCACAGAGAAACCTCTTGTAACCTCGTGCAATCCAAAAGTTTCAGAGTTTCATTCAAAAACCGCATTGAAATCGCACCATTCGTTTGGAGCTGATATGCAACAAACATGCAGACACTAGGTTATCATCAACCAAACAATGGCCGGAACCTATTATAATATACGAATTTTACTATCGGGGTTATTCACTGATGTCTCCTTGATCCACAGGGTGAAAACCGGTAGTGATCACGTAAGCGGTAAGAATAATATTGAATTAATGTAAACATTGAGAGGTCTCGTTTGTTGAAGTTTACGCTCCGACCTACTCGTGCTCATATTGGCGACCCCGAGAGATTTAAACTTGAGCTGTCCAATCGCTTCGATAGCCTCGAGAAAATCGCTTCAGTGGACGATATCAACAATAGGTTAGTAGAAACTGTCCATACAGTGGGTTCCAAGTTCTTTAATCCCCACCGTACTGATAGACCTTAGAAACTCTCCAACGATACCCTCAACCTCAGGGCTGAAGGACGCCCATTTAAACCGCAGTCTTCGGATCATGCTGAAGCATGTGAGCTGATCAATAGACGAATATAGAAGTCCTTGCGATATTACATCCGGATCTTTAATACTTATCGTATTAAAGATACGATAGAACGGTAAAAGGTTCCGAAGTGTTTGCGAGAGACATGTCTATTGGGCAAAGCCAGTTGACGAAGCTGAAGAGAGAAGACGACAGTGTAGCGTCGACCAAAGCAGAAGTGTTAGGAAAGGTAGAGAGTTTCTACGGACAGTTATACTCCTCGGTCGCTAAACCTATTAGCAGCTCGGTCAAAGACCCAAGAGCCAAGCTGACAGCAACAACAAGGCACCGGGTGACGACGCTATCACATCTGATCTTCTGCGGGTGGAACACTAGTCCTTCAGAAGCTCTTTAATACCATCTTATTCGAAAGTTCAACGCCAGCAGCATGGAACAAAAGCGTCGTGGTGCTATTCTTCAAGGAAGGTCACAACACTTTACTTACAGAATTACATAACTGTCTCGCTTTTGAACCTTGTTAATAAGCAGGTTACGAAGGTCATCACAATCCATCTCAATAGCAGGTTTGATCACAGCCAACGGAACAAGCCGGTTTCCGAGAAGGCTATAATACCATAGACCACATCTACATGCTCCGCTACGGCAAGTTATACAAAAGACCGAAGAGTATGTTTGGGTGTCTACCTGATCGAATAAGAGAGGAGAAAGAAAGAGGTGATCCGTAGACGAATAAAAGTCACCGACATAGCCTAGAGGATAAGCCAGTTGAAGAGTCAGTGGGCAAACCACATAGCACGCAAAACAGTTGGGATGGCTGATGGGATCCGAAGGTTCTGGAGTGGAGAGCACGGACCGGCAAGCGCAGCATAGGTCGTCCACTGACCTGGTGGGCAGATTACCTGACAAAGGTCGCAGGACGTCGATGGCTGCAGGCCGCTTCCAACCAGAGGAAACTTCAGTTCAGCAGTGGACGTCTTACGACTGAGATGATGATGATGACGATGATGATGATAATGATGACTATCGGGTCGATGTGAAGCCCGAGGAAGGCTGTTGGCTTGTAAATAGGTAGAGAACACATAGAGGTAAGGAGAACACTGACAATGGTGAAAAGGTATACGTACCGTAGGGCTGCCGGTCGGAGTAGTCGGAGTCGGAGTGTGAGTCGTCCTCGTCGCGGATATCGTCGAGCGAGTCCCGCGCCCGCGCCCCCGCACCCACCCCAGCCCGCGCCCCCACGGCGCCCATGCTTCCGAACGCACGGCGCGCCTCCACACCGCTGCCACCTGCCACAAAACAAACATGTAAAGAAGCACGGTAATATCGTGACAGAAGTAGAGCTACATACAACGCGCGCCCGACCAATGCACACATAGAAGCGTCTCACGGACACGATATCTCGGAACAGTTGGGAACAGAACAAAAGCGAGCGCAGTCCGCTTAGACACGCGCCGCGATTTGTGATATTTTATGTTCAAAGATGGAACAACAAAAATAGTTATTATAACTATTCAGATTTTATGTACTTATGTTTAAATTCAACTTCTATCTACGCCGCGCGACGATTTTAAAAACACCCTTAAGCGGAAGTAGCGACTTGACCATTGGAATTTAGTGAATTGAAAATAGAATGATAATTCTTAAAATATGATTATTATATTCAATTGTGCGTACGTTAAGATCAGTTTAGAGAGCACGAAGTGACGTGACTAAATGTGCACTAAAATACCCACAAATTAACGGACATGTTATATTTAAGAACGTTATTCGCAAGTGTTATACAAATTTGCCTTCAATAGAAAAATAGCTACCATATTTTCCTTTAAATAGATGTTAGTTCGCTAGTTTAGTCCATAGTGTTCTGAAAAACCGAATTGCATTACTAGAGTTATATATTGTCAACACATGTTTACACATCCTGGCGGGGCGAAGTCGCCATACATCGAATATTAAAAGGTAAGGTTAGGTAATTGTGGATAAGTGGTAGGTACTCACAGGAATGCGGGCTGGTCCGTGAGACTTCCTCTGGATAGGCGTCCGGCTGAGGAATGCGGGCTGATGGGTTCTGGATGCCTGTGTCACTTTGGTTAAAGTTTGTGCACTAGGTTGACGCGCACTGTATTCGCGCGGGCAAAAAATGGCGGGCGGATCCCAGGCATGTCGTGACGCAGAAGCGCGGAGCTGATTAGGGATGTGATCACGATTACATATATTTGCGCCGGTGGCAAAGGTGGCGGTTCCCATGCGGTCGCGGTGACGCGGAGCAGATTAGCGGATGCTGATTGGGACGTGCGCGTGCGCCGGTACAGTAAGGGTGACTGTTGGCTGCAGGCCGACCGAGCGTGCACTCGCGCCGGCGGTAATAGGGTGACTGACTCGAGGCGCTAGCCCGAGTAGACTCGAGGTGTGACGATGTGTCAAGGAAAAGCGGGGGTCGCAATCCAATCTGTTGACTCGTCGCGCGGTCTCGCGCGAACACAACCGTTATATCCGTAACAGTTTAGTGTGAACGTTGGCAGTGCAACAGAGAGCGATATGTACTGACCTGCAGTTTTGATCCGGAGCCTGGTGCTGGGTCTGGTGTTGGGCCGCGGCTTCACCTCGCTCACCTCCTTGTCCTCATCACTAGACTCCTCCTCTTCTGTAACACGTTGGACATTTCACGTTAAAACGGGCGCCAGTCAAACTCAAATTCAAATCAAATTCAAATCATTTATTAGCAGAGTACAGGTAATACAGTCATGTGGTGTTACAGTGTTGATATCGTTCGCTATACTCAACCCTTATTGGGTGTGCATTACCGGGTTAACTGTGTTATTTGTCTGAGTTTCCGATATGTTAGAGCTGTTGCTAGCGCCATCATCACTTGGTACTAATCAAATGAACTATGTATCCCGTGATCATATTATCTATTTAGTTAATAATGTAAATATTTGTAATAAAAAAGTATGTTCCTTTTGAAAACGCATATCTACAATTAGTATTATATATACGTACGTTTTATTGTATATACGTACTGCTGTCTATATGAAATGTGGTACCAGCAAAAAAATTGGATCACCCCATATCTTCCCGTGGGTGAATATCCGGTAAATGGGCAGCATTTCCCGCGGTCTCCATTTACATCTACTGCGATCACAAAGACGCCTGCCAAGGGTCGTGTATTATGGCAAACCCCCCCTATGACAAGCAAAATAAAACCATGCCCCCAGTCCCCGGCAGCTCTGCTATCCGTTGCTACGGTAGCGGCCATTGTAACGGTTGAGCAAGGGGTCCGAAGAATCTCCGGCAGAGATCCGGCTACCAATCCCAAAGAAGACCCCTGGCCCTGGCAACAAACAATATACGGACGCTCAGGACTGACGAAAAGATGGTCGAATTTGTAGAAAGAGATGCTCAAGTTACGCTGGGATGTTAAGGGGTTATCAGAAGTCCTAAGTCCAGGACAGGACACCATAAGCCTAAATTCCGGCAACTTGTTCTTTCATCGGGAGGGAGACCAACAATCCCAGGGTGGTGTCGGGTTCCTCGTCCGCAAGTCTCTCGTTAACAACGTAGTAAAAGTCGATAGTGTGTCATCTAGGGTAGAGTTTCTTATACTCAGAATAACCAAACGGTATTCGCTGAATGTCTTACAGGTACACGCACCGACCTCGGCACACTCAGACTCACATAAGTATGTAAGTACCGCGCGTTTGTATTGTTTGTTGTTGTTTAGTGGAGTTGTTTGTGACTTCGACATCTTAACATTAAAAATTGAGGAGTTAATTGTAAAAATGAGAGGTTACTTGGATTTTAACTTCTATCGAAAAAGTTGTATGATTGTGGTAATTACCACCTGCACAAGGTTGGCGCTACAGACAGCCCCCTGTGCAGAGGTTGCATGCTGGAAGACGAGACTGTAGAGCATGTGCTACTACGATGCAAGGCTACAGAAGAAATCAGGAGAAATATTTTAATATTGCATGAGGACCAAACGCAGCCACATATGAGTGGCACAGAACAATATCTATTACAACTGGACGATTTATGCCAGCGATCTAAAGTACAAAAGTAGTAGTGTAAAAAAACTCCGATAAGAGTTAAAGAGATAAACAGTTGGGATGGCTCGGGTAGAGGCTGGCGGGGGAAATGCGCAATACACCTCAAGCGGGACGTTAGCGCAGGACTTAGCGCCCCCACAATGAATAAGAATAATATGGTAATATTAGGTAACACATACACAATATTAATAGATTTCAAAAGCGGTGCAGTGTTGTCGAACACCGTATGAATATACTTTACCGCTATACCCGCACTTTGTTCGTACGGCCCTCGGCCGCGTTGGCGCAGTCAATAGTGACCCTGGCCTCAAAAAGTGTGTAAGAGTACTGGGGTCCGGCTATTAGTTTGACAAGTTACAACCATTAGAACATGTTGCCAACAAACCGGAATCGCTGAGCTTCCCCAGAACGTCCTCTGCTTCGTATTTATGTATGAGCTGCATGATGGCGGCTTGCTGCTCTTCTGCCTCCTATAACACACACGGGGATTTACTGTGAATGAGATGGCATGTGAATGACTTCCAAGTGTTGTGTTTCCTAGAGTTTTAAAGTGAGTGTAAGTTAAGTTTTAAAGTTTGGATTAGTTGTGCATTACGATGTTCGAGTGTACAAAACCAAGAAACGAAATTGACTGTTGTACAAACCGTACGTAACTATACGGTTGTGACAAGTAAACAAACGTTACGGCAGAGATGGACATAATGATAGCGCAGAAGGAGGCCGCGGAGCGGGTTAGGGAGAATGACGTTCGAGCTGACCCACTCCGGCGCAGACGAACGGGGGTACGGAGGAGGCAGTTTGCTCGCCTCCTCCCTCCTCCGTAGTGGGGTCACTGGTGAAGAGTCGGGGGACTCTTCGTCGGCTTGCACGACCCCACACGTCTGAGGAGTGCCCTTGGTGAGCAAGGGCACCCCTTTTCAGGCGCTGAGGCCCGGTTAAGATCAATCCGGGCCTACCGCTGGGGCGAGATTGTGAATGCCAGCGCAACCCAATCTCGCACCATCTGGCGGAGGACTGCTCACGGGGGGTTTTAGTGGGTCTGAGCCCCACATACCCCCTTCCGTCTACCCCCGTAGCGGAAGGGAAGTGGACAGCATTTCTCCCCCTCAAAAAAAAAAAAAAAAGAGATGGACATAATCCCCCCCGAAGGGTTCCCGCATTGACGTGGCGGGGGGGCTCAGTAGCCGTGGCGGGGGGGCTCAGTAGCCGTGGCTTGGATCACCACGGTGAAGCCAAGAGGAACCCAGGGGCCGCACCGGCGTTGGGGTGCGCTGGCCGGCTCAGGCGGGGCCGCTCCTATGGGCTTTGGCCGCCAAGTCCACATGGGAGTGGCGGGGTCCGGGCGCTTTGGCGCAGACTCAAGGAGGTGGGGCCCGGGCGCTTTGGCGCAGGCTCGAGGAGGGGGCCCGGGCACTTTGGTGCAGGCTCGAGGAGGTGGGGCCCGGGCGCTCGGCGCAGACTCGAGGAGGTGGGGTCGCGGGTTATCCCCCGTAGCTGACGTAGCAGGCAGTGGGGCTACGTATCCGACCCACCGCAGGGAGACCACGGGCGTCCAGACACGGGGAGGTCTGGCGCCCATTGTTGGCGGGTTTGGTCTCTGAGGCAGTTGCGGCGCGCCATGTGTTCTGGCGTGCCGCGAAGAGAAGGGTCCGGCAACGGACAGCCGCGGCGGGTTCGCGGTCGTGTGCAAAATCTGTCCCGCGTTCCCGCCAAAAGCGGCAGTGACGGAACACCCCGGGGTTTTGGTGGGTATACGGACTCCCACATAACCACCTACCTCCCCGTGGTAGGTGGTATCCATAAAGGATTTCCCCGGGATAAAAAAAGAGATGGACATTATACACCGTCACATTAATCGTACTGCTGCTGAGTGGTAAGGATCGGGAACCGGTGGAACCCCAAATCAGGCCGGCTCGGATTTAACATCGTGACATTGTGAGTCCACAACATATTGGTAGGCCCTGCTATGCTCTCCTGGCTAACTATCAAGATTCTAAAACTGACTGGTGTCAATTCTGTACCCCTAGCACGCGGCGGAGAGAAATAGTCTTTCCACCGTTTTTATCCACCTGTCTGGGGAAATAATTGTCTTCTCCACCTTACAGAGCACGGCAACCGGGGAAAGAGATAAAATATTTCCTTTTGACGTTTCTCGTAGACAGTATGTCCCGCTACTCCCGCTATAGAGCACGTGGATATAATTCTCTCCGATTGAAATAACACGGAGAAAGGTTATCACCTTCTTCGAAGTTGGTGGATAAAAGCTTATTTTCATTTAAATATGCCTCGCGCATATTATTATAATTATATTTTGTTACATTTCTTTAAATAGTACCAACGAAGTACAAACCACAGAGAATGCTACTCCCGCCCTCTATCCACGTGGATAAACTATCCACTGGCGTTGCCGTGCTCGCAAGGCAGATTAAAATGACATGGTGAAAAAGATTTCTTTCTTCTCCACGGGGATAAATAGTCCACTGCCCGTGCTAGTCCTGCTGTAAGCATTTTCTAAACTAAAAGTCTAGGTACTGTATACACTAAAATCCACATTAGTATAACACTTCCGAATGACAGCACTAAAATTAGATATTTTTCTTCAGTTAAGGTATATTTTAGACAGTTTAGTCGTCACGTAACTTGCTGCTGGCTAAACTAACGTAAAACGCCCAAAGCTTGCGAGTTTAGTGTTAATAGAATAAGGACTACCCTTATTATACATTAAAGTTCGTTAGTTTAGTTTAGTTTTTTGGCCAAGTGAAGCGCAACCACTAAGCACCTATAACTGAGTGCCCTCACAGCTGTCTTTAGGGGGTCCTAAAGACAGCTGTGAGGGCCTAAAAAAATAGGGTTATTTTTTTAGGATTTTTATATGTATGTTGTAGGTATAAACTTCCACCTTCATCCGCATCATCACCAATTGAGATAGCGGTCAAACCCTAACCAATCAATTATTGAAACCCCCCGTACCTCAGCCTGCGTGCTCTCCAGAACGCTGAGCTGATGTTTGAGCGCTTCCACACAGCGGTACCGCAGCACGTACTGGTCCCACAGCGACTCGATCTCGTTCTCCAGAGACGTCAGCTCTCCTTGGTACGCTGGCCTGGACATTATATACAAGGTCATCAGATCCCAAACTAAACGCAGCCTGTGCTATAGTAACCCGCACGACTATTACGTATCTCTGTTGCATTCAAATGTTGATTGAAATCTTGAAAAATGGCGGCTCTATGTCAACTTTGACAACTCCAGTAAGCACAAATGTTAGGAAGTTGATGACTGCAGCAGACAAAAGTGACATAGAGCCGCTGTTTTTTTTATTTCAATCAACATTTGTTCGCAACTGAGATACGCAGCTGATGACTGATATACACATTTATGTACATATAAATAGGTATATCACCATCAAATGACACAGCTCAAACAGACATGTTCATGCACACAAATGTTTGACCTGTCCGGGGATCGAACCCGGGACCAGCGGGTCAGAAGGCAGGAAAGCTACCAACTGCGCCAACCGGCCTGCCAACATTAATTTCAATCAGTGACGTTGCAAAAACACCAGAGAGTGAGCACTTTGTTTACTCATGTGCTCACTTGTACTTTTGCACGGTGTGTAGACCCTGTTTTGCCCACGTGTTCTAACTAGAGCTGTATCGCTGCAAGTTATCGATTTCCAGCCATTCCGTTCAATATTGTGCACTAATTAACAAATAACTTATATAACTATTAAAATATAATACAAATATTCCTATTTCCAGAATTCTTTTTTATTTTACTTATGTAATAGTCTGTCATGAATATAGTGTATGAGTGACTACTAACTTGATCTTCTGCACTGTGTGGAGCCGTTTCTGAGCGCGCTCGAGCTCGGCCCGGCGACGCGCCAGCTTCCCGTCGAGCGCTGCCTCGCTGGCCGCCACGTTGTGGATCTGGTCGCGCGCAGCTCCCACGCGCGTGCTCACCGCCTCCAGCGCACGCCGCAAGCACGCCTCCATCGCGCGCATGTCCAGGGGGCGCGACAGCGCGACCTCGCGGATCTCCTGGGGCCGATTACACTAATTCAATTGCAATCGTACCGTAGCCGAACGGCGACTTTTATAAGTTTTCTTATTCTGCTATTGAAAATCAATCCAGCTGCAGTCACGTTTCTGTTGACGCCAGCTATCGATCAACACTTTATATTCTGTTAACTCGATAGATCTTGAACGCGCCCCTAAGTCATAATCGTATATATTAGCGTTGAATGTATGTTAAATATACAGGTTGGAATTTTGTAACGCCACGCTGAAGGGAAAGTACTCATAATACTGTAGATCAGATAGAAAATATTTCTCAAAGAAAACAATTCTTTATATTTAAAAAGAAAGAAAACTGCATTCAAAGATTTTCGAAAATTCGCTTGTCGCTCCCGGGAATCAAACCGGCTAAAATTTGTAAAATTACAACCTGCCTTTTATTGCATCGATCGTTAGGGTCAATTATAAGGATGCAATATCTCTAACAAACTTGATCAATTAATTGAAAGTAAACCCAAGCAATCTGGAGTTATAAACTCAATGCCCCTCAACTCAACTAGGCGGAAAGATGACACTGAGAGCCGTTGGATGCAGGCCGCACAAAATCGTCGCTCTTCGTTGTGCGACTTTGAGCTTGCTTATGAGACCCATAGTAAGAGAGCACGTTTCAGTGCCATAAGTCATCACTGGTAACACACTTTGGTCAAAGACTCTTGTCTTCAGGCACTGAGGTGTTTCTGACGAGAAGACTTCGCAAAGTTTCGGGAACACTGTCTAGCCGAGTTGGATTCGACGGTTGACCTCTTTCTCGAAGGTTAATATTCTAAGCCCAATATATTATATACATATATGCGATGTCTACATTCAGAAGAAAAACTGATTAATCACATCGCTTATATCTACATATATACAAAACAAAGTCATTAATTACATTGTTTCTAACTCAAGAACGGCAGTACCACTTATTATGATTTTTGTGTTTCAAGATTTTTCATATCTCGGGTAAGGACATAGGGTACTTTTCGTCACCATCATCCAACACCACGCGGGTGAAACCGCAGGTAGACACGAAGGTGGCGATGGTAGGAAATAATATGTTTGAAACAAACTACGTAATGTTATTATTACGGAATACAATCACTGATTACAGAGATTGTAATCTAAAAGTTCGTAATTTCCAGACGGACCTTATTTTCAGCTTCCTTAGCGAGGAGATCGTACAGGAAGGCCCCTTGTGCCGTGATCTCCGTGGACAGAGCGCGCGCGCGCTTTATTTCTCCCAGCTGTAACAATATAATATTACGTTTCATAATCAGCCCATTATGTTCCCACTGCTGCGCTGGACTCGAGCCTTCCTCTCAGAGAGAGGAGTTGAGCCATTACCCACCACGCCGTCCCAGTGCAGCATATGGGGGATCCCAATATATAAACTATCTATCCACAGTTTTTCTTGCTACTGGAAGAAATGTGACATAACGTCCATACAAATAGTGTCAAATATCTATCTCTAGTAAGGTAAACCGGCGATAGACAGGTTATCGGGACCGGCCGTTAGTGGATAGGCTAATGTCCAAATCCATGTCGAAGTTTTCAGGCCGCCTGAATGCCGTCGACTGCATAGCCTAACGTCTGTTTTCTTAAGACAAACAACCAGGACCGACTTGACGTGCCCTCCGAAGCACGGAAGCGCTTAGCTGAATACCACAAGCACACACCAATCGAAATCCTGACCGCAGTCAAATAAGAACTATTCTATCAGAATAGAGATATAAGAGAATTTATTTATTTATTTATTTATTTATTAAGTCCGCCAACGTAGTGTACACCAATACATTACAATATATGTCAAATAATTACAAATCAAGCTAAATGTCACAACAATTATAGGCGAAGACGGCATGCATAGAAATTAATAATATAGTCACAGTTAAGAGTAGTAAAAGTTACAGTTCAGTTACAGTAAAAAAAAAAAAAAAAAAAAAAAATAATAATAATGGCGACACCGTGGACTCTGATTCTCCCTGGGGCTAAATGAGACCCCTGACCCCCGGCTTGCCTTAATTGGCCGTCTGGGGGTGGAGACGCAAGAGCAAGTAACAAAAAGCTCCAAGGGTGGAAGTGTTAAAGGGCATAACGCCGGTAGTAGCGCTTTAGTGAAACCGCAGCACACCTCTCGACACCCTTTAGCCAGCCACACCAACGTTGCCCTTTCTGTCACCATTCATGGTGGCCTTTATGGGGGGCCCGTTTAGTGGGTGGCAAGTCACCACCTGTCCAAAATATTTAAAATGAGACTGAATTTGGCAGGTGCCGTAGTCTCTTCCATAGCCCACTATCTTTTTATCACTAATAAAATCATTTCAATAGCCTTGTCATTTTACCCATTTTTATAATAGATATACCATGTCACCATCCATCCATAAGTTTCTGTTTTTTTTTTTTTTATATACTACTTTGTATTTTTATACCAAACAGGCCTCTAAGTGTTGGCTACAGCCCCACTTATGCCTTTGTAAAGGACCGGATGAAATCCGTGATTTATTTTGAATAAAAGGAATAATAATAATAGGTGGAGACGCAAGAGCAAGTAACAAAAAGCTCCAAGGGTGGAAGTGTTAAAGGGCATAACGCCGGTAGTAGCGCTTCAGTGAAACCGCAGCACACCTCTCGACACCCTTTAGTCAGCCACACCAACGTTGCCCTTTCTGTCACCATTCATGGTGGCCTATATGGGGGGCCCGTTTAGTGGGTGGCAAGTCACCACCTGCCCAAAAATTTTAAAATGAGACTGAATTTGGCAGGTGCCGTAGTCTCTTCCATAGCCCACTATCTTTTTATCACTAATAAAATCATTTCAATAGCCTTGTCATTTTACCCATTTTTATAATAGATATACCATGTCACCATCCATCCAAAAGTTTCTGGTTTTTTTTTTATACTACTTTGTATTTTTTAAACCAAACAGGCCTCTAAGTGTTGGCTACAGCCCCACTTATGCCTTTGTAAAGGACCGGATGAAATCCGTGATTTATTTTGAATAAAAGGAATAATAATAATAATAATAATATGTAGTAATTAGAAATTAAAAATTTAAATTGCGTGGTCAAAGTTAAAAATGTAGTTTTTTCATAAAGCTGAGTCAATAATGCGGATAGCCCGCTTAAAGCTACCAACAGTTCCACTGAAGAGGTCCAAGGAATGTTCGTTATGCATTTTGTTAAGTAGAGTGATTAATCTTTTCAGAGGTGCATTTTTGCCAAGGTTGGTATAATATTTTGGATTAATTAGGACGTTGCTCCTCGAGGCCCTAGTGAATACTGTTGGTACAGGGAAATTCAGAAGAGACAAGAGTTCGGGGACGTCAAGTGCTCCGTTAACAAGTTTATAAAGGAAAAGTAAGTCGAACATGCGTCTTCGATCCGAGAGGGAGCTCATGTGAAAATATTTAAGCCTATCCGGGTAACTTCTGATGGTCTTCGCAACATTACAGGAATAAGCGAGGTGCCACATAAAACGCTTTTGTACACTTTCAAGCTTCTTATTGTAGATGTCGTAGAAAGGGTTCCAAGTAACGCTACAATACTCCAAGCCACTCCGAACGTAAGAGTTATAAAGTAAAATTTTAGTCTTTGGATTTTTGAAATCTTTGCAGTTACGCAGTACAAAGCCAAGAGATCTAAACGCCTTAGAGCAGATGCTATCGACATGGGTGTGAAACCTTAATTCTCTATCTATCTCCACACCAAGGTCGCGAATGCTGTCAAGTTCCTTTAAGTAACTGTTATTAATCTTATATTTAAAGGGAATTCTGGTCTTTTTCCTTGAGAAGTGAATTGAGTGGCATTTTGAAGTGTTGACATCCATACCGTTACAACAACACCATGACGCAAGTCGATCGACATCTTCTTGTAAAAGTAACATGTCAGATAAGCTGTTTACGACTTTGAACATCTTCAAATCATCAGCAAATAAATAATGCTTGCAATGGAGGAAACAATCACTGATGTCGTTAATAAATATGTTGAACAATAGAGGTCCAAGATGGGATCCTTGTGGCACCCCGGAAAGTGCCGGAAAACGGTCGGACGAAAAGCCAGATGCGACTACTGTAGACTGCCGGGCAGAAAGGTAAGATGAGCACCAGCTTAGCAGTGGTTCAGCTATGCCATATGTTGAAATCTTCTGGAGAAGTATTTGGTGATTCACGCGATCGAAAGCTTTGCTGAAATCGGTGTAAATGGCGTCAACAGCCGCTCGCTTGTCGACTTCAATAGTAATAGCATTGATAAATGCTAAGAGATTTGTTGCCGTTGATCGGGATTTCATGAATCCATGCTGGTGAGGGCTGATTAAGTTTTTAAAATGCCATGTCAAAATTGGGTGAAGCAATTGCTCAAAGATTTTGGCAAAAAGTGGGAGAGTAGAGATAGGTCTGTAATTCTTTACCATATTTTTCGGTCCGTCTTTATGAAGAGGGACTACCAACGCCAGCTTCCAATCGAGAGGAAAAACACCAGTGGATAACGAACGGTTGTAAATGATACGCAAAGGACGTGCTAGTGCCGGAGCACTTCTAGAAACGAAAACTGCAGGGATGCCATCAGAACCGGCGCCCTTGCTCGAATCAAGGTTTTTTAGTGCCTTAAAGACTTGATCGTCGTCAAATTGTATTAGCGTCAAGTAATTATTCGGTAATGTCATGGCTCCAGTATTCGTACCGGACAGACGGCTTGTGCTGTATACAGAAGAAAAGCTATCAGCGAACAAGTTGCAAACTTCTTTGCCGTTTGTCGCAGTCTTATCACCTAGCGACATCTGTGCAGGAAAACTGCTTTGGTTCTGTCTTTTACTTTTGACAAAGGACCAAAACAATTTTGGGTTAGATCGCAAACTATATTCTAGGCGAGTTATGTAGTCTTTGTAGCACTTAGCTGTGAGCTGCTTGGCGCGCTGCCTGGCGAGGTCATAAGACAACCTATCCATAGGATTATAATTGAACTTTTTCAGTTTGTTCCTATACTTTAGTTTCTCCTTAAGTAGATTAATTAGCTCTCGAGAAAACCATACCGGGTGCTTTTTACTTTTCGGCAAGCGTTTGGGCACATGTTTCTCAATAACGCCGCGAAGACATGTGTAAAAGCCTCAAGCATGTCGTCAACAGATGCACATGGCACCAATTTTTTATCCCAGTCAATGCCGTTTAAATCCCTGATTACTTCTTCATAATCTGCCTTATAAAAACAGAAACGATAGTTATTGCTCGGAATGAGACTATTGGCGCCAATTTTCACTTCGTAATAAGATATACTAAACACAAACGGTGGGTGATAATTATCTACTTTTGATAAAGGTTCATTGGTCGCATGCAAGTTTACGATGTTTTTATTGTTACTAAGGACCAAATCTAGGATTTTGCCATTTTTGTTTAAAGTATTATTATACTGTACTAGTTTGTGCGTCTCACAAAAGTCAAGGAGCATATTAGGTAAAAAGGTTTCACTAGGCTTACAGTTTAGGGATTGTGTATTATTGCTAACGTTCCAACTTATTCGTGAGAGATTAAAGTCACCACTAAAATACTACTCGAATTACTTAAAAAATCTTCTAACGCCTCATGTTGCAAGGGTGAGCGGAGATAGACAGAACACAAATAAAAGGATACTTGTTTACCCTTGTCGTTATAACCATCTAACTGTAGCCACACGTCTTCACAGTTTGACTCTAAATTTTCAAGTCGCCTGGAGTTGTAACGCCTGGACACCGCCACAGCTACCCCTCCCCCGTCACTCCTTCTATGAATTTTGCTAGACTCACCATCGCGTCTATAAACTATGTATCTGCTGTCGAATAATTCAGAATCGAAGATGCCGCTCTTACACCATGTCTCCGTTAATACAATGATGTCATAATTGTTACAAACAACCTCGTTGTACAAGTCTGGGGTTTTGGTTCTTAGGCCACGTACATTTTGATAATAGACTTGTATCATTAAGTAAAGCAAAATTGTGACCAGAATTAAATAATTTAAAAGAAACTAAAATAAAATTGAAAATTATGATGATTAAGACAGAGATTTCAAAGTTTCTTCACTCTGAACGTGTACGTATCCCGAAGTATCGGTCTTCCTGAGGAACACCTTCCCGTCCCGAACCCAAACGAACTTATAGTTGAGCTCCTTGGCCGCGCGACGAGCTGCGGCGTGCAGCGACTTGGCTTCCGGCGTCAGGTGCTCGCTCACGTACACTGCGGTCTTCTTGCTGCCGCCGATGCCGAGGTGGCTGGTGTTCAGCTTGGCTTTAAGGTTGTTTCGGTTGTACTTTATAACTGACGCCAAAAAATTGTCGCGCAGGCGCTTATTTCCAAATTTAACCAAAATTGACCTAGGTCGGGGACTCTGGTTATTCAGTTTGGCGATTCGTGAGCAGTACTGAATATCGGTCTCGGTCACTGGGCACTTGATTATGTTTCCCACTTGTTGGATAGTGTTCAGAATGTTTTCACTCTTGTTCTCAGGTACGCACTGCAGCTCCAAGTTGTTGGAGCGCGAGAACTGCTCCAGCAGGTGTACGCGGCGGGTCACGTCGTGGGTGGCAGCGCGGAGTGTCTCGTTGTCTTTTTGCAGCTCCGCGATTAAAGCTTTCTGTGACTCGTTTTCTTGTATAAGTATCTCGTTCTGTGTGCGATAGGCGGTGAGACTCTCGTCGAAGCCGGTCAGTTGCGACTGAATAAAATTCAACTGAGTGTTGAGCTTTCTATCGAGCTCCTCTCTCATTATCTCACGAAGGTCCTCAGCAGAAAGGCAGGTGCAAGTGCAGGAGCTGCGAGGCCGCAAGCGCACCGTCACGTTGGCGCTGTCCACTTCAGCCGAGAGGGCCACCGGCGGCGCCTCTAACACCGAGCTAAGTTTTTGCGTGGGAACGGCGGTGGATCGCACCGGTGTGTTCGTGTTATCCCCGGTCTTAGGTTGTTTACACTTGCACGAAGGGCACACCCACGAATCCCTGTACTCTTTCGAAAAGCCAATGTAATCTTGCTTACTGAGGTTCAAGCAGGAGTAGTGATATTTGTCAGAGCACCGAAAACATTGCATAGAAGTAGCCACTCCTTTTATCGCATTATTGCAACCGGCGCATTTTTGTAAACTCATTGTAAAGAAACAAGTAAACAACAAGTCCAATCGTCGACAATATATGAAGAACTCGTTCAGCTTGCGAAACAAACGTAGTTACGGCTCTCGGTGACTGGTCACTTCCTTAGCGGCACTGGTAGCGAGTCCCGTCCAAAAGGTCGAAAGCGCCGTGCAGAACGCGGCGCTTACGCGTTTACGTCGAAAGCTATGCGTGTCCTCAATTGTACTTGTTATTATCGTATTTATTGCTTTAAATCACATATTCCACCAAATTTTATTTATTTCACTGACAATCTGGTTAGGTGTACAATGCGTTTAACACAAATTTTGAACTGAAAACTTAAGTTTTACCACTAAAAACTAATTAAATAACAGACACAAATTTGAAACGATGTTAACCGCTCGGCGGTAGATGACATTCTTTCTCGAATTATGTCCATACTTCCTGTATGGACATAATTCTGATAGTTGTAGATTTTTCTGGAATCGTTAGGAAACACAGCTAAAAGAATATCCCCGGTTTGCACCGTTTGTAGCACCTACGGAACCATATTAAATATTAAGTGGGTATAAAATTTAACGAGCGTTAATCAGAAAAATTCTAAGAGGCTGGAATAGTTAATTGAAAAAAGGCTTCATTTATGTATAATGAATAACATATTATATACTATACTATAATAATATATAACATATAAAAAGTCTAATTATATTATAAATATACTAATTAAGGATTATTTGTTATTGTTTTTTTTATATGCGGCTCTAGGAACATTCTGAACAACGTTGCAAACTTTCAATTCATATATAAGCATCATAAACGTTCAGTTACTCGTACATTTGCACCTATGCGCATGCAAGTGTACGAATCATGTTTTTAGCAAATTGTTCTTAAAGGGACATTTTAGATCTACTAAAGTTTATACTACGTTAATTTATCCATCACATTTATAGAGTCAATTTTATAAAGACGAAACGCCGAAAATAAAACACGTTGTTTTTGAACTAACAATAAAATTGTTTAGTTGTCTTCATTGAGTTTTTGCTCTGTGTAATTTGTGGCGCTTCTTCAAGTGATTTTAGTTCTATGGTATTTACCTACGAAGAAAGTGAGCAAATCCTTTATATATTTTAATAAAGCTTTAACGTTACTTGCTTACAGCCACACTTAAATTTAAACAATAAATAGGACCTCAATTAACGAATTTACTGATGTTGAAACTTGTGACTTGTGTTGAGATGCTGTACCTCTTTTGTTCATATGTAATTTAAATTAGTTAGCATACACAAACACCTTCTAAAATATAACGCTATAATTGTATTATTTAATTAATTATATTACAAACACATACATACCTAAATACTAACTTAATTAATTAGACACCGCTAAACTAGAAACGAAACAGAAAATGTTGGTCCCCACGACACGGGGAATCCTAAATAGTGTGGAGACAAAAGTGTAATAATATAAAAAACAACTTTGTGAAAAAGTTATGAAAATGTTATTTAAGTTATGTTTAGTTATGTTTAGTTGCCAAATAAACTTATTATTATTTTTATAGAACCAATTTCACGGGTTTCACCCGGTCCTTTACAAAGGCATAAGTGGGGCTGTAGGCTGTAGGCCTGATTGGTAAAAACATACAAAGTACTCGTAGTATAAAAACCAGAAACTTTTGGAGGAATGGTGACATGGTATATCTATTATAAAAATGGGTAAAATGACAAGGCTATTGATATGATCTTATTAGTGATAAGAAGATAGTGGGCTATGGAAGAGACTACGGCACCTGCCAATTCCAGTCTCATTTAAAAAAAAATTTGGACAGGTGGTGACTTGCCACCCACTTAACGGGCCCCCCATAAGGGCCACCATCAATGGTCACAAAAGGGGCAACGTTGGTGTGGATGGCTAAAGGGTGTCGAGAGGTGTGCTGCGGTTTCACTAAAGCGCTACTACCGGCGTTATGCCCTTTAACACTTCCACCCTTGGAGCTTTTTTTAACTTGCTCTCGCGTCTCCACCCCCAGACGGCCAATTAAGGCAAGACGGCTCGCCACAAAGCCGCCCCTGCGGTATTATTATAATAATTTATTATTATTATTATCATTATAACGAGTCAACAAAGTCGGAAGTATATAAGACTTTGATAAATTTAAAAAATAATAATAATAAAGAATAAAATTATAATAAAAAATATTAAATAATCTCTGTTCCTGTAAATCTTGTTTTTTTAAACAAATCGGGAACCTAGTGTAGTGCTCGTAAGTGGGGCTCTCATTGTTATAATGAATAAATTATTTGGTATTGAATGGTTATTATTGCAGGAGTAGGTACGTACCCTGGTGGTGAAGTCGTAGGTGAGGGTCTCGTCCTCCCGGTGCTCAGGCGACGGTGCGTGCAGCGCCTCCCGTAGGAAGGTGGCCACCTTCAGCAGTTCCCGGACCGCCCAGCCGTCGGCGCCGTACAGCTTCTTGCCGTTCAGCTTCAGGTTCGCTCGGGAATGCTGCGCCAGAAATGTTTAACTCGTACCTTATGCTTAGCATGGCTTAATTGGTTAAAGCAAAACTTTGAAGCCTTGAACAACGACGCAAAGTTGCTTGAAAAAAGAGTGTTCATTGGAGATCGATCAGACGTACCTACGGCGACGCGACATCACTGCCTGCTTGAACTTCCACCACTGCGCACGAAGCGTTTCGCTTCCCCATTCATAATACGTACGACTAGAGAGTGCAATTCGTTGCCTGAGTCTGTGTTCCCCGTAGTTTTGCGTGGCTTCAAGTCGCGAGTGCATAGGTATGCCTACCTAACTTTAATACAGGCGTGATTCATTGTTTAACAAATACCCTACTATCGGGATCTACCCTACATATAACAGCAGCTGAGGTCAAGCGCCGGGCTATGATTCGTCCCCTATTAGATTCAGGTTCAGTTTTTTATCTTTTAAAAGTATGTCACATTATAGATCCTATAGGTACATTCTTATTTCTTATGGTCTCAATAGCTTGGTCTATCATATTGAACTCACAATAGTATTTTACTAATGAAGTTAATTCTAGCTATATGAATTGAATTTATTTCAACATTTCTTAACTATCCCACGGGAAATCTTTAATTTACCGGGATCAAAAGTATCCTATATGTTGACCAGGGATATAAGCTACCACCATACGAAATTTCATTTAAGTCCGTCCAGTTGTTTCGGAGATTAGCCCGTACAAACAGACAGACAAACAGACAAACTTCAAAACAAAAAAAAATGTAGATTAGTTCGATTTCACTCCTTACATCCTCCTGACTCGGTTTTAAGCATTTTTTTTAATTGTATAGAAACTCGACCTCTACAGTTTTATTATATGTAACGTAGGTATATATATATAGATTATTTAAATATTAATATCTACAAATACAACACTATATTAATTGTAAAATATGATAAATTGATATGGCTATAAATTCGTATCAGGAATTCGTTCAGAACTTAGCAATTTTAGATATAAATAAACTAAATGTAGGTAGCTGTCGAGTTGCACAATAGATGTCGCTCCATCCTCATACGACGGCTAAGATCATATACTATAGAGTAATAATTCGATGCTCGGATGGCGTGCCTCGGTGGTGGTCATCGATCCCGTCTTCCGAATCCCGTCCGAAATGTCAATTTTCCGCTCTAAAATTGCAGTTTGATCAGGCGATTAAACAGGCGTTAATTGGTGCTTTAAAATACATACCTATAATAAAAATCCGTTCAGAAACTTCTAAGTTCCGAAATACGAATATTTCAGTCGGCAATTATATCACGACTACGCATACTAACAGGCTTCATTAATCACTTAACGAAAAAAGTCATATGATTACTTTTGTAAATACTTGCATAGACTTTCATGATGACTGATCACAGACCTAGATAGATAGATAATCTTTACGTTTGGATGGATGCTTGTGTTCTCCTTGCAATATATTACTAACCTTAGCAGAACCCTGCTTTATTTAGATTTATATTTAGTTAACTAGAAATACTTAACCACTCCCAGCTCAAAGATAGAATAATGGGATGGGATGGGATACGGTAGGAAAATGTTTTTTTTTGGAATGGGCTAATGCTGTTTGCCTCTACCGGCATTTACAGCGTCACCGGACGGGTGGCGCACGCAGATGGCACTCTGGATGGTACCTCCACTTATATACTCACAAAGAGCGCAATCGCCTGCGTGACTAATGCGAGCCGATGGTCCGGCCCGCCGCCGCCGCGAGGCAACTCGGCATCCCACTCCACTCGCTTGGCCAGCCAGCGGAGACACTCCTCCATCAGCTCCCAGTTGGGGATCCGGAAACTCTCCAGCGATATCGGCCGCTCGAACCCAAGCACTCGCATGGCCTCGCTGAAATCTAAATAACAGAAATAAACTTTTCGTCACAAATTGAAGTAGGTAGGTAACTAACTTACGGGTAACTCACAATACAGCAGTACTTGTACTCGTGTAGAAAAACGTATAAATGTCTTTTTATACGTATTATTCGGAAACAAGCACGATGTCCACCTGATGTTAAGTGGTTACCTCTGCAAGAACAGATGCATTTCCTCACATGTGACGAACTGCACTGCGCCCGTTACCCTGATACATAAAGTAGTTCTCATGTGCCTGTAATGTCGCCGCAATACGCAACCTTCAAACCAAAACGCAGTATTACGAACATTACTGCTTCACGGTAGAAAAAGTATGGTATATACTTTGATTATTAAGGGTATATATTACATTATCTAGGTAGGTACAGTACTCACTTCTCAAATCCCTGTAGGACATCGCAGCAGACCTAACACAACACTCGAGGAGAGCACTACACTGGGAAGTAACAAGGACGGCTCAGAACACACCCACTACACTCTCTTGTACAATAAAACAAAGTATTGTTATTCTATTTAAATAAAAGCATACTTTCAGTACATATGCTAAAATTTCTGAAAAAATAGTAGGTGATTACTCAGTGAAATAGCTTATTTTACAGATTTGATAAGTAGGTATAAACATAGAGTAACTTTTTATATAAGATAAAATATTTACTTGTTGTGGCTAAACGCGTTGCGATGGCAACGGGCAGTGTTGCCAAGTCAATGAACCAAAAATAGCCAAACACTTCTATAAAGATGTGCTAGAATGTTAAAAAATACGTACCAAAAAGTGGCCAAAGAACTGGGTTAAACTCAAGTCTACATATTTGGAAACGTGTTATTTAATCATATAAGATTAATTCAACATAATACTCATTTGGGTTGCATAATTATGGGTTTGGTTCTTTAATACAAATATACCTAAAGAATATTTTTCTCACTTGATGATTTTATCCAACACGTAGTATTTATCTATGTCCAACATTTCGATTCCATGGATATCGTAAAAACTTAAGAAGCATACGTCTGCATAAATTGATGTAATCCATTTAGATAATGTTCGTTCAGAAATAGGTTTTATGTAGATCAGTGCAAACAAGTGCTAGAAATGGAAATATAAAAATTATTTTAGTTAGATAATATGTAACTAATATTATTTTTTATTACTAATTTAATATAATTAAAATTTTACTTAACCAATAATATTTAATATTTTGGGCTAAATAAATGTTGCCAGATATAGTAAAAAATGACTAACTTGGCAGCACTGGCAACGGGAAGCTCGGTATATATACAGTACAGGGTTGCCAGAATATAACTTTGGTAATATTTTACGTTACTTTTGACCCTCTCATGTTACCTCCATGTTAAAGAACTCGAAATGTTACTTTTACGTTACTTTTAGGATTCAATAAACCTATTTCAATTATTTCCAGAAACCTAAAAACTTATCGTGAAAAAAACACTTCGAAGAAAGTTATCGTTACGTGTTGGCGCAATTGATAGTTTTAGTAACTTGCCAAATCATATCTAAGTGCTACATAAGACCGTGTTGAATACTTGGTTTTATGAGTAGAATAATGACGTCAAACACACTGTAACGGTAAAGAACAAGGATAAACTTATTTCGATGTCGATTTTCAAATTTCCCTGGGTCAGGCTGCAACTGTGCGCATCGGATGCTAACGCTACATGTGT
Source organism: Selenia dentaria (assembly GCA_917880725.1). Classification (NCBI taxonomy): domain Eukaryota; kingdom Metazoa; phylum Arthropoda; class Insecta; order Lepidoptera; family Geometridae; genus Selenia; species Selenia dentaria. Next base: position 1,339,895 of record OU862877.1, read on the forward strand.
TTAGTCTCAGCCAAGTGTAGTTAGATGATGATGATGATGACGATGATGATAACGTCACGCCTGTTTCCCGAAGGTTTAAACAGAGACCACAGATTTCTATTAGCTACGATTCTGGCGTAGCTCTTTTTCTTCATCTACTCGCATTACATTCTTCATAAACAATCGCCGGTTCCGGGTACTCTTGACCTAGCTTTACTTCAGATTACTACGAGTACTAACACCTCCGATTTTATCAGAATACGTTTGCCGAGGTCTACCTCTTCCATTCGCCCGATCCACGCTCACTTTGTCAGTCTTCTCTCATCCATCCTTTCTGCATGCTCAAACCATCATCAACCTACCTGCCCCTATAGCCTACCCCGTGGACGTCATAAACGCGTAACGATTTTTTTTGAGTAATGATGGGTTTCAAAATAACATGTTGAAGTACATATTATTTTGAAATAGCGGTATTTAGAACACCTACGTTTCTCCAGATATGTTTTTGTGTGGGGCTATTGTTATCTACACTACAGGGCACTGTTTCAGGCTCCGGACTGTCATTGAAAATTTATTTCAGAAAAACCCAATAAGAGTCCAACCTAGGACCTCGAGATTCCAAAACGGCGCTTTTACCACTTCACCAAGACCAAGCGAGCGAAGCTGCTGGCGGGTCGGCTAGTAGTTAAATATTGGTTAATATGGCGTTTTCCACATAAAATAAGAGAATGTTTCTTGTCTCGTGAAAATGTTACTTTTTGAGAGCTGTCTCATGTTATATTTAACTATCCGCCACTGGCAGCACTGATAGAATACTAGTCTATGTTCAAAATCATAGAGTAAAAATATGCTCACTTAGGCTACGTTCCGGGAAGGACCGAAATCTCTCGCGACGTTCGCACACCCATTCCCTTAAAAGCCCACGGTCATCGTGAGCGAACTCAATACGTCACGGAAAACGCTTACAAATCGTAGGTGGGTTTTCGCGGTCGTTTACGAGCTGTCACTCTCAAGCATCAAATGTATAGGATTCTATCGATTTTTGACAGAAAAGTTGCCGCGCTTTTCGTGACCGCATAACCGTTCCGCTTGGGTTGAACATTGCATGCATTCATTCTAACCGGAATGCTGAACCGGGGCGCGACAGTTGTGAGCGTTGAGGGCACTTGCCAGAACGTAGCCTATGGCTACCGTTCCCTTTGGTTGACATTGACAGCTCCCAATGATCACGTAGACCCACCTAAGATCCGCGAGCGTTGTGAGCGCGGCGTGAGCGTTTTCGGTGACGTCATTGATGACTTATCGAGCGCGGCGAGTGATATCGGCGCTTCCCGGAACGTAGCCATAATAATATATAACGCTCTGTGAATATGCTATAGGCATAGATACATCAGACTATAATATATGCTTTCTGCTATAGGTATAGATTAATCAGACTATATGGCTATAGGTATTGAAACATCAAAAATTCCATTCCGTTTTGCCTTATTTATTAGTAATTAATGGTTAGAGGTCTCAGATCTGGATGAAATCTTGTATCATGTAACTTAAATAGCTTACATATAATGTAAGTATTGAGTCAAAACTAAATCTACCTAGTCAATATTGTAACATTTTTGTAACTAGCTGGTATTATTTATAACTTTGGCCAAATGTGATCGTCTAGAATGTTTATTAATATGGACCCTTTACGTTGTGTTTAATTTATATTGTATATAATAATAAATCAATAATGTTATGGAGTATCTGGTAATTTTATATTAGTAAAGTTAATGGAAAATTATAAGTAGGTAGTGAAAATACGTTCCTAAAAAGAGGGATAAAACACATCAAATATAAATCAGTTGAAAATCAAAAGAAACACATTAAATAAACCATATCAAGTGAAATCAAATAGTACACACAAAACAAACACATAAAAAGAACAAATATAAAATATTGCTGTCAAAAGAAACACATCAAATAGAAATCAAATAAATTCAGGACAAATAAAGAAAATATAAGGAGCAACTGAAAGCATGCAACTTACAGAAAACAGCTACTGTTGACTGGATTCTTGATCTTCTTTCTTCATGGCCATAACTTGTAACACACACATACACATACATTTATAAACATATAACATACAATAATATAACTTAAAGGAATATAAAATATAAAGTTATAGACATCATGTTATGATACAAACCACACTTCTTTCTTAGCCAAAACTGTGACTGCAATTCCTAAAATAATTTGAAAGGGGGAGTTGTGGAATCTAGACCTTTTAAGATCTATAAATAGGAACCCTAAACGATTTGATTTATGTGAGGCTCCCTGCACCCTAGCACCCCACTCCAAGAACCAGCAAATCCGTCAGTTGATTTCAACCTACACTTCTCCAAGAAACTGAACGTTCAAACCGTCACGCGCATACCGATCATTTGACTATGATTTGTTTTATTTAAAAACATACTTCTCTATCATTCAATTTAATTACCCGATGTTAAAAATTAAATTACTATTTTATGTTTAATTTACCTAGTAACGAATATTATTTAATCACTAAATTCCAAATAACGCGAACTAACCCTAAAGGAATTTAATGACTCGTGCGTGTATGTGTACCTAGTGAATGTACGAATCCGATCGCGGTCATGAATTCAGCAGGCTTGAATCCAGACGTTGATCAAGACTCTGAGTAATTTTCCCCCCAGTGGCTAGCACTTCCCTGCTGTGGCGACAATGATTAGCAAGCGTCCGTTCTTCGTCTCTTCGTGTTATAAGGTTTCTGCCGACATCTTGTCATCCCCGCGTGAATTAAATAGTGTATGTACCTATGTGTACCTAAATTTATTTATTTAATTAGTTTTGTATTTGTATTAAGAGTATATTTATTAATAAGAAGATATTGTTGTAAATTTTTATGGAGATTTAACAGACAAGTATTTGTAGCAATTATAATATCTGATTTATGTATATTGATAAGTCTCGTCCAAAGGTGATTGTCTCCTTCCATAATATATGTAGATATCATTTATAATCCGTAATATTGTAAAGTAAATATTACAATGCTCCAATTCCTTGAGTAAACCTCCAGTTTAGAAATGAAATTACTTCAATTTCAGTTTGATTACTGATAATTAATCAGAGTCAAGTTGAAATTTTATGATGATGAAGCTTATTATGTTCGTTGCGTTGATTATAAATCCGTTTAATGTAGTCAAAATTGAATTGATCAAAGAAATGAATATGTGCGGAATTTGAATTAAATAGTATTGTAAAGAAAGGCTCCATTTGAAATTTTAACATTTGTTGCGATGTTTGGTAATTCACTTCATAAACACACAGACAATCAGCACTTCTCATAATTAGTTTTCTAGCAATACAGTACCTAAAACATTCTACCCTTACAATAAAATGACCAACGAAGTCCACCCAGCTGCTATCTCTGTAAAAGGAAAAAGAACGCATTTTTCAGATCCCTAACATATAAATTATAAATATAACGTGGTCGAAAACCGCCGACAGCCGCTATGTCGCTAAACTGAAACTTAAATAAAATAAACTAAGTTTATGCGTAAAATATAACATACTCGTATATACATACAAGTTATCATTGACTCTACATAAATTAGCACTGCACTTTAACACTCACTCGCGAACTAATGAATTACTATATTAAATATAAATATAAAATTCAACAATGACTGCATGTAAATAAACACTGCAAAATTGAAATTTAGCTCATTGAAAAATACTTCTATTTTATTTCACTTTATCACTCACTCGCGACGTTATTTATGAAATGGAAATCTTTACGATGTTCCTGATTTCGACCGTTTTCAACGTTGGCTGGACCCCGACTGCCTCATGTCATTCTTCAAAATTAACAAATATTTCCAATATTTTAGCCAAGTCTCACGCCTGTCAGATACTTGAGACACACATTACTTCAAAATTTATAGATTTTGATAAAATCGTCGCTTAACTGAAATCCACTTATGCACTTCAATTTTTTGTTGAAATTTCTGGCTATAATATGTCATCCTTGATGCAGTAGACGAACTTCCAGCAAATACGATTTTATCAACAAAAGCTAGTAAATTCTTATTAGATGTTATATTGAATATTAACATTTATCCTTTCATCCAGCAACCTAATTTTTGGAACCTATCCCTCAAATAGATAGACGACTCTGAATCTATTGGTTATATTTTCCTGTTATTTTATATTAAAATAACAACATTCAACACACCGTCAAAACCCTTAATAAATTTCATATTGAAATGCAAAGTATTTCTATACATAAAAAAGAAACATTTTAATTTGTCGGAACATTACATACTGCAATCGACTATATGGTTGTTTATTTGACTTCGCCCTTTGAAAGAAATTAAGAAGCGTTTTCGGGTTGAACAAAATTCTGGTTTGTTTATAGTTGCAAGTTAATACCAAAATTAGGTTAAATTATATTTTTATTTAACATAGCTCGCAAATGTAATTTTCACTTAAATAAGCATTAAATATTTAATTGATTCACATCATCATCTTGAATGTAAACTCAACCTTTCTTGTAATTACGTAGCTACGTAGCTTTTAACTGCAAATACATTACAAAACTACTTTCGTATATATATTACCTACGTCGTTTAAAATGATACTAACACGTTAAATTGTATTAATTAAACTATCCGTTAATTTTATAGAGAAAACTTGTATAAACATTATGTTAGAATAATTATTATCCGTTTCGTGTTAAATTAATAATATTTGTTTATGATACTAAATTTACTTCAATCTCATAACAATTTCTGAATAAATCTATAGTTTTAGAAATCTGCCAACCCTAAAAATCAATACTTTCGTTAATGGGAACCAATAATATAATAGAAATATTATCGCTTAGGTTCACACTTGAAATAAATCTGTCAACGTAACATGTTCCACATTTATTATTTTTTAGCATTTAACAAAATTAAAATTTCGTCCACCGGTAACTCTATTATCGCCTTTATTGTTCAGAGCTTAAGCCCTTTAAATTTAACTATGAAATTAAATTTGTTTTGTATTCATGCGTACCTACTCATATAACTAACAAGTACATGGAACCACGTTATGTGTATATAACGTTGGTTACAATCACTACAGCTGGCGCTGGGGATAAACTTTCTATGAGCTTGCGGCCAATCAGGTCAGAGTAACGTCTTTGAACGCCAATGCCAGCCAAAAGCAAAATAAAAGCCAAAGGAGCAATTAAGTTTTCCTACTTTCATGGAAGTTATATATGTCTTGCTCATGTTTCATACCGATATAGGGACTAAAGTTCCGACAAACGCATATCGGTTCAGTTTATCCTCTATCAAGCCAATAAAATTATGGTAGGTTCTATTTTTTTTTTTTTTTTTTTTATGTACAAAAGGTTAGCGCTTGACCACAACTCGCCTGATGTTAAGCGTAGTTGTGATCTACGATGGAGCGCGCTTACCTAGAAGATACCGATTCACTCTCGACTTAAAGACTCGTAGATTATATTTATCAGGAAACAGAGACATCGGCAGTAAGTTCCACAGTTTGGCAGTTCGCACAATGTAAGAGCCAGAAAACCGCTTAGTGCGAGTCCCTGGAACTTCAACCATGTAGCGGTGACGCCTTGAGGTGTCTCTGCTCGTCCGGTGATAAAATGGGGATGGGGGAATAAGATCGTGTAATTCCGATGCACACTCTCCGAAGTGCAACCGATAAAAAACCGAAAGGCAAGCAACTTTGCGACGATGTTCTAAACTTTGCAGCTTAGATTTGCAAAGGGATTCACTGCCTATGAGCTTCCTGGCTCTCTTCTCAATCGATTCCAGCGCCTGAAGCTGACATTTAGCCGATCCATCCCAAAGGTGCGAACAGTACTCCATGCACGACCGAACTTGTGCTTGATACAAGGTAAGCAACTGTTCCGGCTCAAAGTACTGTCGCACCTTTGCGAGAACACCCAGCTTTTTGGCAGCCAATTGAGCCTTCGACTCAATATAGGAACCGAAGTTGAGAGTTGGGTTCACAGTAATGCCAAGAAGCTCCAGGTGGTCAGTGATCGGCAAAGTTGTACCACGGAAAGTCGGAGCCAGATCAAATGGCCTCCTCTTGGCAGAGAACAGACACGCCTGGGTCTTTGCTGCATTGAACTTCACCAGGTTGGCATCGCCCCAGTCGGAGACTGCCTTAAGGGAGAGGTTCAAGCGCTCAACCATGGTCTCTCTTAGTGACTGAATTTCGGCCGCACTGGCACGCGCGTTGGATATATAGCTCTCCACAACAGTGCTGTCGTCTGCATACCCAAAGATACCGGGTTTTAGCAGATCGTTGATATGGAGCAAGAAGAGTGTTGCAGAGAGCACCGACCCTTGAGGAACACCGGCATTAATCGCCCTTGGATCCGACGTCTACCGATTCTACTTACGTCGCTAATGCTTTACTGGGTTTAGGTTATCTTCATTTCAAATTACACCTGAATTCGGTAAAGACAAGCCGTTAGCATAAAGTAGTAACAAATATACACACTAACTCACAAACTTCATTTGAAGGGATATCTAATATTATAGCCGGGAAAAAGCCCAACGAAGGCTATAGCCGATTTTGTTTATTTTTCCTAGATTCATGTTTCTTTGTGTTTCATCGTGTAATTGTGGCGGAATATTAACCGTTAACTGTTCGTAATGTTGCACGAATGTAGGCAAAGTGAACAAAATCATGAAACGTTGTTTGTGTGTTTTCCCCGTCATCCGCTTAGAAAGTTGTAGTAATGGATCCACCTCGTTACTAGATCAGACTAGACTAGACAAAGACTGGGCAGTGACTTAATATTTTTTTAGGGTGGGTTACATTACAGCTATTATAACAACTCATTAGTGTTAAGTACGGAAGAGCCATTTATAAGCTTCCACAATTACCTGACTATTATTTCTTCGTAGCAAAGAAGTATAAATAACAAAACGAATCTACTTATATATACTTAAACAACTTATATAATATTTAGGTAGGCATGGAATCCACGAATATCCAGGGAAGTGGCGTAAGGCCCAGCTATAAAGTTGTGCTTATTGATAGGTATTTATTTTAAGGAGTTTTGGCGATGGTTAAGTAGCTTAAAGCCGGACTTATAATGTAACTGAGACATGACTGAAAATCTTGAATCGTATTTAATCAACTTTAATGTAACTTTATCTTTTATTTAAATTGAGGAACGCCAAATGTACAAACGAGTCCACTTACTAAGAAATAAAATAGTGTACGTGATTTATTGAATAATAGTCACTAGCGACTACCCGCGACTTCGTTCGCGTAGTAGGCTCGCCATAACCTCCCATCTTTTCTTGGTTTTCCTTTCATAAGGACCTTCTCCTGACAATAATTAACACAACAAAGGCGATTAGCAAAATTGTGTCATCCGTTCACGCGTGATGTGATGACCAAGTGAAATAGAGATTCATTTTTATTTATATATACTCGTAGATAGGTATGTAAGTACCATTAAAGATTTGCCCCTACACATCTAAAATAAGTAAACAGACAATTAAATCAATTTCTGTAGTAGGTACCTACTTCGTAGTATTTCCTAACAACATAACGCAGTTGAAACTCGGGCCTTCCACTCATAGAGAGTATAGGTATTGTTCATAATGCACCTCGCAGGTCATATGCGGCTTGTTGGATTGTTTACTATTATTTCAATGTATTGTTCGATCCATTTAGCATTCATTAGCATATAGTCCTCACCACCCTAACCCAAAATATCGGCCGGTGTTCTTTTGACATTATTCGTATAAAGGTTATATTATGACAAAGAAAACCAATTTTCTCTATTTATTATGATCTTTTAGTTTCACCACAGAATTAGTAATAGTATAAATTACGTATTTGCTAAAAAAACGAACATCTACAGGCCTAGACAAAATTCAAGCAGGCGTTTTCTGCAAACGCTACAGACAGAACGTTCCGGTCCCCCCAAATCTTTTGTCATCAAAAGATGTTTCTGTTATCGTTAACGCCAAACGACATTTCCAAAATGTATGGCGTTGATATTACCTGTGGAAAAGTCACGTGACGTCGCGCTAAGTTCCAAGATACATTCTTGTCTGTAGCGGGTGCGGAAACACGCCTGTTTGAATTTTGTCTAGGCCTGCTGGTCCTCTGACGCTCAAAATTCAGAAACAACACATCCAGTTTCTTGTGGATAAACCATAAAGAATTCTACAATTATATAGGTATATATAAGTAAAACGTACGTACAATTTTCATTTGTTGTTTATTCGTAACATAATTCTACTAACTAGTATGTTGACTACAAGCCCGTACCGCGGCTTCGACACCTAAACAACACAATAATACACGTAAGATACAAGATACGATTTTCACTAAATTGGGCATTCAATTGTTTGTGATTCTCCTACTCAACACCGTAGGATCACTAATTGAATTTCATAGTTTACTTATTTGGGTAGATATTTTTAAAACCGTACATGCATAAGCTTTAATATTACAAAACTAATTAATTTCATTTTTAATTATAAATACGGAATTACTCACGTAATGTTTATCGGATAGGTCCGACTATAGTTTCGACCACATTCGGTGGCCTTTTTCAAGGAGCGTTCGGGACGCCCGCGTCGATGACGTCTCGCTTAGCACTCGCAGACAGTCGGACCTATCCGATAACTATTACGTGGTCATCCCGTATTTCTGTGTAAAATGAGTGAATACCACACCAGCTTTTATAATTAATTTCATTTAAATTTAATTCATTAAATTAGTTAATGTTCACCCCCTCCATTACCATTCCTAGGAAACGCGTTTCCTTACAAAGCTATGTATACATCCACAACGCAGCGGCTGCCTAGTGAGATCGGAGCCAGCTGTAGTACCAGTTCTCAGACCGTCTAATTCAAAACTTTTACAAAATAAATAGTTGTATATAACGTCATAAGGCGAACGCTTAGGCCGATCGTGGCTCTCTATTTTTTGTTCCGCGCTCTCGCTTGCACGCTCGGCTCAGGCGGAACGTGACAATGAGTCATGTTTCGTACGAGCAGCCGGCGGTCATCAATTTATCGTTATCACGTCAAAACTTTTAGCAACTGTTATTTTAACGTGAAAATCACGTTATTTAACGTTACTTTTTGTCAAACCTTTTACACCTGTCAACTTTGGACCGAATACACATTGAAGTCACACAACTCCATCAGAGTCGCCTATAATAATATCTACAGACAGCTGATGGGGCTATCCCGGAGCTGCAGCGCGCACCGGAATGTTCTTCGACGCGCGCATCGATACTTTCAACGCAATCCAGCGTAAAAGGATAGCCTCATTCATGTTTAGAGTTGACAGGTGTAATAACGGCATTGTAAGGAGTCTGGCAGACCGCCTGAAGCAGACTGCAACCTACCGACGTCGGTTGGCAATTGCCACCTGATATTTTAATATATTATTTTTTACAATTTTATTTTATTCTATTTTTATTGTTTTTTTTATGGATCATGAATCTGAAATAAAGTCTCATTATTATTATTATTTAATATGTTGAAACGACTGTGGGCCTGGAACTAAAATTTGCGTTACTGTAACGTTTAACTTATACAATACAAACTATCACTTAGCTAGCACAACAGTGGCACAGATAACTCGTAGTTTGTGCTCTATACGCCAACGATACGATTACCTTACACTAACGCAAGTTTCGTGCGAGACCCACTATTGTTCCGGACAGGCAGTACAGCGTTATTGTTATATTGGTAATCCTACACATTGAAATATTCACCAATGTATTGTAATTTGCCTAAGGCCAGTTAAGTAAAAAAAAACTATCCTCCTGTAATCCTTTAGTAATTATAAAAAAATGTTAAAAAGTTACAATAGCATAACTAGTGTCCCGGACTCAGTTGCTGTCTGAACAAAAGCATAAATAAAAAAAATGTCTAAATCCTACGTCTACATTTCGAGTTGGTTACACTAAGTGCCATTGCCTAATGAATTGCAGTAGGCGCTTACACTAGCTAAGTAAATAGGCAATACAACGATGGATAAGTTTATATTATCATCATACCAACCGGAGTCAGATAACCATTTTTTCTTCAATCTTATTAGAAGTCGATATAAGCACGGGGACCATCTGTGGGTCTAGCACGAACAACTTCGTAAGTACCGTAACGTGTCGTCCACGTGAAACAGTACAAACTGTCATGTATCTAGGGCAACTGTGGCACAGATAACTCACAGTTTGTTAAAGCGTGACGCGTTAACGCTAACTATACGACTAAAAGGTGAAACCGCACTAGAGCGACACTGCAGCGGAGCGGCGGGACTCAGTTGACTCCCGGAGAATACTTTGCCGCTCCGCTCGCACTGCGCCGGTCCGCAGCAGTGTCGCTCTAGTGCGGTTTCACATTAATTGTACCGCGCCCTCTGGTGTTAAGCGGTAACCTCTGCCTAAAACAGATGCATTCCATCACAAGTGACGAACTGAACCCTGAGACGGTCTCATGCGCCTGTAGTTTCACCGACACCCATTACTTCCTTCAACTAAGAACACAGTATTGTGAACATTACTGCTTCACGGTACACTGGCAGTACTTCCCCGACAGTCTCATTCACGAGTTTTACTGTTATTTTATGTCTATTTACTTTTTATTCCCTCAATTCGACACACCATCGAACAAAAATATTTGTGATGCGACTATTCCTGATTCCGCAGCACAATTACAAACACGTACAAAATGCATTCGTATCGTAAACGTCAACATGTCACACTTAGCGTACAAACTTTAAGTTATTTGTGTTACAACTGCCCTAGATACATAACAGTTTGTACTGTTTCACGTGAATGACACGTTACGGTACACTGATATTCGCACTAGGGCCAAAGGCCACGTTATTTTGTGTTGCTTTATTAGGACGAATTCAAACTCTCTATAGAGGTCCAGGAGCTAACCTGTCCAAAAGCGACGGCCCCAAACCTAGATGCACCAGAGTACCTACATTACTTTTTAATGTGTAACTATATAAATATATTTAAGTTTAAGCATGTGCTCCTTTATCATAAATTCTTTCCTAATTATTTTTTTATCCGCCATTCGATCTATTCAAGTAATTATACATAATTTCTGAAAAGGGTCTCTGCATTAATATGTATTACATTAATTTATATATTTTCACTTTCCTAAACATTCCACACTAAAATAAACTACGTATATTCTACAACTAACCATAGCTTTATTTAAACACTTACATAATATCTATCTAAACAAGTAAACCTCACAGACCTTGGCATTCGGCACACGAGCGACGACTGACCACCTATTATACGAGCTCTCCTCCAGACAAGATAACTGCACATCTGCCAAATGGTGGGTTTCCTTTAAAAGATCCCGAAAATAATTTATTACTCGGCTACTTGCGACTTCGCTCCATCATTACGTAATCAGAGTTGTCTCTTTTAGAAGACTATCTCCCAGTTTCTAGAACGTTTACCAAGGCCTTGATTAGTTGACCAACTACAACCCGGTCAGAATATCTGTGCACCTCGCTGGAATGCGGCGCCTCTCCCGCTTCCCCTGTCACCTCTCCGCGCACTCCCCGGTGTCACAGTTACGGTTACAGTTGCTCCCGGTTAGCCGTCTTCGTTGCCGATACACGTCCCGATAATTTTGATATTTTCGCTTTGTTGTTGTTTTGTTTTTTAATATTTATTGTTAAGTTTAGACTGTTTACTGTTAAGTTTGGACTGGTTTGGTTGTTATTAAAATTGTTGTAGCTGTTAAACTGAAGTCATGGGAAAAACAATACACAGCGAATCAGATGACAACATCACACAACTTTTAATATCACTAGGGGAAGACAGTTCGGAGAGTTCAGAAAGTGAGAGTGAGGAAGATACAATGTCAGGCATAGAGTCAATAATTTATAGTGACTGAGTTTAATAATAAATGTTTTTGTAATAATAATTATTGTTTTTTAATAACAAACCCTTCATCAAAAATAAATTGATTTGATAAGGTTAGTAAATTTTTTTTACCTCCACATTACTCGAAAAAACTTTTTTTCACACCGTACCCAGACCGCCGATATGACGTCACGAGGTCAGGTGCACAGATATTGTGACCGGGTTGTAAATACTAAATGCTCATTGGTCAATGGTATTCTATGACGCGATATGTGACCAATCAGGACACAGTATTCTGTCTGTTAGCTGATCATACTTTGACAAACGTTCCAGAGACTGGAGGCAAGTGTAGTAACTTTAGTAGAAACCAGCAGATATTTCATGTAACAAGTCTTATTGATATCACGGATTGCTCGACAGTAGTTTATGTGAGTATAAGCCACAGAAAGGACTAACCAACAAAGTTCAAGTTTTTATAAATACATTATTTTACCACTCGACTGTGCATACGCGCTATATATACGCGCTAGACGTATGCAGTACACTGCTAACTTATCGCACTTGTGATTTGTGCATTAAAGTAGATAATTTGTGACAGCAAGGGCCAATCAGAGCCATGCTTTCGAAGATTGTTATTATAAACACCAATTAGAGCCACGCTTTCTTCGTTCCGCACGACGATCGATGTTGCTGTGTCCGTAAAACAGTAGATGGCTCTAGTTGTCATAATTATGTATAGCAGTTATTCATTACCCGAAAACACGGATAAAACGTTTTCTAAAAATAAAACCTATCTAGGTCGATTTATCGGCCCCGAAACCCCTGCACACTAAACATTTCATGAAAATCTTCGGAGCCGTTTCCGAGATTCAGATTATATATATACAAGAGTATGTTATGAATGTGTGGCGCTCGTGTGCCGCTACGTTAGCCAAGGTCTAGTGAACTGAAGGTTGCCCAATTTAGCGATGGAAGAATCATAAGTCTATAGCGGCCGGCGGCTGGCGCTGGGCGCGCTTCAGGGAGTCCTCGCGTTTGATGGCCACACGGAGACGGGACGCCTTCAGGTGCCTGCAAACAAACAATATTCATAAAGGCACATGGCCAATATCAAAATCTTTATAAGAAGGTTGCATGCTCGGATTTCAAGAGTAGGCGTGGATTATTCGGACGAGAAGAATTACAAGAACAATTTTAGCATACATACACTGTATTCATCGATTTGTACAGTAATACGTTCAAATGTGATGTCAATTATGCAGAGAATGGTCAGATTATCCAACACGAGAAGTTACTCCACCGAACACGTAATGCGCTCGTGCGATGCCCTTTTCTAATGGCAGCCTCGTCCATCCGTCATCTTAAGCACACTAGCGCCCGGAGTTGTGTCAGAGTGGAGAAATGTCAGCTGTCAGTTGCGTGTTTGCCCACTCTAAAATAATCGAAGCGACGTCGTATTCATTTAGTGCTTGCACACGAGTTGATAATATATATCTTGAAACTAGACTGGTAGGACGCGGGGGTAAGGGACTGGACTAATATTTCATGATATAAAATACATATTGGTATTATACATTTGTACAAGTTATTCCAAATTTATAGAATAGTGTATCTAATGTGTAAAACTAGCATTTAATAATGATGCCAGTTGGGTTCTAACTGTGGATTTGAAAGATTTAGATGTCTACGCAGGTCGCTACGGCGCGCGATCAGGCTAATATTGTAAATGGTAAAGTTCGTGAGGGTGCGAGTGGGGATATTAGTGTGTTTGTTCGAAAAAAAACGCAACTTTTGATCGCGCCTGACTAGCAACACTTGGCCTTGTCAAACAAGGAAAAAGAAGATGAAAAAACTAGTTAAAATATACAATTAACAGCTGACCATACCTATTATTGTAATTTATTAAATTGATTAAACAGTACATTTAAGTAATCGTGAATAAGTAATAGAATCGCGCTGGCGAATATACTTGCGACATTTATAACTCAACTACAGGGTCTGTTGCGTTCAGATCGCCGTGTTCCTGCTGAGTACTAACTACTGATCCTAACGTTCAACAGCGATTATGGCCATACTCGTCAGGCAGTCGACTGTCGTGAATGAATGTCAACAGAGTGATTTGTTAGCATTGCAGTAATAAATATATACATACGAAATATAGTTGAGTTTTAAGAAGTTTATGTTTGAACTTATAATTAAAGAGCTTAAATTATGTAAAATTTAAAGCTTTTCTATTAAAGATAAAGATGTTTTGTAATTCTATATTGTTTTTACTAATTTTCTGTAGGGAAATATTTGACCCATAATTGGGTTAGCCCGTAGCCCGCGCGTGCGCTTAAGGAGTATTTATGGGTGCGTGCACTCTAGTGTTAAGTGATTTGATAATCCATTGTTTATCAGTAGTCCGAGGGCAAGACGGTGCATACCCTTAACTTCTTTAATACCTACTTAGGTAGGATTCATATTTTTAATAATTTTAAAATAGTGTTCACTTTTTGTTGGTTTTTTAATAACTTGATGAATTATTCAATGTTTGCAGAATATTATTTATTAGTTGTTATCTGTGAAAACCTGTATTTGGGTTTCCGTTTCGTTACTAGTTGCTAAAAAAGTGTGTAGCTGTTGGTTTTCCAAATAAAATAAATATAGAAAACAATTGGTCTGTAGAACGCACCGTTGTCTGATCCTCTCGACAGTGTCTGGCGAGGGCTGATGCTGCACAGCAGCAGCTCGCCGCAGCAAGTCCCGCAGCTTTTTCATGCAGTCCGCGAGGTTCAGCTGCTGCGAGCGCGTCACGTCCGACCTGATGATGAGGTAGCCTTCCTTGCTCAACTTGTCGCCATGCTAAAATTATCAAAAGCATATTTCAACCATGAACTCCGGATTTGGTAAGACTTTGTGATAGATTTAGAGGTTATAGGAGTGACAAATAGAAGAATCTGTATCAATTTCCACACACAAGTGGACATTTGTCAATGTAATGACTGTATGCTATACTTTTTTATCCGACTTAAAAAAGGAGGAGGTTATCCCTTCAAGAGTCGTTATATTATAACAATGAAATTTCTATTGTGTCGGTCCGCATGATGACCAATGACCTTTGATGGATTATAATTATGTTCGTGTACGTATGTGTTTTTTTCATGTCTCACCTATTTGTGGACCGATTCCCAAAGTTATTTTTTTGTTTGGTAGAGTCCTTACCTCCTACTTCCGAGGTGGTCTCATTTAAATTTTACCAAATTCGGTCAAGCAGTATTTGAGTTACATTCCAAAAACAGAAAATCAAGTCAATCAAAACATTAAGATAAATCAACACGATTTTTCTTGGTGATATCATCATTGACAATCGATCCCGTAAGTAGCGTCACTAAAAATGATGAATTTTTTTTTACAAATATTTGAAACAACTTCAACACCAAAAAGTGAAGTTGAAGTCGGTAACATGCGCACAATATTGTTATAATATGTATGTACCTATTATTGAACTATCATGGTACCGATTTCAACAAGTTGAAGTTGGTTCAATTTTTTGGTATTTTTTTTAAACTAAAAGGTTCGCCTAAATATTAATTTATTTTTATAATTAAAACGGTTTACAACAATTACATTAATTATTTTTATTTGTTGTTGTGTACAAACCGTGTAGTTGTGGAATAAAACGTCAACATAATTGCTTTATCTTTTATTTAGCAAGCCCTAACACAATAATAATAATATAACAGGTTATGGGACCAGGTGTTGCGCAAATGTCAATAATTATTGTGGGGTTGGATGCTATAACTACGAAAGAATTTTCGACACCTTATACCTACGTTTATAAATTATAATACCTACACATCGGAATATATTATGTCACATAGCACACATATAAGTAAGTATATATAGGGTGTTTGGTATAGGGACCGACAAACCAAATGAGCGTGTTCGGGGGACCACTTGGAGTATATTTACCACCATAACATTTGTAAAATTTGTAAAAACTAAAAACATCCGGTCTAAAACATACTTTACAAATGTTATGGTGGTAAATAGGTACAATGTTGGAGAAAACGAGAAAATTCACAAACAAAAGTTAAAGAAAATTGGGGTGTCGGGGATTTTTTTTGGCCAACTTGTATACTCCAAGTGGTCCCCCGAACACGCTCATTTGGTTTGTCGGTCCCTCTACCAAACCCCCTGTATATGTAAGCATCAATTCTGCCCATGACAGTTGCAGCGCGACGCAGATCGTTAAACTTCAAAAGTATGCACGATAATTGCCATTGACCACAACATTTTTCTACCACACTAATGCTTCTGGCTTTAAACAGTGTATCGAATCTGTGGCACATAAGATGTACAACAACACAGACAATATTCAACGAATACAACTACAAAACATCCGTGCCAGGAGGCCAATTCTAGTATTTCACAACGTTCAACAATCTATACCGCTGCAACTGCAGTTCGACTCCGGTTGTCGTTCGATCATTAACCAAAAAGTGATTCAACTTTTTGTAGAGGCAAATTGGAAAGTATCGTTATCTTAATCACTACTATGTACACAATAAACGCTAATATATGAGTTAGCGTTGCGTTCATATCTATCGAGTTAATAGAATATAAAGTGTGAATCGATTGCTGGCGTCAATAGTAACTGCAGGGACTGTTTTTAGATAACAGAAAACGTATAAAAGTGACCGTTCAGCTACGGTTCGATTGCAAGTTGCTAACAAATGTTGATTGAAATCTAAGAAAGTGGCGGCTCTATGTCACTTTTGTCAGCTCAGTCATCAACTTACTAACATTTTTGCTTACCGGAGTTGTCAAAACTGACATAGAACCGCCATTTTATTAGACTTTAATC
Source organism: Selenia dentaria (assembly GCA_917880725.1). Classification (NCBI taxonomy): domain Eukaryota; kingdom Metazoa; phylum Arthropoda; class Insecta; order Lepidoptera; family Geometridae; genus Selenia; species Selenia dentaria. The sequence goes on from OU862877.1 coordinate 1,356,631, forward strand.
AACATTTGTTAGCAACTGAGATACATATTACCCCTACGTAGCGCCGCCTAGCAAACATTACTACAAGTACGAGTAGTTTTGCAGTACTACATTTCAATCCCCAGTTTATTCAACCCCAAAGAATGAATACTCACCAGTTCAAGGACTTTCTGTTTGACTTCAGGATGCAGCCAGTCCGCTTCGCTGGGCTTAAATCTCATATCCACTTTTGTATGCACCTGGAAATTGAAACCATGAATAAGTTACACTTTGAGTTGGAAAACTATGATGAGTATGTATGGGACATAATATAGTTATATTTGGACAACAAACAGCTTCAACCTACAAAATAAGTTCAAGACATCCACTTAAGGCTTATATAGTTTCCACTTGTAAAATGCGATGGTACAAGTGCTCTATAAAAAAGCAACCCCATCTTAGCTTTTTTTTTTTTTTTTTTTTTTTTTTTTAGGGGGGAAATGCTGTGCACTTCCCTTCCGCCACGGGGGTGACGGAAGGGGGCGTGTGGGGCTCAGACCCACTAAAACCCCCCCGTGAGCAGTCCTCCGCCAAGGTGGGGCGAGACAGGGTCGCGCTGGCAGTCACCATCTCGCCCCAGCGGTAGGCCCGGATTGATCTTAACCGGGCCTCAGCGCCTGTGAAGGGATGACCTTGCTCACCAAGGTCACCCCCTAGACGTGTAGGGCCGTGCAAACCGGCGAAGAGTCCCCCGACTATTCGCCAGTAACCCCACTACGGAGGAGGGAGGAGACGTGCAAACCGTCTTCTCCGTTCCCCCGGTCGTCTGCGCCGGAGCGGGTCAGCTCGGACATCGTTCTCCCTGATCCGCTCCGCGGCCTCCTTCTGCGTCATCACCGTTTCGCAGAAGGTGGCCACCGCCTGCCACGATCTCTCACTGCTGAGCATGGAGAACACCACGCTCGGCAGGGAGAGATCTCCCCCTATTTCCGCTGAAAGCGTGTGCCGCTGCGGGCCCCATGCAGCACACACTTCCAGTGTGTGGTGCGCCGTATCCTCCGGCGCACCGCACGCGTGGCAGGCTGGAGTCGCCTCCCGTCTTGCGATTTGGTGCACGTACTTTCCGAAGCATCCATGTCCGGAGAGCACCTGCACCAATCGGAAGGTCAGCGACCCGAAAGGTCGTTTCACCCACCTCTGAAGGACCGGACGGATGGCCTCCACCGTCCACTGCCCAGGAACCGGCGGACCCAGGTCCTCCTCCCATCGCCGCAATAGAGTGGCTCGCGCCTGCCGTCGCATGCGTGTGACCTCCTCCCAGTTTGGGGCTGCTCCTTGGAATCTCCTCGCCGCCACGAAGTGGTAGACTTCGGCAAGGATTTCCGCCTGCAGCTCCCAGGGGGGATCACTGGCCAGCACGCATGCCGCCGTCCATGACACCGTCCGGTATCCGCGAATCGCCCTAGTCGCAATGACTCGCTGCGGACGTCGCAGCAAGCTCCGATTATTGCGACCGAGGGTGTCTACCCAGACTGGTGCCCCGTAAAGGGCCATACTCCGGATCACTCCGGAGTACAGTCGGCGGCAGTTGGCGTTCGGACCACCCACGTTGGGCAGCAGCCTTCCCAACGCGGCTGCAGCTCTCACGACTCTTGGGGCCAGTTGGGCAAAATGGCTCCCAAAAGCCCACCTCCCATCCAGGCTGAGGCCAAGATATTTCATCTTGGCCCCAACCGGCACGAGGACCCCGTCCAGGATAATTCGCGTTCCTGGAGGGGCCCCACCCCGAGGCCCGTGGAATAGTAGGGCCTCGGTTTTGGAGACAGCAACCTCCAGTCCTAGGGCACGAATGCGGTCGATCACGAGGGTTGTGCCCACCTCGGCCAACCGCACTACTTCCCGGAGGTTCCTCCCTCTGGCTACGACTAGCGTGTCATCCGCATAGCACGCGACCCGAATGCTTGCGGGTAGCGTGCCACGAAGCACCCAGTCGTAGCCTACATTCCACAGGAGTGGTCCCAGCACTGACCCCTGTGGAACACCGCAGCAGATGCGACGGCGCTTCAGACCTTCACGGCCTTCCACCAGGATCTCGCGGTCCTGGAGGTAGTCAGCCAACAGCCTCCGCAGATACAAGGGCACTTCATGATAGCGGAGCGCCTCTTGTATTGCTCCATGCGGGAGGCTGTTGAAGGCGTTGGCTATATCTAGCGAGACTGCCAACGCCTTTTCTCCCTTGCTGACCGCATCTTGCGTCCACCGCTTGAGCCAGAGCAGGGCATCTATTGTAGATCGCCCCGCTCTGAACCCGAACTGGGCCTCCGACAGGCCAGGCCCAGTACCCTCCAGGTGCCGGATGACACGTGAGGCTACCACCCTTTCTAACAGCTTGCCCATGTCATCCAGCAGTACGATTGGTCTGTACCCGGAGGGCGAGTCAGGGGCGCGGCCTTCCTTCCGTAAGAGGCACAGTCGGCCGTCCTTCCACAGCTTCGGGAACTGCCCTGACGTGAGGCACGCGTCGAACAAATCCCGAAGCTGGTCACCCATTTTCCTCAAGGCGATCGTGAGGACCCGCCCCGGGATCCCATCTGGACCCGGTGCGGTTTTTTTGCCTTGCAAGCGGCCGACTGCAACCCCAATTTCCACCTCCGACACAGGTGGGATCGAGGCCACTTCCAACACGTCGTGGGAGGGTGGCGCCATCGTCGGAATGATGCGGTTACTCATGGCGGGGAAAAGCCCATCCAGTACTCTGTCAAGAAGCTCTGTCTCTAGGGCCCTCGCTACAGGGGAAGTTTGGCCACGGAATTTATTCCGGGTGGCCTTATACGGACGTCCCCAGGGGTCTCTGTCGAGGCCCACCAGCACCTCACCCCAAGCCCGAGACTTGGCCTGCCTGATGGCCACCTGCAGCTCCTGTTTTGCGTGGCGGTACACGCTGTACAGCACGCCCTCAGCCGCCAGTTCCTCAGCTGACAACTGGGCGTCAGTGCGGCCATTGCGCCGTCTCCTGCAGCGGGTGTAGGGCCGCCGCGCCTTAGAGCAGGCAGTTCGGAGATCCGCTATCTCCGTGCACCACCAGTAAACCTCTCGGCGGTCGGGACAACCCCGGGATCTCGGCATGGCCGCATCACACACGGCCGTCACTGCCTCGCGGAAGTGACCTGCCGCGGCATCCACTTCATAGGGTGTGGGGGCAGCCAGCCACGACTGGACGATTGCCGCTTCTTCCGCCAGTTTGACATCGAGTCGACTAATTGTCCAGCGTGGGCAGTCAGCTCGCATGACGCGCTGCGATCCTGCTTGGTTGTGGGAGGTGGAGATCTCGAACCTTATGTATTTGTGGTCCGAGAGAGTCTCCACCTCCGACAAGACCCTCCAGTCACGGACACGTGCTGCGACACTTGGGGTGGCAAAAGAAACGTCTACCACGGACCCCCCATTGTGCCGCACGCACGTGTGGACCGACCCTGTGTTCAGCAGGGTCAGTCCCGTGGCAACTGCCCACTCGCTGACAGTCTCACCGCGAGAATCAGTGGAGGGGTTGCCCCATTCTCGGGACTTGGCATTCAGGTCTCCCAGTATGAAAACCTGACGAGGTGCCTGTCTCCTTGCCGCTGCAGCCAAGAGGTCCACAAAGACCTCTAGCTCTGCAACGGGTCTATTGGGGGAAAAGTAGGCGCCGACGACAGAATACTCTCCCCATTTAGCCACCACATATCCCGAGCCCCTCTCTTCCACTAAGAGGGGAGGGCTACTACCCGTCCGTCCCACAATGGCCACGGAGTCATCCAAGTCTCCCGCCCAGTAGGGATGTGGGGGAACATAGTACGGCTCCGCAGCAACCGCCACATCTATTTGCCACTGCGCCAAGCTCTGCATAAACAAGTCTTGAGCCCCGGCGCAGTGGTTCAGATTCGTCTGAAGGAAGTTGTGATGACGGACTTGATCCATTAGTCAGACATCACAACCTCCTCGCACGCCGGATGGGGCATGGCGTCATGTGTGGCCTTGTTCAAGGCTAGAGGGGTGGCTTGGGTCCTGTTGGCTGCCCCTTTCGTCTTCGGAGGGGCACAGTTGCGTCCCCCCATTATGTGGCCAGAAGGCCTACCTGATTCCGCACATATTGCACAACGAGGGTCAGTCCTTTTGCAGCTAGCTGCCCAATGGCCCGCGTCTCCGCATCGGAAACACAGATTCCCCCGGTCGGTTGATGCGGGGCACTGTGGTCGCGTGTGCCCCAGCCCCATACACCTAAAGCAGCGCATAGGGCGCACTCCCAATGCCACCACTCGTACCGAGCTCCACCCTATCAAAAGCCTGCCCTGCTCCAACAGCGCTTTAGCAGCTGGGATTGGGCAGGAGACAAGTATGGACCCGGCACCGCCAAAGCCTGGGCGTATCTCCCCTGCCTTTATCAGCCGCACGTCACACCGACCCGCCTCGGCGACTGCCAGTGCCACCTTTTCTTTCGTAGCCGCATCATCTAGACCCGTAATTTTTAAGTCGGTGGATTTTACGGGCCTTGTGACGCTGGCTACCTCAGATAGAACGCCGCGCAGCTTCTCTGCGAGTCTATCTGCCTTCTCGCCATTTTGTGAGCCAGGGATCTCTAACATCCTGGCTCCTGTGGCCGTCTGGCGAAAGCGGAGCTGGTTTATTCCCAGCTCCTGGAGATCCACCTTCTCCTGCGCCATATTTAGGACGGCGCTATAAGTTACCCCCTTCTCCACGGCTTCAGGCTGTAGCGAAAGCACCACAGCTGCGGACTTTGGGGATTTCAACGCCGTCCCAGTCTTGCGGAACCCCATCTTAGCTGCGCCAACATCTGGTATGGCTGGGATGTTCTATCAGTCCACAGATAATAATAATAACAACACCGCAGGGGCGGCTTTGTTGCGAGCCGTCGGTGAGTGGCGACACCGTGGACCATGATTTTCCCTGGGGCTAAATGAGACCCCTGACCACCGATTTGCCTTAATTGGCCGTCTGGGGGTGGAGACGCAAGAGCAAGTAACAAAAAGCTCCAAGGAAAAGGCGGAAAGGGTGGAAGTGTTAAAGGGCATAACGCCGGTAGTAGCGCTCTAGTGAAACCGCAGCACACTTCTCGACACCCTTTAGCCATCCACACCAACGTTGCCCCTTTTGTCACCACTGATGGTGGCTCTTATGGGGGGCCCGTATAGTGGGTGGCAAGTCACCACCTGCTTAAATATTTTAAATGAGACTGAAATTGGCAGGTGCCGTAGTCTCGTCCATAACCCACTATCTCCCGTACCACTAATAAGTACATATCAATAGCCTTGCCATTTTACCCATTTTTGTAATAGATATACCATGTAACCATCCATCCAAAATGTTCCTGTTTTTATACATTGTATTTGTATACCAAACAGGCCTCTAAGTGTTGGTTACAGCCCCACTTATGCCTATGTAAAGTACCGGATGAAATCCGTGATATTGTTTAAATAAAAATAATAATAATAATGGCTTCACAAGAATAGGGCTATAATTGAGCACCTGGTTCCCAAACTAGGCTCTTGACGCGTGGTATAGGAGCCAAGCCTCAGCTGGTTCCCAAACTAGGCTCTTGACCCGTGGTATAGGACCGAAGCCTCAGCTGGTTCCCAAACTAGGCTCTTGACCCGTGGTATAGGACCGAAGCCTCAGCTGGTTCCCAAACTAGGCTCTTGACCCGTGGTATAGGACCCAAGCCTCAACTGGTTCCTCAAAGATAGAGTGTAAATATATGTGACATACTTATATTTTTTTCAAGTAAATTATGGGACTAACATAGTCATTGCAAGACTCACAATCCCCTAATTAAAAAAATAAAAGTACAATTTGAAAAATTTTATACCGACTTCCATTCTATTCAGTTATTGATGTGTCTAAAAAACTACAGGACCGAATTTGATGAAATTTAAATGGGACAACACGGGAAGCACCAGCTTTCAAACAAAAAAGAATTTTGCGAATCGGTTCACTCAGTCGAAAGTTATGAGGTAACAAATATAAAAAAAATATACATTCGAATTGAGTATCCCTCCTTTTTTTGGAAGTCTGTAGAAAATAGAATAAAAAGGTAAACATTGTAAAAATAAACAGACAATTTGTTAGGGCTGTGCCACCTCAAATTCTTACACACAATGCAAGTTCTTCAAGATGACACTCTCTGACTGAAGAAACTCAAACAAGTTCAGTAGTTCAGTTTACCATGTAATTTACACTACAGAATGCACAGATATTTTATTTGTAGTTTGATTTCCATAAGCAATTGGCAGTTGGGTGACAATAACAATCCCTGTAGATGTATAATGATAGTTAAACAGGTGGTTACAGTACCAAAGTTACTGCCCTGCTGACAAGTGTACAATTATAAGTAAAGAGATAAATAAATACTACTCTTGAGACATTTACAAAAACCGACCCAACTGCCAAGATCGTGGCACAAACGTATTTTAATTAACCGAGCGAGCAAAGCGTCTAAGCTTTAACTGGCCAAATTGACTTTCACCTGTCTGTATGTTTGTCAACTTCCATGTTGGTCTTCCTGTCCAGGTCGCATTTGTTAACCAATCTTGACGAAACTTGGTATGCATGTTCTACTACTGAATATAATTTTACAGTCGGCGATTTTTTAATGAGGGGGTACTTTCCTAAAAAGGGGGGAAGTTTGCTGCAGCGCTATTTACCGACCGATTTTGATATAATTTGGTACACACGTTAGTTACCTACACATAAAGAAGGAATTTCGAATATAAGCATACTTGGTGAAGTGGTTGCTGATATGATAAGTTGTGAAGTTTAAAAACTAGATTATCATAGCTCAGACTGCGAAGAATTGCCGCTGATAAGACTGTGTACTGTACTGTGTTCGCGAGCTGTACTGTGCTCGCGAGCTGTACTGTGCTCGCGAGCTGTACTGTTTGTAGAACTACTAGTTATTGATGTATTAAGGTCCATAATCGCGGTTTTTTATATTTTTCTGCATCATAGTATAGTTGTCATGATTATCATTAAACCCATATACACCTGTTGATGCAAGTTTCATTCATAAATCTTGTTTTACATGCAGAATTAGGATTCCGAGCGGTTATATCACACGTATGATATTTTCATTAAATAAAAAATTACCACATTAAATAATGAATTTATTATGGGGTTCGTTTGGTAGGTGCACAAATTATGTATCTCTGAATGCAATATCATACACCAACTATGTAATGTGAACATTATGTTGGCAAATATGAGTCAAAGTCAAAGATATTAATTCAATTTAGGCATCAAAGACACACTTATGAACGTACCAGAGCTACTGCCAGTGACTTATTTTACGCGGAGTGACGTCTTAGAGGATGTGGACCTCATCACTCAGGTTTACTCATTGAATGGGCAAAAAAGTAAACATGTGTTAACCCTTTGCGTCCTAGAGACGTAAATATACGTCAGTTTCATTCATAAATCTTTTGTTTTAACTATCACGGTATAGGAAGGATTAATCATATGTGATGTGAGCTATCTCTATTTCAAATTTCATGCAAATCCATCAAGCAGTTTCGGTTTCAAGGTAATACATACACACTCACTCACTTAAAAAAATATTAATGAGTGTAAACAATTTGATTTCATTCAAAACTTAGTTTGTGGTGAAATTAACTGACTGGTCAGTTGGCGCACTTGGTAGCACCCCTGCCTTCTAAGCCGCTGGTCCCGGGTCCAATCCCCGAACAGGTCAAACATTTGTGTGCATGAACATGTCTGTTTGAGTTGTGTCTGGGAGTGTGTATGTATATCAGTCATCAGGTTACAATAGCACAGACACTGCCTAGGTTGGAACCTGAAGACCTTTGTGTGGATGTTGTCCTATATTATATCATGCAATAAAGTATGCACAATACACCCCAAGTGGGACATCAGTGCAGGACTTATCGCCCCCACTATCATGCAATAACCAGGATGTCCTGGAGTAAACACATGTATGTAAACAAACCTTGTTAACATTTTGCCCTCCCGGACCAGAACTGGCGCTGTATGATATATCTAATTTTTGTATTGGGATGAACCCGTTGAACTTCTCATTTGGATCTGCATTCTGAAACATTAGATGGAGTTTCTCTACAATATCCTATAAATAAATAGAGTTGCCTTTGTTTTATCATTATAGTTTCAATTTTAGATATGACCTTTTATTGAGGCACCACATTTATGACTTATTTATAATAGAAAGAACAATTCAAAACTAGATGTAACAATATGTGATCTCATCACTCCGAGCGATCTCATTGAGACAACTCATTTGCTGAGGAGTATGTAATATCACATGGATGGTACAATTACTAAATCATTAAATGTAGGTACTATAATAAACTATCAATATTATGTAAATACATAAATAAATAAAATACTTTTATCTGCAGGCATACTTACTATAAAGCTCTATAAAAGTTTCTAAAACAGTTGGTTTATTGTAAACATTATAAAAACCACTGTCATATAATATCATCCAAACATGAGGAGTACTAAATTTCATTTTGCAACTCCTTAACTTTTTCGATCCTTTCTGCACAAAGGGGTTTCAAACTCATCAAACAGGCACATTCTGACTATTCAATTCATAGTATCTTAATGAATTTCAAAAGAGGAACATTGTCATGCACTGTGGTAGTGAAATGCACTAACAGTGCCATTATCTCAGGCAAAATAAAAAAGTATAGACAGAATGTTGTGAACAGAGAAGTGAAGCCGGTTTTCTAAACTACATGCGCGTGTATCGGCACTGCCATGATAATTCAAATTAAATTAAAATGATTAAAAAATAATAAGTAATTTATAAATTTACATTAAATCATAATTAAAACTTTACGTGTTGCTTCCACACGCCGCGATAGTTTGACTGACGAGTCAAGGCGTAGTTTCGTTTTAGGTTTTGTATGTAAATATGTATGGACAGGGCGAAGCGTAGTTTTACCCGGCCTGACTTCTCAGTTCACAACATTCTGTCTTGACTTTTTTATTTTGTCTGAGGCCATTATTACAAAATATATAGAATAACCTATAACTATAAGGTTATTCAAATTCACATTGTATCCCTACTTTTTTGTTCGATACTATTATTGCATAAATTTATTACTTTGTTGTTTACAAAAATGAGTGACTTTGATAACATGCCATCAGATATTTCTAGTCAATCACAATCTGCCAACATTCAACATGGTGCAAATATTAAAATGCAATTCAATAAATTGTATGATTCAAAATGTAAATAATTAATAATTATATAGATATATAATAATTATATATTTATATAATAATGAACAATTAATATTTCAGTTATTAGCTTGTCTGTATTAGATACTCAGCAATTGACCCTGGGATGTTAATTATGTTACTTTATGAATTAAAACTTTTGTTTAAAGTATAATTATAAAGGTAGGCGATGGGTTAAATTTTTCACATATTTACATAGAATTGATACAACACTGTACATCACACTATAGTTTCAGAAGCTTTTATAGAGAATTCATTTCATGGGTGTAGATAAAGTCTTGTATGTGTACATAATCATGTATTAATCCATCCGAATCAGCAAGCCTCCATTCCATTCATAAATCTTTTGTTATAGCGTACACCTGATGTGGACAGATTAAAACACTTGTGTGACACTATTATCAATTTCAACACATTTATGTTATACCCCTAACTATAAAACAGTTACATAAATAACTATAATATAAATATACCTATATTATATAATATCAACAAGTTGTGGAGTAGTGTTGGTACTAAAGAGTGTTCTACATAATTTAAGTAAACAGAGCATTTAAATGAAGAAAACCTCGTAAAATTTATACAATCTCTTTAAGCTAGTTGGTAGTGTAGTCCTGCCTGCCTGTTTATCACACTTCTATTGGTCGCAATCAATATATATGTGTGATATGCAAGAAATGGTCCCAGCCAATATAAGTGTGATAAGCATGTTCTCAGGGTTTGGATCTCTGTAGTGATAATGCACTCATTAGGATCCATGCTTCCCGTAACACTGGAAATCCTAGTGCGGTATACCTAATGTATAGAAGGGACTTTATCTTGAAGCTAAAGACCGGTAATCAACAGACAAGGTTTTACCAATTACCATCATATACTTATCGGTGCTTACTTGTTTATTTTAAAAATTAAACGGATAATTACTTACAAATGAAGGTGTTGTGAGTGTCAATGAACTATTCGGATACAAAGTCTCTAAAGATATCGAACTTTTGTACGCCATCGGCCTCTTTAGCAGAGTGGTATAAGAGGCGCTCTGCATTACCCCCTGCAGCCAACGCAACCTTAGCGCTATTGATGCCATTGTAACTGTAAATTCGTGCCTTATATGCAATATAAAGAATATTAATTCATATTTTTAATTCAAAACCATTAGAACATTAGAATAAGATTTTAACTTCTGTGATTTTTACATCCACACACAGCCAGCTCTTCTTCTTCTTTTGCCTTTAGGCTTTAATGAACTTAACCTCGAATCAAAATTCTATTGACATATAATGATTCATGACATATATGAACGCAAAGTTTTGTTACAGTTGGGGTCGAACAATTGAACATTTGCCATTCCTCAAGTAACTTGGATTATGTTATACAGATGCATCAAGTTAGATTCTTGTGTTGTTTTTTTGCAATCAAATCACATCACAGTCACATTAGGAATCTACGCTCTTCCGTACGTATGTAATGAACGTAGTTCATCGTCTTGGTTCATCAAATTTATTTAAAAGGACAATTTTCAATTTATCAATCGATAAATGTTATTATTCACTCAAATACTTCTTAAATGATAAAAATATTATGTAGGTAATTGATTGCTACGACTGAGATATATCTGTAGTTTTAATGAAATTATTGTGACTGTGTGTTACTTTGCCATTAATGAATAGTTATTTGAATTGAAATGACATTTATTTAAATATGTTAATTATGTATGCCTTATATTGTTTTCTTCTTTCTATTGTCAATAATATTGTACCTTCTTTGAACTAATATTTGTACGCCTATTTAGGTAGAATTTGATGGAACGTTAGCATTAAGAAGCTACTATTGTAAGTATATATTTACCCAAAATTCATACAAATAAATAAATTTAAATTTGAATGTTGAATTTGGATACAGTCTAGTTTATCTATGGTTCATCATGCATGGCGCTTGCAAGTAGCATGTAAAAGTTCCGAATTATATCGGACACTTAAACAAAATTTACTTGGTAACCATCTCGGTAATAATGTAACCAATTGTAATGTTTGTGACCATGATAGATTAAAAACTAATGTAAATAAAAAATATAAAAATCAACGATAACCTTTGTTAGAACAATAACGGTTACACCTTTTATTTATTGCGAAAGAGATTTTGAATTTAATGCGAAAAAAATTATAATTATTCTTGGCTCGACACGACAACCAAGTACCACCAAAATCTCAATATTCAAAATGTAATTTAATTTCCCGGGTTAAATTTTTTTTTGTATGATTGGATACGAAGCTTTTAGCGTACCGTAATGGAACAATAGACATGAAAAATATACTAATAGAATCTTAGAACCATAGAAATAATGTATCCTAACGAAAATATGTATGCTTAGAACCAAGCTAACTGGTAGTGGTAGAAAAATAGGTGTTTCTAATTATGCTGTGCGCATTCTTAAAATACCGGAAGTGAATGTATCCCCTAATTGTGTATATACTTTTTTATTATGAAGTAACCAAAGCATTTATTAAAATACAATTTACTTTAAAATAAAGTAAAAACGTGCACTTACCTCATGTATTTTTAACTGCACCGTCTTGGATTCAAACCTTCATATTTCAGGAATTTGACCTGAAAGTTACATGTAAAGAATTATTATGATCTAAGATAATTGCAGATATAAGAAAAAGAGGGCGTAGATAAGTTGTTTTCGTTCTTTACCAGCCACATAAAGCCGTAAACAGTAGCTTGCTAGCATTATATATTATTATCATAGTGTATAGTTTAGAACTAAGTAAAGTAAGTTGTGTATTTAGATATAAAGATATGCGTACATGTTACGATTGACAGACTATTCTGACCATATAAATAATGTATCATAACGGAGGCCAGCGGCTATGAAAGAAATGTTTAAAACCACAGACAAGACAGATGTTCAAACAGTTCAAATAAAATTTAAAACTGTGGGTATGTCAGGTTTAAGTTGCAAAGCACCTAGCATATGGAAACCTGCAAACCTAGTATATGGAATTATTTTATGGTAGACGACAGCACTGTCAGCAAAAATATCGCGAAACGGACGACGCTGTAGTTGTTACAATTCTGCCAATGGCCTTTGGGGCCCTCCATTAATCACGTCATGTTTCTTTTAGCATTTTTAACCCCGTGGTGATACGTACTAACATACTAATCCCCCACCCCCACAGAAAATCACGTGTATTTTTTAGTACCCACAAAGAATCTTAAAAATTTTCGAATATTATCTTTAAATACAGATATAAAGTATAATCTAATTTTATTCTAGAAAATTAAGAGGATTGCATAGCTAGTACTTTCCATGCTAAAAGAGAAAACTCTTTACTACCTCTTAACATTGTCCGATTTCAGTATTTTTTTTAATGGAATCATGGCATTGTTTACTATGCCCGTACGTTTTGATTTTTTTCAGTATTTTTAAGTTCTAAAAAAAGGAAATTTATAGTAGGTACTTTGAAATACTGAAAAAATCAAAACGTACGGGCATAGTAAACAATACCATGATTCCATGTAAAAAAAATCACTGAAATCGGACAATGTTAAGAGGTAGAAAAGAATTTTCTACCTCTTAACTTAAATTTCTCTTTTAGCATGGAAAGTACTAGTTATGCAACCCTCTTAAGGATCATGATAAAAAGTCTAGCCGAAAAGGTTGCAGGTCGTTTTTAACTGGTACAAAAATAATATTGATGGAATAGTGTAATTATGCGAAAAACCATAAAGTACCTACCATAGTATATGAAGATATATTTTAATGTATCGCGTTTGACGAAAAAATTGATACACGTGATATCTTACTACACCCCCATCCCCCCTTGTGATAATTCGTGATTTTTGCCAAATCCCCTCCCCCCCTTTTCGAGCCTCACGTGATTAATGGACGGCCCTTTTCATAAAGCTCAATTAATAGTATCAAAGTGTCCCTCGTAAGGGAAAAGGCAAGCCGTCGATAAGTAGAATAAGAAACTGGCAGTTAGTGTATACCTACCCAGGTATTGTTCGGTTTTTAGTCCGGTTGACCGAACTAATGAGACTTTTATGTCTCAGTAGTTCGGTGTAACACGTCACCAGGGTCATTGTAGTCTTTGAGTGAGTGTAGGTACCTACAATGCAATAGGATAATGTTGATATGGTGTTAAAGATCCAGTCATGCTTTATGAGCTCTTGTTGTTCTTTTTCTGTATAACAAAATTGCTAGTTTAAATTCACGTCCAGAAAAACACGGAGCATAAAATGTACGCGCGCGTTCACGCTCCAGATAATTTAATTAGGATCCCGTTCCACTCGGCGGAACCCTCTCACGTTTCTACGGGTCTATTTAGTATTTGCTTGAGAAGCGATACGTTTATCAATTTCAACAGTTTTTACTGTTTCTTGAAGTTCTTAGAAAAATAATTTGGGAATATTCGTAGTATAAGTAATTTATAAACTACTTATGCGTAGGTATTTTATTGTGCATGGGACTACGACACAATTTATTAAGACTAAAACTAGGTGTAAGTACCTACCTAAGTACGTTGTATATTATTTTAGGTAGGTACCTACGTACACCAGGGACCTTACTCTCAGCTTCATAAAAACCATGCAAGTTCCGTGCAGTTCTTAAACGTGGCATAATCTACAGTTTTGAATGAAATCATACCATGACGCTCATTTAGGTGAACTGTTTAAATGTGGTTTCTCAAAGGTGAACGGATAAAATGTTCTCTGGCATTCTAAAAATTTACTATAACCAATATTGCAGACGCCTAGACGTTTGTAAGCTAATAAACTGAGTGGATTTAGAGCGACATGTTAACGAGAGTCCATACAAAAAAAAACAGGTGAACGTTTTTTTTGCGGTTCTTGAATAGTAGGCCTAGGCAGGCCTGCTTTAACATTGTCATGGTACGTAAAAGCCGGGCAGTTTTCTAGAAGTCCTGCTTTAAGAGTTCATAGTATGGCCCCAGCTTGATTATGTATCAGAAGGTCTGGGGTCTTACTAACAGCTTCATAAAAACCATGCAAATTCCGTGCAGTTCTTATCTGGCATAAACAGTTTTGAATGAAATCATACCATGACGCTCATTTAGGTGAACTGTTTGAACGGATAATGTTTTCTGTGACATTCTAACAATTTACTATAACCAACATTGCAGACGTTACTTAGACTATACGTTAGTAAGCTGGTATACTGAGCGGATCTAGAGCGTCATATCAATGAGAGTCCATACTAAAAAACAGGTGAACGGTTTTTCTACGGTTCTTGAATAGTAGGCCTGGGCAGGCCTGGTTTAACGTTCTCATGGTACGAATAAGCCGGGCAGTTTTCTAGAAGTCCTGCTTTAAGAACTCATAGTAAGGCTGTTTATTTCTATGGATTACCTGTGATTCTGGTGACTTTATAACCAGGACAGCAACAACATTCGGTTACTATAAGTATGTAGATAGTAGGTACTATGTATTATACCTACTATCTTACGTAGTACGTGTAAACTTGTTCGGTTTTACCAATAAATATCTGTATCTGTTATCTATTCTGTGCTGTAGGGTACTATTAAAATAATCTATAGGATCTAAAGTCAGCAATAATATTATGAAGAGTTAGATACAGTAGGTCTACCATGAGTTTACAACGTTGACACCAGTCGATGATCGCTATCGACTACCGAAAAAAAACGTATGAAAAAAAGAACAGTGCCACCTTGCGGTCAATTGTAGAACTAAAATTGACAGCGAGTACGCCAATCACAAGCTTAATAGGTAGGCGAGATCGAGTATCGACTATAGATGACATTTATATTGCCAACTCATGGTAGAGCTACAGGAGGCTATATCGTCAGGAGATTCAGTCTATAGTTTTGGTCGTGCCCCGCTGCCGGCGCTACTTTAAGATTAGGTTTTTCTGAATATTTTCATTTTGTACAGATATTAAAAAAGATATTTAGAAATATTTAAATAATTGAAGGAATGTAAATAAATATTAAGAGTATAATAATTATGATTAAAAACAGTAGTAGGTATTTTTTATAATATAATGGGGCTAGAAATAATGAACATCTAAAGAGATCCAGAGAAGGTTCTAAAATATAATACGAGTAGGTATATGTGATTGTCACACATGTAATATTAATTCTACTGTTTATAATGCCGCTAATTATTTTAAAAACTTTAAACTGATCCATCCATCCGCGGCATCGCTCTCGTTACTCAGCACTACATTGTTTATTATGGCGTGTGGACCATTCCGTTGCAATAAATGGCACAATCAATCAATTTGGAAATTATCGTACTATGCAATCAATCAGAATGTGGGAAGGGTAGGTACGAGTAAGTATGTCCCGGATTCAAAGTCTAGTGATATGACGAAGTCGATATGTAGTGCACGATATGCACTACGAAGCTGAAACCTAAGTCAATCGTGTGGGCCAGTTAAGTGATGTGATGAGATTTCATGAGATATGGAATGATGAATCCGTAGCACAACTTGCAGGTAATTGGTTCTGCGTGATTGGTAGATGATATCTGCACCTGCTTCTAATTGGACCGCATTCTTGTAGCTACTTATCTATCTACAACCTACAGCTGTTTATACTTTGTAAGTTTATGACAGTTTCTACCGGTGACGACAGTAGCCACGACGATTAGAATTAATATGTTTAGTCTACTAGGTATACTTTCTATACTTTGCCAGTGCAGCAGCCCTTTATATCAGCCCATCATTTGCTCGGCACTAAGCAGGATATCTCTCTCCCTGCCTATCTGTGCATAATGCATTGAAAAACCTTAAGAAAACATAGTTATTTGCAGCTAAGGCTAGTATAATATCTTTACCTGAGGCATCATAGCAGCCCACGGAAGGTGATTTTTTAGGTATCCTGTCATTTCACCGATACTTAATTTATAAATATTCGCTTCACGAAACATTTACCAAATATATGAATTGTTAAATCGTTATTTTACAAATAAAGATTAAGCAAATGGTACATTTATTAAAATTGTCATTTGAAAATTTACATTTAACAACATAACGTCTGACAAACGGTTCATTTTATATTTAAATTATTTAATAAATGTTTTATTAAAACCAATATGTAACTTCACTAATTTTACATTTAATAATGTGTCGTTTAACTAACGAGTCTTTTTATATTTAAATTATTTAATAAATGTTTTATTAAAACCAATATGTAACTTCACTAATTTTACATTTAATAATGTGTCGTTTAACTAACGAGTCTTTTTATATTTACATTATTTATCAAATGTTTGATGAAAATAAGGTAATGAATGATTGTGGCTCCAACCCTAGGTTAGGTTATTTTTGCAACAAACTACGAGTACCTGAGGTACTCTTTAAAAATACGAGTAGGAACTTGTTGTGAGAGTGACACTTTGTATAATGTGAATATGTAATAGAAACTGGGTATGAAATTAAAAATTACAAAAAACACAATATAATTTGAAACATTTTACAAGATTTACGGTGCGAAATAGATGCTTGTAATGTAATTGTGAAATAAACATTTATGAAATAAGAGGTTTTAGTAACGAGCTGTATACGAAACGTTGGTTTTACTGTAGGTACCTATACCTAATATTTTGTCATATGAGGTTCGGTTAACCATTAGAGAACTGTTTTTATACTATTACCTTTATTACTTTATACAGAGTAAATCATAGAACATTTTATTTTAATTGTCACAGAAGTTGCCCACTTGTTATTGGTCTTATAATTTTCTCAATAAACCTGCAGGTACTTATATTATACACCGTATCAGCTGCCGATCGTAAAGCAATTTCGAGATCGGGATCAATCATTATTTGTTAAAATGTCGCTTAAATATTTTCAGTGTATTCTGAAAACCAATACCATTCTATACATTTGTACATCATATCTGGCGCTGCTTTCATCAATTAATGTTAATGTCCGTCTGAGATGCGCCCGCGCACGCGCACGCGCACGCGATACGTTGCTTTCCGAATTCCGCACTCTTGCCGCTTGTGTGCCGATACGTGACGCCGTAAATTCGCCGCTCATTCAGGCTGCTAAATCTGTAATCAGGTCCAACCTGTGGCTCCTACTATCGCCCGGATTTGCTGATATCAATCAAATAAGTATACATGTATACCAATCTATACAAATCATTGGTTAAGTTAAATGAAGCCGTAACTAACTAATAAAGTACGGCAACTAATTTAGTAAAAGTGCAATTCGTAGTTGATGTGTGTACAGTGCATGGGGCCTCCCCATGCACTGTACACCTGTCACCTACACATAATATTGTATTGTGTACAAGAATCCTGCAGTTACCAGCCTTCCAGTTAACTTGATTATATGGGCTTGATGCTGAACACTGAAAGACGAATTTAAGGAGACCGTTCACACGCTGACTATCCATATTAATGTTAGAGCTGTTCTGATAAGTAAATTTAGGTTACTTGGAATTCTTATTCCAGCGAGACGGTACGTGATCCGCACGTCATCAGGCGTAAGTTCTACATTAGGTAATATAGGCATCTGCAACTCCACAATGCACCTGCAATTCCGCACTAGAAACTGTTTGAGAATTGATGGAACCTGGCTTTCGCCTTACTACAACCCTGTGCTGATTTAATACCCCAATTATGGCGTGTTTCAGCGCCACTGGTCATGATACTTTATTGCTGATCGTGACTTACTAACATAACGCGACAACATTAGGTTCCATTTCATTAGGTAGTCAAAAACAGTTTTCGTCGGTAAGTTGGTATTGTTCGTGCTGCGATGATACCTAAGACATTATTTTAACATAAAGCACTTAGGTATGAATGAGTCCGTGAATATATTTTATGAAGACGTTACTCCCACAGTGAAAGCGCATATGTAATTAAGTAAAATATGCCTAATTAAATCTCTTACATACCAAAATTGTCTGCGGTGAGCTCTCTTCACGCTCTTGTTCTTCGGCCTACAACCATCACCATTAAGTCTAGACCCCTGAACGGATTGACGAGATCACCTGTGGCTTCTGGTTTTGGTGTGCTGTAGGGGGATGGAAAGGTTCAGAGGATGCTGGTGTTGTAATTATTGTGAAACCGCGAACATTTCACAGATTTAACGGGAAGGGTGGTCCGCTAATTGGCGCCTGATCTAGACTATGACTGCTGTTAGAAAACGTTTTTTGAATAGAGCGTTGCACTCAGCCTGTGAATGGAGTACAACTCGTATTATGAGCATTTGGTAAATTAATCCACTGTGTACCTAAACATGGACTACACCTTAATGTTAAGTTTGCATCAACCCAAACATGAACCGTTTTGTTGCTACATGTCTACCAACTGCTTAGAGAGAGGCTGAACTTTATACCGCTTTTACTGTTCCGTGGGATCTCTATTTGCACGGATCGCAGCGCAGAACTCTGTATGTAGATCTAGCAATGCACATACAATCATTTTCTTGTGCAGTATAATACGTGGAAAGCTTTACGAAAATAAAAAGAAAATGCTATCGGTAAATGTTTCATTATTAAATCTTCAAAGTACTCTTCACCAGATTCAATACAAAATTTCATGCATCTGAACCAGGTTTCGAATCAATATGTTCCAGTCGGTATCATTAGCGACACGCTGCTCTCACTTCCATCTGTGGGACTACGTATCCGACCCACCGCACGGGGACCACGGGCGTCCAGACGCGGGGAAGTCTGGCGCAATGTGTTCTGGCATGCCGCGAAGAGAGGGACAGCGGCGGCGGTGGGTTTGCGGTCGAGTGGCAAAGCAAAAGCGGCAGTGACTGAACACCCCGGGATTTGGTATACGGGTGGGTATACGGACTCCCAAAAAGGGTATGTAAGGAGGGTGACCCAGAAGTTTGCCCGGCGTCCTTCGTTTTGAGCGCATTGTGAGCAGGCGCGATGGCGAACACTTCTTTCTTTATCCCCCAAAGTAAGTCGACCGCGCTTGAATTGGTTATACTAACGATACACGGTTGCCTTAAAAATTCATGGATGAAGGCTCATCCATGAATGCCATTTGCAGTCAATCGAACGATTCATCCGGTTTCAGGTAACACTGAAATCGTACTAAACCGTAGCGCGAAAATGTTCCCGGTGCAGATCCATTATCAATGAGACACTATAATTTAAATTAGCTCCCAAACATTGTGGAGGGATATTTAGAAAATGGAAGTTACCTATCTTTACTTATAGGTAAATAATCTTATTTTCAATAAATATAAATAGATTATAACTGGCCAGTTTCTCATATATTATATAAAAACTTTTGTGTGCTCTTATTACATCATTTTTAGGCTCGCCTTTAAACAAATGTGCATTTTATTTTACCATTACCGCACAAGTTACGTTATAGAATTATCCCGAAAAAGTAAGTTGATATCTCGTTGCAAGCTATATCCATGTAAATGAAGCAATCTTAACTTACCCGGGTAATACTATATTTTAAAACAACTTTATTTAGCTTGACTTACAAAGAGTTTTTGTGTGCATAACTAACAAGTAAAATTTGAAAAATTTAATACCGACTTCCATTCTATTTAGTATTTGGAGTGTATCTCAAAAACTACTGGACCGAATTTGATGAAATTTAAATGGGACCACACGGGAAGCACCAGCTTTCAAATATAAAGAATTTTGAGAGTCGGTTCACCCAGTCGAAGGTTATGAGGTAACAAACATAATAAAAAATCAGTCGAATTGAGGAGGAGGTATCCTCCTATTTTTGGAAGTCAGTCGGTAGAAAATATAGAAATAAAATAGGTACCTACCTACCTACACATTTTCAATAAATCAATAAAATTGTATTGCTTATGAATAAAAAGTATTTACTTTTATCAAATTCTTCATGATTACAATAAATTATGCAATAAAATATGAAAATACTGGCTTTATTGTATTTTTGAATATCGGTTGAACGTCTATGTCCTGCGCGCCCTGGCGTTCAACAGCGCGCGTTTCGCAATCGCGACGCAAGAAAAAAAATGTAGCGCGCATAGAAGAATGTTGCGCGCCATTTTTTACAAACATTATGTAGTTATCGTATTTAATTTGTATATATTTCAACAATGATATAGAATATTAATATTGAAAACAACGAAATTAATAATATAACGGAAACTATACAAATGCCGAATAAAATAGTCCCGTACCATTTTGAAAACTGTACGTTTTAACAATTAAAAGTCTGTTAAAAAAATTACAAGTCTGTTATTTCCTCGCATGTGGGATGCAAAATGTCGTTTGACACGCGTGTGGGATGCAAAACGTCGTATGACACGCGTGTGGGATGCAAAATGGCGTATGACACGCGTGTGGGATGCAAAATGGCGTATGACACGCGTGTGGGATGCAAAACGTCGTATGACACGCGTGTGGGATGCATAACATCGTATGACACGCGTGTGGGATGCAAAACGTCGTATGACACGCGTGTGGGATGTAAAACGTCGTATGACACGCGTGTGGGATGCAAAAAGTCGTATGACACGCGGGTGGGATGCAAAACATCGTATGACACGCGTGTGGGATGCAAAACGTCGTATGACACGAGTGTGGGATGATCAACATCCCACACGCGTGTCATAATGTACCTACTATTATACTTACCATACAATACTTCCTGAGGGCCTGGTATTAAAAAAAAGGAGAGCATCTTCTCCGAACTCTCAAACAGTGCCCAGAAAAAGGTCACGGAATGGATTAAAATAAAAAATTATAACTATTGCCTGAATTACCACGTTTTGTTCGAAAATAAAAGGCATAAATTTGCATATAATTATGTACTTATTTTATTTTCAAAAGGCATATTTTAATAGATATTGTATTTGCATTTTAATTGATTTTAATGTACGAAATTATTCTTCACAAACTACGGGGTCATCGATAAACGTCCGTTCCAATTTTCAACAGAATTGCCGCAATATTTAACCGATTTCAAAAAGAGAGGAGATGCATGTTAATGTCTTTTTTGTTAAAGCATGACTAGGCATAAGGTTTTAATGGATCCACCGATTTGTATAAGTTTGTTGGATACGCTCCAAGTTCGTCTCACTTAGATTTCATCAGCATCGGATAAACACTGTTTGAGTCATGCCCAATAGTAGGTACCTACATAAACACATTCACATGTGAGGAAAGTGTCGATTTCGTATTTCTTTAAATAATTGCTTGTCATTTTCTTGCTAATGCAGTAATGGTATATTATTTAGTTGCATATCGGACCCCGGAGGCGAAGCAGCTACATAATTGATGTAAGCAATTAACACGGAATGCGGCAATGATAGAATCAGCACTTTTTGTCCAAACGGTCAGTTATCGTCCCATCGCGGCGTTTAATAACAAATTGCATAATTGTCGGCTTTCCCGACTATTTACGGATCTACCCGGTTCTTGTCTGCGTTGCAACTCCTGTGTAATTGTTGATATTTGCATGCGAATACTGCCGCCTCTTTGTAGGCTGCGATTTATTGCACAGGAGGTAGCGAATGCCTTTATGGTCTCTTTAGATAACAGCTAGTCCACCGAATAACAAAAGTATAAGAGTTCCTTAGAAGTTTTTTAAAACCAAAAATAATTATTTAACCACCAGCTGCTCTCCGCGGTTTTACCCGAGCGGTGATGGATGATGATGATGGATCTTATATAACTTATGTTACTCAGGGTGAATGTAGCTTTCCAATGGTGAAAGAATTTTTGAAATCGGTCCAGTACTTTTTGAGCCAATTTACAAACATACATACAAATCTTTCCTCTTTATAATATTAAGTAAGTATAGATTTCAAGTACCCAAGGCCTATTTTTCAATGGATTATGTTCTAAGTTCTCATCCCAATGGTCCGGTACCACGGTCTCGGCATAAAAGCCGTAATAATATGACCAACTTTTCAAACCGCGTGCCATAAGTCCCCAGCACAAGGAATCATCAAAGAATGCTGTGCACCTTAATTCTGTCAGCATTCCCTACTCGAAATGAGAGCAATTGCAATCTCCAAGCTTGCCAAGCGTGGAGATTTTATCTCTCTTTCCAGTATTCAATAAACTTTCATTGTGCCCTGCTATTATACACACTATATATTTACACTATGTATTTCTCGCGGGCATGGAGTGATTACTCGTATTATTAATTTGTGCTGCAATAGAGATCGTCTGGCTGATAATATCCCATCCCAAACCCTCGTATCAATCCTTCCATTTAAGCGTTCTGGATTGGTTCTGTGGTAAGATTGAAGAGCGTAGTATCTTTTAGTACCAAGGAAAGTCAAAGGGCTGGACTAAGAACAAGGTGGTCATCGGTAACCAATATAATCATGAAATCGCGACTGTTTTGCAGCTTTTGCATTGACGAAACTGGTACTGATTTTTACCCAAAATGTCTATATGGTCACACCACAATGGTAAGTGGCGATATAGTGTTAAAAAGATCACGTAGACCTCCAAAGACTTTCAATTCAGCGAATGCTCATACCCATCTCCTTGATTTCACCGGTCGGCGATCATCATTCCAACCCCGATTAGGTAGATCACGGCTTCACTATGTCTGGTTGTTGATTTTGCCACCGTGTTCGAAAGCCTACCGTTTGATTTCTGTTTAGCCCTATCCAAAGGTATTAAACTCTTCTACCGATGGTGATATGCTGCAATATCCCAAATCATGTGTTGTTGTTAGAGGTTGTCATAGACCTCCGCTGCAGGTGTTCACGAGTTTCGTTCCGGCTGTCACTCTCATCCACTACAGTGAGCACGTCGCCTTGCCTTACCTGGTAACATCAGGTGGTCGGTGCGTGCTATCACACATCTTTCCGGTGCGCGCCTCTGCAGACGCGTCCGCTTATCGCGATCTCAACACGGCCGGCGTTATCGAACATTCTTCGGACTAGAAAACGGACAATTAGCTTAAATGTTCTAAATGATGCTAAATATGGTTGATAATTGGGTAGCTGACTTTGATACGTTAAGTACGGTGTTATGCTTTTTGAGTTTTGTGCTAAAACTCCCATGGAGGCGTGACGCTCAGTTCACTAGACTAGCTGTTATTATTTTATGGATCAGCTATTTCCCTTTCATTTTATATTTTATTCCTTTGCTGCAAGATCACCCGATATAAGTACCTACAGCTAATATTATAGTATATGTCATTATTTTATTTTACTATAGGTAAATTATGCCTCATCAATGCAAGTAACTGCTGGGATCCAATGCTAATGGTATGGCGGGGGGCAATCATGCATGGTAAAATAAAAATTAACCGAGAGAACAGTGTTGAATCCAAATACAAAGGCCTCAGTCAAAGTAAGTAAATACCTATAAGGGGGGACCCCAATAATCTATCTATCCACGGTTTTCCTTACTACCGAGAGAAATTTGACATAACGTCCATACAAAAAGTGTCAAATAGCTATCTCTAGTAAGGTAAACCGACGATAGATAGATTATTGGGACCAGCCTCAAGTAGAACGTCTTCCCTTCTACAGCGTTGATTCACGCAAGTTTGGCGCGAGACGCGTGATGTCAACATCGCCACAAAACAAGTGCACATCGCACGTTTTGTTGGTAGCATGCCCACGCAACAGAAAACAATGATATTTAAAAACTGCCAACCCCGACCGTTCTGCCGGCACCCACGTAATAATTGCCGGCAAGCGTCCTCCCCCACCCACCGCGTCTTCCTACTTTTATCGCCTATTTATCGCGATGACGGCCTATACTTACTCGGGGCCGCGCGGTCAAGTACTTTAGGTCCTAAGGTCGCTATTCAGAGAATATAATCATTTATGATTAGAAAGGTCCCTTCATTCTTATCCTTAAATTCTTAACTTTCGTAATCCACGTTGCGATAGATAATTCTGTTTGAAATCTTAAGAAACGAATGGGGAAACCGTTCGCCTTTGGGGAAGCATCACGTCTGCTAATGTCTCAAGGCACTATATTATTTATTCTGTGGCAGTAGTTAGCAAACAACAAATTCAAAATTCATATATATTTATTTTCAGACTCAACAAGAACCATATTATTATTATTACATTATTATTATTTTAGATTAAGATAAAATCAAAAAATAAAATTAAACTAAAAGTCAATACGAAAAAATTAAAATTACTTAAATTAAATTATATAAACTACTAAATGCATGACACCATATTCATTATCCTGAATCATGATACGAGGATCTTAATATGATGACGCAGAATAGAGGAGTCAAATTGATCAGTAACAGCCTTCAGAATGGTGTTGCTACTCGCGCGCGTCCTGCTTAGCAGTGAGGGAACCTTTTTTCGCATGATGGCCGCGAAGCCATCAGTGCGCGCCTCTGCGAACATGGAGGATGCACTACAGAACCGCGGGAGCCGCATCAGCATCCTGAAAGCGTTATTATATTGAACCCGCAGAGCGTTGAGGGACTTCTGCGTGTATGCTGTCCATAAGCTACTGCAGTAAAATGTTTGCAAAACAACAATAGGTCACTGCTGTTTTGACTGACAGAAATTTAACCGACTCGATATCATTGTGGGATGAAGGGTGTTACTTACTGTTACGCTCTAGGGGTCCCGATAGGTAATGTTGGTCTACCAACGAGGGTTCCCAAAAAGAGTTCACGTCAGGCGATCGGCTGCAGAGTTGATACCTCAATGGTGAGATGTAGTGTAGATAATCACCAGACCATCAACCGTGTTTAGAGCTGATTTCTTAGCGAGAACCGTAAAAGAGTTTATGAGCGGTGAAGTAGTTTCTAAAAATGGGCGACTAATTATAATAAACATTTTTTTGTTACAAGTAGCTAGCTCGTTGTGCTGCCGAGCGTCACTCAGCTCGGATTAGTAGCGCACCGGCGAAACGGCTTCAATGCAAATTTGTTTATTTTTTTATTGCCAAAAGAAGGCAGACAGGCAGGCGGCCCATCTGATGGAAAGTGGTCACCGTCGCCTATGTACGTTTGCAACACCAAGGGCGTTAACAACGCGCTGCCGACCTTTAAAAGGAATAGTGGGATGAGGGTGGAGGGGGGAAGGGAGAGGAGAAAGAGGTTCCAGAGGCCCAATTCCCTCCTACCTCTCAGGAGGGAATTGGGCCTCCGGAACCTTCCACAGACCAACTGAAACGCAATAGCAATAGCTATATAACTTCACCGCGGTGTTATGTGGGAGTGTGGTACCTACTTCCCTGGTCGTGCCGACCCATTCAGTTGCAGGTACCTAACCCTTAGGGTCACAGCGTGGCACTACCACCCTAAACTGTTAGGTATAGATTCTTACGTAAAATTTCATTTGTAAAAGAAGTAAATACTTGACAGTATGTTTAATATATTTTAGCTAAAGTTGATAGCGTCTGACACAGGTTATAATATTTTTTGAATTTTGAAGTGAAAACTTCTATAGGCGCGTTGAGCACTTTTTTGGTGAACAAAATTCACCGAACTCGCGTCATCGTCTCCGAACGCTTCAAGTTACTTAGTTTTCACTTCTGACATCTATCGGCAGTCCCCAAAGACTGCCTCGTATTTTTTTTACTTTCTAACTGTGCCCTTGCCTATTGGGTATAATAGTTAGGGATTTAGTACAGATATTTGGTAATAAGCACTTGCGACGACTTACTACACAGAAAAATATTTAAAAAGAGAAACATTAAAGTAACACCTCTATAATTTTTTTTTAACCACGCAAAAACAGAGTAGGTACTAGCTGGCGAATATATTTGTGCGAAATGTAATGTACAAAATATGTAAAACCTAACCTATAGGATGTTTGACGGTTAGCGGAGCGTGACGTAACGTGCCGGTGGATCTATTTAGCAAATACAAATGGGTACGTGTAAACTAAAAAAAGCTAAATAAGTATAGTAGTAGTATATATCTAAACAAAGTAACAAATGCTAAAAAAATTGGTATTGAATTTGTCATAGTTTGTAAAGTCTTCTGTCTTTTTCTTCTTAAGGCTCTGTCTGCTCAGCGCATGGCTACGTTCATTTTCCTTTACTTGAAATCAAGCAAATGCATGGCGTAAAAACGTACAAAATTAAAAAAAAAATAATGTGCTCACTTACACAAAAAATAATCCGTCAATGTATGTGCATTATAAATTACTATTTTATGATATGTGTTTAATAACAAATACAATAGTGAATAAAGGGAAAAACTGCTTTAAAGGTCAAATTAAGTGGTTTGTTTGAATTTTTTTTATGTACTCTGTTATGTTAAAATATGTTTTTAATTCCGTTAATGTGTACTTAGAAGTCTTAAAAATGTCACATTATTTTTTGTAGTTTTAATTAAATCGCTGCTCAAGAGATAAACTGCTTTAAATTTTTTATCGACCTCATGATCATGGCACCTTAAAGCCTAAGCATTTCGTGCATGTGTCAAACTGTTGATTGTTTATAGTCTCATATTTTTGGTCTACTGGCCCTGCCAAATCCCTAAAGCGCCTAAATAATTCGTTCTAAGCTCAATAACAAATTATCAAGTAACATTCTACGCAATTAAATCAAAATACGAGTACTATCTAACCGCGACCGAGGAAATGAAATGCTTTTAAAAACTTGTCTACCCAAAGAATAGCGGTATACGGGTAAGTACATGTATTTATTACAAAAGTTTATTAAATGCACAATGATATTACCTACCGTGTTATAGGGCAACATTTTTACCGACTTCAAAAAGAAGGAGGTTTCTCAATCGACTGTATTTTTCTTTTGTGTTCGCGGATAACTTCGTCGTTTATGAACCGATTTCGATAATTCTTTTTTTTTGTTTCGTTTCTTCCGTGGTGGTCCCATATAAATAAATTCATCAAATTCGGTAAAGCAGTTTTTGAGTTACACTCCAATAACGGAAAAGTGTTGATTTATCTTGATGATATCATTATTGACGGTGTATTCCTTAGTTAATTAAGTAGCAAGGTCACATTCACAAAGAGTGAATTTTTTTTTATTAAAAAATAGGAACGACTTCTACACTAAAATGTATGAAACTATTTGTCGAATTCGGCACGCACGCAATATTGTGATAATAGGTACTTTCGAACTATCATGGTACAGACTTCAACAAAATATTTCACACTTTTTAGTGTAGAAGTCAATTCTATTTAGATATTGTTAAAAAAATCTTTTCTCCTACCTACACTTTTTTTAAATGTTTTTCTGTTTGCCTAATTTACCACATGACAATAATAATTGCATATTAGAAAGTACGTAAATTTAAGAGTAACTGAACGAACAAACGCTATTGTTCACGCGCCGCTAGCCGCTATCCATCGACAGCCGATCCTCGCAATCAAATTCCGGCAAAATTGATGTAAATTGTCGAACCAATAATAAAGCAGGTGTTTGCAGATCTGACTTAATATTTATTAGACTACTGTGACTTATTAACCTATGTGAAAGTGACTGAACTCTGACTAGGTACTTGATAATAAGTCTCTAATGATGCAACTTTTAAATTACACACCTAGGATAAAATATCCTTCGAGCTGTATCCGCAGCGTTAGTGCCACGGTAGCACTCCTATTCAATTTTGTCAATAACGCGATATTTCAAGTCTTCCATAATTTTATTGTGAATTTGAGAACTGACAGACTGATGATGTAAAAAAAAACAAATCTTGTGACAACAAACAGATGAATCATATTAATTTGAATTAAGAATTCCAAACCAAACGCCAGATATTTGAGATAAAATTTTAATATGGTCAGTTCGATAGAACGCATTAGGTCTTCATTTATGAAAGGTAACAGGTAGGTACTAACCTATTTAACTAAATAACTTGAGTTATGGCAAATGTACAAACATACGAGTCCACATTGTAAAGGAAAAAATGTGAAAATAGTTTAATATGTATTTACATATTTTTAAATTTAAACTTTTAAAGAGGGTAAATTAATTACGTGAGTACTTAAATATGCTAGATCGTTCCCACCACATCAGGTGGTATGGTATGGTGGTATTTTTCAAGGAGTGTGCGAAACGCTCGCGACACGTCTCGGCTCGGCCATCACCATATGAAAAATTAAAACCAGCCACAGAAAAGTTAAGCCTGTCCTCCGTCCGGCTATCTGTTTTATGGTAAAAACTGCGTACTTATTCAAAAATAATTGCGTTTATTTTAAAAATATAAACGAAGTTAAAGTAATAACTGTGTGCGTTTTTAAAAATATTTTTTTTATTAACATGAACACTGCACACTCTGTGAATCTGTGGTCCGTACATTTTTATTGTTATTTGCATATTTCAAGCATACACATAATTATATAATATACATACTTAGTCAGGATGTTAATATAACAAAAATAAAGTGAGTCCATTGATGTATATAATGCATTAACAGTATACCATTATTTTAATCTTCCGGGATATGCGCCAAGCCTCACGCAAGGATGAAGGTTTGCAAGGATCCACGAGCAGAGTTTCCATAATCGCTTTGTCCCCACTGTTGACTATCTTTAGAAGGTTATTCTTCAATTGTTTGTTTTGTTCTTCCTCAGGTTAGGTAAGCATCAACATAATTTGATACTAACTGCCCCGGAGACGGTCATTCGCAATTGTTAATTTTTACGTCATTGATGTCCGAAATGATCGTCTACATAGGCAAAAGACTACGTGATTGAAGGTGAATAATGGAAGTTTTGATTGAAGCCCATTGACAATGACGAATGACCTAATCCATTGAATGTCTCGTGCAATTGACAGATTTCGGTCATTCGCTAGCTCGTTCGTCTACCTTTTATACTGGCCAGAAAGTAAATGTGAGCGAGCAATTGATGCATCGTATGACGCTCCATCATTCGCACCTTCAATTGAAACGGTCACTGACGTATAAAATTGTCAATTGCGAATTACCGTCTCTGGGGCACTTTACTCTGAGTGTTGTTCAATCGTTTTTCCGCCTGCTTGGATCGCCCGTTTGATAAATGATCAGCTGTCATCCGTGTAGTAGTGCAGCTGCTTGTTTGCCGAGATACTGCAACCACTGCTAATCCAAATAAGTTAATAGAATGAATACAATATTTATAAGGCTTTCAGGAACGAAGCCAATGACATATAATTATTAACGATAAGTGATGAAATGAAAATTAACATAAGCAACATATTCATTTTATTACACTGTTAGGTATCCTATGAAATAATTTTGTTTAGATATTATTAACAGGTTAATTTAAGCAGACTTTTTCCGAGTGCGTCACTTAAATCCGGTAATTTAAGCATTGCTCAGTAAACTGAACCGCTCTAATCTTACAAAAATGCGATACATAAAGAATCATGAATAAATTAACATGTTTTAAGGTCGTGGTCGATGTTGAACAATTTAAACTTTCACGCGCAAAGCACTTTAATAAACCTTTGGGTTTCAATTGGTTAGGAAGAACCGCAATGTTCGTTCATTGGTCGAGAAACTAACGGGTCTCTTGCAGCTACATTCACTCGCGTCATCCCGGACGAACGGAGAGCGCCATCTTCAAACCGGTCAGTCCACCGCGAAACTTTGTGGGGATCACGTCGTTGTTTCAGACACTCACGTACACATCCACCGGTTTCTACAGAGCCGGCACAGACAATTTCACACATAAACTACTTAAAATTATTTATTTAAATCAGTGTTTAGATATATTTTTGATCAGTGAAGATCGTGTTAGCGTTCTCGATCCAGTACTTTAGTGCATTTGTGATCTCGCGAGCTACGCGACTGCATATCTTCGGTGTGAGCTCGCTCAAGTGTAACAAGGTAAGTTTTTGTGGTGGTTTTGCTAGTAGTTTAGTTGTGCGCGGGTGGTGGCGGCTGGCGTGGCCGGTAGGCCGCCTTGCCGTAGGGGAGCCCGGCGCGGCGCCTGCGAATCGATTGTCCCGACTCCCGGCATGGGATGGGTAGACACAGACCTACCTACATACTTACATAGCTCTGGGGTTGTACACCCTCGCTCCCGGCGACCGGCGAGCTCCTAACTCCCGACGCGGCTCATCCCTCTGCATTGTTTCATTTACCGTCGCGAGGCGGACGCGGCGGTTGCGAACTTGAACTAGACAAGTTCTACCGCGCCGCATTCGCTATAGACATTTATTTTATTGTTTGTTTGCGCTGTTACACGGCTCGTGCTATTTCAGCCGTAACGGAACGATTTGCACTTCGAAAGGGCTACACCGACCACTGTAACAAATACCAATAGCATACAGCAGGACCTAGCACTGGTTTCCTATCCTGACATGACGTGTCATCATTACGTGTATCGGCTACCCTCATTCCGTCACTTCGCCAATCTATGCCCTTCGCATCAAATCCATGTCATGCCATGTCACGGATTGGAACCGGTTGGTTGTGATCCAAATCAAACGGACATGAGTTTCGTGCGAGGTTCCAAACTAGGACAAAATACGAAAAATCTTGTAGGTACCTATAAAACATCTATAATTATCATAATTAGGTATAGGTAGGTAGCAAACTAATTTGGTTTCATGGAGTGTAACACTCACGGAAACAAAAAACTTCCTAGAAACGATGGTCAAGGGATGGTAGTACGCGTTAAAGACGAATAAACCAGTAATAAGCAAACAGCGCTAATTAAAACACTACCTAATTTGCTTTATAATGCAAGCGTACTGAATTTGATGGGAAGTGCCACCCATACTACCTACGCCTTATTCTGTGCCCACACCATACCGAGCAATATATTATCATACAGTTTAGCCGTACATAGAAAAAATAGTACTAATAAGGTACTCATGTACCCAATTATGTGTTACATGCACCTATACGAGTATACCCATAATTTTACGTCATATACCTTTAATTATATCCAAAAAGTAAGTACATACCTATATAGGTACCTAGTTAATAAAATATCAGTGAGTAGATATACCTACCTACCTACCTACATTTATTTATTACTAAATAGGTAGTAATCCTCGGGTCGGGAGGATTCAAGAGAGTCGCTGAATATTTATTGAGTTTCACACTTTCGATTCTGATTTATGCATCAATAATTGAGACTTTAAACACATATATAGGTATTATATATATAAACATAATTATATAGAGTTAGTAGTATAATATGGGTAGGTAGGAATATTTTATATGGATTATTTGATGTTTAAATCTAATCTTAGGGTTGGATTAATTACGAATTATATTATTAAATTTAGTGTTGCCTGTATTCGGTAGGTTCAAAATGAGATAGCAAAAGCGCTATCATAAGACTAGCTAGCCCGCGCGCGGTTAGGTTATTCTTGTGCCGTGCCGTGGTCTACGCACTATTGTCGGTAGGTACCTACCTACTCACGTAGGTAAAATATTTATATTACAACTCGTCTGTATGAATTTGTACCTACCTACTTAATTGTCGACAACATAACACCATTTTTATTAGTAAAAAAAAAAAATATAAGGCGTTTTGCAATTACTAGCCCCCCATCTACCCTAAAGTGATTGCAAAGAGTACCTACGAAACGTAGCTGTTTTAAAATAAATAATATTAAATACTAGCGATTGCTCGCGACTTTGTTCGCGTAGTTAGAGAGTAAGAACTTTCTACGAAGTAGGTACCTACCTATTAAAATTCGCTACTTCCATTAGTTTCTCTTTAGTTAGTAGGTATACTATTATCTCTACCTACCTAAGTGATTCATCTCAAAGGTAGCTAATAGATACCTAAGTACGTGAAGTTCCTTGCTAGGTACTTACTTATCCGTGGTTAGCATGTCCGCCATCCCAGCGGGGGTCGGGTTCCCGTGTTCACGCATCATTACGCAGCTGCAATGTTGCCACTTAGAACCACATTACCATATTCAACAGGACAACAATACCGCTATGATAACATTAACATCGCTACTAAACATACGAGTACAAGCTAAATACACGAAATACCTGTACAACCATCACACCATAGATGATGTATTGAACGAACCTTCATCTAAAGTGCTCCGAAGGGATATGACATTAATTACACCAGTAAATACGGAACGAATCTGAATAAATACATACAGGTCCCGAAACTCGTGAGGTAGGTATATGAGGTCAACCAGTTATAGACAGAATAAGAAACAAATCCATTTATTCCAATCTGGAGTATCTAAGTTAACTGACAATAATCTTGCAAGCCAAAACTTAATTGTTTTACTTAAATAAATCATAAAATAAAAAGGCTTTTATTTTTTGCTTCGTTGTAGTACATTTTTAATATAAATAATAAATTGCATGCAAAATTATACGCAATTTCAAGTTTATCTTATAAATTAAAGTGCATTTAAAAAATAAATAAACAATAAAAATAATGTGATTAGACCTTGATTAATAAAATTTGATGTTTAGTACATACTTACAAGTAGCGTAAATAATTATTTATTTTATTCAAGTAATTTGATTTAATTGTTAAGGCGCGCTCCTAAACTCGATAATAGTAAAAAGCAGAATCTTTAAACATCTAGTGTAACGAAACAGACCGAACTCTCAGAATTTTCAGCGA
This sequence comes from Selenia dentaria, assembly GCA_917880725.1. Classification (NCBI taxonomy): domain Eukaryota; kingdom Metazoa; phylum Arthropoda; class Insecta; order Lepidoptera; family Geometridae; genus Selenia; species Selenia dentaria. The sequence continues at coordinate 1,389,284 of OU862877.1, forward strand.
TAACACCATATTTTTATTTAGGTAATACATAGCCAACGTATAGTACTAAAGTAGTAACCAGCAGATTTTTCAATTGTGTTAGTATTTATCGAAAAATATAAAGAAAGAGTAAAAAAATTATGCATTTTCGAATTACATCGTCCAATCTAAAAAGCAATTTTCAACCTTACATAAAGCATCGTAAATTATTTTAAAATTGGGGTTGGACCGCGCCTTAACACAGTTCATAACACAATCAAGATATAGTTAAATAGTTATTAGATTTAATAAGAAAGTATTATTATATATTGATTTAATTAATTAATGATACATTTTACTTAGTTAATGTTTATTACTTTGATTTGTGGTTGCGGTTAATAGCACTGTTATTTGAAATTACATTATTAAAAAAACTTTAAACAAATGTCTATTATCGCTTGGCTAAGTGACATGGTTTTTATTTCTTATTATTTCATAACTGGTATGCCTTGGCTTCTACTAGGTTATCGGCGAGTTTCGGGACATCCGATAAAATTTACACTTTACCGATTCGAAAATAGATGAAAAAGTAGATGGTCTAGCCTGTAAAATTTACTCTGATTTTATTCGCATAAAACTCATGTAAAGTATCTATCACCAAGTACCTACTTTGATCGTTCATGTTGCTAAAAATAAAAACAATTCTTATAAAATTGGGTAAAACATACACACTCGCTAAACGTGCTATAAAATGCACGACAGGCGACTAACGGCCAACTGAAGCAAAAACATGTGCGTTGGATATGCGACACAAAATATTATGATTCCTTACAAAAGTACCACTTAATTTTAGCAAGTTCGATGTTAACCGCAGTTGCAGTCCATTGACCTCCAAAACAACGCTACTGTCTGAATCATTCCGCGGACAGAGTCTGCTTCAAATCAATGTGTTTACTCGTACTTCAGTTCAAGTCTAGACTGCGTTAGTTTACCTTTTCTTGTCTCCTGTTGGTCCTGTATATTCAAAGAGCTTGTTCATGTACAACTGGCTCAGCCCGCGGTTGCACCCGCGCTGCCTAACAATACGCACTGCAAACGACTCAAAACTCACTTAAAGGTCTCAAAAGTCAACATTTTTTTCGCTTGGTTACTTGTACGTATCGTAAACTTTCATATGCACAATTCAAATTCATATATATTATAGTACAATAAAATATGTCATGAGTAAAGTCTACAAAACACAAGCTCAAAACAATTGTGCAATATTCAAAAGTTACAATATTCCAATACTTATAAAATAAAAAATAAATGTCAAAAATGAAATAGCAAAGATGAAATTAAATTAAATTATCTTAAAAAAGATGTACAAAGTGTCAGATAAATAAGTTTCTATGCGCACAGTACAAGTTGCTACATATTTTGATATCATGAGACATAGGTGACGGTACAAGCACGAGACGCACCTGGTGTTAAGTTACCTGGTGAGAACAGATGCATTCCGTTACATGTGACGAGCTGCACTGCGCCCGTAGCCCTGAAACATTAAGTTGTTACGTCTCATGTGCATGTAATTTCGCCAGCAGCCACACCCTTCAAACCAGAACACAGTATTGCGAACATTACTGCTTCACGGTAGAAATAGAAATTCACAAGAGTTCAATTACACAAAGTCTTTTACGTAAGTACATTATATAGATTTTATAGTATAATGAAGGTTGCGAAACTAATCGACAGTCTACATTGTTTGTACATAGTTGTGTATTATATGAATAATATTTATTTAAACGTGGACTAATATTTATTTGAAAGAAATTAACTTTCCTCATACTTTAATACACACGTTGCAGTTCCTGGAATAGTAGGTCGATTTCTGCGAAATCTATTGTGCTATTGGTCACATATGGCGAATCGCGAGTCAACGGGTACTTCAATGCTAAATTATTCATAAAGTTGTAAAAGTATTTATTGCTATAAATTATAACAAATTCCTAACATAATTTAGTGTTAAATAACTGTTATGCACATTGATATGTTCCTTCCAAATATATAGGGTGTTTGGTAGAGGGACCGACAAACCAAATGAGCGTGTTCGGGAGACCACTTGGAGAATACAAGTTGGCCAAAAAAAAACCCCCGACCCCCCAATATGTTTAACTTTTTTTGTGATTTTTCCCTTTTTCTCCGAAATTGTACCTATTTACCACCATAACATTTGTAAAATCTGTTTTACACCGGATGTTTTTAGTTGAATTTGGTCTCTAATACACCTTCAGGCCACGCAAAGCAAAATTGGTACAATATTGGAGAAAACGAGAAAATTCACAAAAAAAAGTTAAAAAAATTGGGGTTTTTTTTGCCAACTTGTATTCTCCAAGTGGGCTCTCAAACACGCTCATTTGGTTTGTCGGTCCCTCTACCAAACACCCTGTATAAAATAACATGACAAGTGACGCCGCGCAACCGGTCCTATAAAACAACGGTTCCTTTTCGTATATCGCAAATTGCGATCACAACGCTATACTATATCTGCGCTCAAGAATTAAATAAGATTGCAATTATATTTTAACGTCGTAAGATAATAAGCAGCCATCGGTTGTCGATCGAGTTGTCCTCATTATTGTGCTTACTGTCGAACATTGAACAATCAACGTTCCGAGAAATATCGGTGAAAGGCACGTACGGTTTCTTACTGTTTCTATCAAACGCTATTCTGATGTATTACTTATAACGCTGTTGTATTGAGATTGAGTATTGATTGGATCGATTCACTGTGACGCACAATTTCTATAACCTAACCATCGACGGTATATTCATAATTTATGTTCTGTACAAATTGTACCAAATTGCTATCCCTAGTAGGATACACAGTCTTTAATATAGGTTATAAAAATGGCTGTTAACCTGTACTGTCTTTTGTGCCAATACCTAGATCGTACGGCAAAAAGTATTTAAGCGAAGAAAAAGTTTGATGTTCTCTAACTAAAAAATCCGTGAAAGATTTTGAAATTGGAATGGACTATATTGCAATATGTAAAAAGAAGTTGTACTCTTAGCACTTTTGCATTTTGCCTTGCAAATGCCTTTCAAATTGCGATCGAATCTAATAAACAACACTGTGGCTTAAGAAAACATTCTAAAACTTTCAACTTTCTATCGTGAAACGAGATCACGATAATGTTTGAAGATGGTGGCTCCGCCGCGGTGGGGCGCTGGAATGCTACATTTTTGTAATTAAGAGTTTTAATAATTATTGTCTTACGCAGAAACCGGAACGGCTTTGCCGGCAACTTGGTGCGCTTATTTTTTTGTTGTGATGCTCAAAATATAAGTAACAGTTTTGATTCCAAACCCGGTTCACGCAACAATATTCAATCTAGAGACAAAAAGAAAATATATTCTCCTCAATTTTTCTCGATAAACCTAAACCTATATAATGCGTATCACTTGTGAACTTTTTACCAGATGATTGACATATCGATGTAGTATCATCATGTGAGATATCTTATCAAATATGCCGGTGTGACGGCGCTTATTAACATTTTGGAGAGGTTTATACGTTTCTCGCCGCTATTAACATTATTAAGTATATTGTTATCGAACACAATAGCTTGTTGGCGTTCATCGAGCTTCATTGAGGTAAATCACGCATTACCAATATTTTCCTGTTTGTCCCACACATCCGTTTGCAGTAAAATGTTTAGGAACTTTGGAAGCCATTTTGGTTTTGAAAGACTTATATTCTTGAATATTGTTATCATTTTGGATGTATAATTTGCATAGTACGATAACAGGCTTAGATGGTCTAGTTAGCATCGAAGCTAAAGTGATAATTGCTGGCTGTTTTGAACCTTCACTTTAAACGCTAAAAGAAATGTTTGAATTAAAGTAATGTGTATCGTAAATGGACGTCCAGAACATTATTTATAGGAGAGATACGTGATTCTGATTGCAGACAGACATCCGTCCATTGTTGCGTTAGTGAGTGCGCGTCGTGTGAATACATATGTATGTAGCTGCGGTTTGTGACTCATGATGAAACTAGACCTGAGAACATACTAACCAATACTATATCATACTAATATTATAAAGAGGAAAGATTTGTATGTATTTTTGTAACGAATTGGCTCACAAAGTACTGGATCGATTTAAAAAATTCTTTCACCATTGGAAAGCTACATTCACCCTGAGTAACTATATAAGATTCATCATCATCATCAGAACAGCTAGTTTACTATAAATCAGCATTCGAAAGTAGATCTCAGCAAAGGTACTTTCTTCACTTAACGTTAACTAAAAATAAAGCTATTCATTCAACCAAGAAGTAACGTTTAACGTTTCCTCTATTATGAAAGTGAACGAGCACCAATGCAGTGACATGAGCTTTTTAAGACCACAAAAAATAATGATCCAATGATAATTATTCGAAATCGTCTTGCTCATGAATTTATGTTTAGTATAAAATAGATAGATATATATACTCTTTATTGAACACCTTAAAATTAAACAATTAATACAGTTATACAACTACAAAAGTGAACAATAGGCGATCTTATAGCTCAAAGAAATCTCTTTCAGAGAATCTTTGAATGGAGAGGAATAACAGCAGAAAAAGGGATGGTGGTGCATAAATAGTACCAAATATGAACAAAAAAATATAATAACTATAAGATGAAATACTCGTAGGTAACTGGTATGAACTGGTATGTGATGAAATGCAATGACTAGGTTTTGATAGATACATCAGTAAATACCGGTTACTCACACTAGTACTATATAGGCGCAAGCTTGCGAGTGTGTTTGTCAAGAATGTCTGTCACTTCTTCACATTCTAACAGCTAGACCAAGTTTGATGAAATTTGGTATGTAGGCATGACTCTGAAATAACACATAGAACTCTTTTCATCATCATCCAGCAACACGCGGAGCGCACATCGTAATTTTAGAAACGTACAAATAAAAAGTCACTGTAACGAAATACTGTTCCAGTACGGATTGAAATAATTAACACCAAATTAATTTCATTGTAGAAGTTGTGATGATAGTAGATATATAAAAAAAAGTTTACAATAATGTGTGTATAGGACTTATAATGGATCTTATATAACACTAGCACATGATTAAGTCTTAAAATAGAAAATATGTCTGAAATGGAATCTCCCGCTAAAACAGAGTGCGTTCACCTTCTTAAACAAAACAACGATAGCAGTAATATTAATTACCCTCCGACGAGTATTGATATAATTGGCCCGTTTCCTTTTAATAACCAATAAATAGTATAATGTGAAACAGTGGTGCGTTCGATAAGTATTATCTACTTGTTCGGAACGCAACAAAGCAATGTCGGAGTCACCGCTGCACACTTGAGTAAACTGAGTTCTATTGTGATGATAGACCCGTAGAACACTATTTTACAAACAGACAATTTGCTGATTGTGTGCAAAATGACATCTGTTCAATATTTATATTTTGTCAACTGTTGAGTCGTATTGTAAGAGGAAATTGGCGAAGTGGGAAAATAACAATTTCTAAATAGTTACGACAAAGCTAGTCAAAATTATGATATATTAAAACTAAAATATTTAGTGACAAATTGTTAGTATAACCGTTGTATTTAATTAGGATAAATATATTACAACTAATTATTTGATAATTACACAAGTGACTTCCACTTTACGAGATCCACTATAGAATACGGAATTCCTACATTACCTGACGCGATTTACGACTGAAACGGTTATTTATCATTTGCATACATATAACATATAATTATGTATAATTTTTTTTTATATTATTGAGTATAACACAAATGTTTCCAATTGATTGTGATGAAATTGATCTAGTTTGTACTTTTTAACTAATAACCCATCCAAAAAATAGAACTATACGGAAAATCCAGTAAAAATAATGCGTTGATTTACATATTTTAATTATTCACCCAAGTATATGTTATGTCATGTGCACTCCAAACCTCTCCTTTTTGGAGGTACCTATATGTTGCACATGGGTACTTTAAAAGATGATTCTTAGATGGCTGCAGGCAGACGACGACCGTTCGAAATACAATCTTAAAGGACGTAAAAATAAAACAAAGCACTATACATGCCTTTGCAGTTGGCAACACTGATTGGCGCGACAAGTTTTAATTTTAGAACAGCAAGAGACTCCATTCGAACTTTTTGGGATGCCATCTTGTTGGACACAAATTCACAGCGTTTATTGGTGTTAAAGCCTAATAACAAGACCATCTATTTAATGCCAAATACACGGTTTTAACGGTTAAACTTGTGTGTTACACAGTTGTTAACGTGTCTCTAGCTAGTAATGACATTCTATAAATATGAATGAAAAAAAAGTCGATTTATCATACGAGTAGATTTCAAGCGTGGAATAGTATATAATAAAACACTGTTTTATTATATATCAGTCTTCCCGTGAACATGGTGCATGTAACTGCGCCGAAATATCGGGAGCTCATTCCACAACCTTACCACGGTAAATATCCCGTTAATAATCATATAACTTTAGTATATAATATATAATTATATTAAATTTTAATTATCATATGTTTGATAAAAATCTTCGTCAAATAATTAATATATGTCAAATACAGCTCGTGAATCTCCTTCCATATATTGAAAAGTATAATTTATAAATGTTTTGTGTTGGATCGTGATAATAATACGCAAGGAACACTTTAGATCAGACAACGTGTGGGTGCATACATTATGTGGCTTGCGGCGGGCATGGGGCTGAATGCCTCATTGTGACTCCGACTCACTCCGAGTAGGTATAGGATAAGATGTGCTATAAGATGGCAGGGCTGGGCAAAATACTTGCCTTGCTTTAATAGAAATACAAATTAAAAAAGTTATTAAGGCGCGGTCCAACCCCAATTTTAAAATAATCTACGATGCTCTACGTAAGGTTGAAAATCGCTTGTTAGATTGGATGATGTAATGCGAAAATGAGTTAATTTTGTACGTTTTCTTTATATTTTTCGATATATACTAACAGAATCGAAAAATCTGCTGGTTATAACTTTAGTACTATACGTTGGTTATGTATTACCTAAAAAAATATATAGTGTTTTCGCTGAAAATTCAGAGAGTTTCTACGTGAAAGTTTATTTTTGTGGACCTATTCAGGATTTTTTTCTGCAGAAAGAGAGTTATATTTATGAATTCTATTCGGTTATTACTTTTTTCTTATCCCTTTTCTAACCTTAGTATTTTTTTCATAATATATTATCGATCTGTTTCGTTACACTAGATGTTTAAAAATTCTGCTTTTTACTATTATCAGGATACGAGCGCGTCTTAAAATACGAAATACAAAATACATTCAAGTAGGTACGGTATTTGAAATATAAAATACAAAATACAGTATTTTAACTATTTTTAATTGAAATACGAAATACAAATAACAACATACGAAATAAGTAATCTACACCAGTACGGGCTGAAAAGTAGAGGAAAACAAGATTAATTGATCAGTAAAACTAGATTTTCCTTTCATGAACACTAGATTTTGAAATGTAGGTACTGTCAAACAAACAACCTCTTGTTGCCTGCTAAAGAAAACAATCTTTCTACAGGTCCATCACAACAGTTAAATAAAGGTTAAGTGTATTTTAAAGTTAAAATGTATATTGAAGTCTCAATTGAAATACTAATTACAAGATACCTCGGCGTCATGTTTTTCAATACGAATTGCAAATTACCTTTAAGAAAGTAATGGAAATACAAATACTAAATACGTATGTTATTGCTGGCCAACCCTGGCTATAGGTACCTATGAGCGTACTATGTAGGTACATAGTAACGCACTCGGAATGCCTCGCCTTGTACGGGACCCGCGGGACCATGTCTCGGCGAGGGTGCACTTAATTCTTGATGAAACAATAGTATTATAGTAGGTACCTACATACTTACGTATATATATAACTTGAATATTCTGCTTATTTGTGTGCACAAATGTATATAACACCATGATCTAGAATCTAGCTAGATGTTATGCTAACATACCTACCATTCATTTAAGTTTTTGCTATTTATGTACACATCTCTATCTATACTTCTGTACTATTAATATAAAAAGGAACGATTTGTATGTATGTTTGTAACTAATTGGCTAAAAAAGTACTGGACCGATTTCAAAAATTCTTTCACCATTGGAAAGCTAGGTATACATATACATTCGACCTGAGTAACGTAGGCTATATAAGATTCATCATCATCATCATCCGGGTCAAACCGCGGAGCGCAGGGTCCCTAAAAAGGGCTATCAATTTTTATTTAACTAAAAAATTTAACCGACTACAACACTGGAAAGTGTGAAACAACTTGCCGAAGTCGGTACCATGCGCACAATATTGTGATAATAGGTACTTTGGAACTATCATGGTACCAACTTCAACAAGTTATTTCGCACTTTTTAGTGTAGAAGTCGGTTAAATTTTTTTTTTTTTACACTATTATACCTACCGTGTTCTAAATTCTAAAAAGTACAAATACATACCGTGTTTCTATTATTTCTAACGTCAAAGAATCTGTAAAGGCATCACGGAATGAACTGAACTGAAGTTAGTCATGATAGATGAACAATATGAATAGTTTGAATTTGAACTCGGAACTTGTGAATATGGAGTGCACGCTCTCGTCCTAGCGGCAGTGTCAAGGTCATGGCCGCACCGCGCCGCGCGCCGCAGTGCAACGCTCGCCGCCGCCGCCGCCGCCGCGCGACCGAACGCGTTACCACTTTACTTAGCTCTTTTATATGTTTTATTTTATTTATATCATTGCTGGTATGTGTTCCTGCAATAGCCCTTTTATTTTTTCGCTGTGGCAGCTGCGTGGGGAATGTTTTTATTAGCCGTTAGATTTGTTTTATCGCCGTCGGACATGAGTGAGCAGTATTGTAGGCTCGTGTCGTGCGTGACTTTTATTCCGGCTTACGATTGTCAATGTTAAAGGTCACTGGGATTACTACCAGTTTTTGTCAAGCAACTGTTTTTCTTTTAAGGAGCTAGTTAACAATTCGACTGTAGGTTTGTTGCGCGATTTTGACGGTTTTTTACTTGTGGTGGGTTAGATACCTAGGTACCATGTTATCAAATTATAAATCAGCGCTATTTTTCAGAGGTTATACATGTTTAGAAGTAATGTTTGACCTGTCGGGGATTTAATCCGGAACCAGCGGCTCAGATGTTAGGAATACTACCAAATGCACCAACCGGGTTTAAACATATTTCTGAATATGAACTGGTGACATTTTGAGCACATTATGAAACTAGGGCGGCGCACGCCGCGGTATTCAGATATATTAACGCTATGCAACCGAGTTATAATTTTAAAGGTTAATGAGACATTTGGCATTCCTGGAGTAGGTCAACTGCAAGCAATTCAGCTGCTGAAATGTTTTGTGTGGCGACGGCAAAAAGTGTCGTACATCACATCCACACAGACTTCAAGTCCCACAATAGGCCAAACGATATCGTAGTTTGATGACTGGTATGCATAGGTACTTATACATATACACACCCAGACACAGCTCAAACAGGATTCACAAAACAGTGCACGACAACATGTCAAACAATAAGGAAATTTAGAGATAAATATAGATATAATAGCGCTACGTGACCTGAGGATTAGCACTTCACTTTTCACATGTAGGTCTAAATCGGCGACACCGGTTCTCTCTAGCGGATGTGTCCTTTAAACGCACTCCGATATACAATGTTTGTAGCTTGCATGGCTTACTTTTGGACGGTAATGATATCAATGATAGAGTTCACAGCTGGGCTATCGACTTGTTTAAGATACCTGGCGATGTACATACATCAGCTTTTTCGAAATCGTGGGAGAATTTCGGGGAGTCCGTGTCCATACAGGGAAATGGTGAGGCTGGGTTCTAAGAGCCATTCTAATTGTTAACCCTAATGTTGAAGCAATGAGCTATTGAGGAATAAGCAATTGCGAATACACGAGGTGTGGTGCGTCAGCGCCCCTATTTGAGGAATAACTCGGTGTCGCCCGGTTAGACCTACATGTGGAAAAGACCTTTCGAGGCAATGAAGCAGTTCATTGAGCAGTTCGTTTTACCACATTCAGCTGTGTGTTTCACCCGTCACAATTGTAGCCGTCGATGTCGAACATACTATCGCCGAACTCCGTGACGAATTCGAAGAATTCCCTTATTTCATACGTAATTATTGATCCCAATGTATCCAAGGCATCAATGTATCCTTTCTTGACGTACTTAAATCTCCTTATTCTAATGTTCATGCACACAAATGTTTGACCTGCCTGAGGATCGACCCCGGGTCCAGCGGCTCAGAAGGCAGGGTTGGTTCACACTGCGCCCCCGGCTACTATCACAACACAACATTATGAGGAAGGTTCAAGTTAATTGTTAAACTTGGTAGTGCGACGCGCGCCGGCTGGCTCGCCTTGTGGTTGTGACTATTTATAGATCAGCTGTTTGTTTTGGAGATAAGTGGAACTAAATCGGGGATGCTTGGATTGGTTTGTACAAATCGTTCGTTAGTTACGGAGCGGAGTTGCTTTACTTTGTGTACGACTTTGTTCAGCGGCTGATATACTCGTAGAGACCATCCTTATCCTACAGAAACGTGCTGTTCGAACTACGAGTATATACGAAATGGGTCTCCGTGAATCTTTGAGAGATTTATTTAAAGAAATCAATATATTAACGTTGCCTTCCTTATATGTATTTGAAAATATAATTTATGTTCGTAAATTACATAATTACAAAAACATTACATAAATATAAGTTAAATAGTGATCACCACACGTTTAATACTAGAAATACAAATAGGATAGCTGTACTTTAGTTTTAGACAAGAGAAGACTAATAAGTCAAATCATTCCTAGGAAATTGTGTGCGTTGATACAATAAAATCCCAAAACACATAACTGAGCTCACAGAGGGCAAATTCAAGTTGACTGTAAAAACGTTTTAATAAAAAAAAAGCTTATTATAAAGTCCGACAATATATAGAAGATAAAGATGCTTGGAATACTCCACTTCTGGCAAGCTGTACCTCTGCCACCCATATAATGTAATATTTGTAGTACCTAAGTAGAAACATTGTAAACATCTATATAAAAAGAATGGCCCCGAGTTTCATGCCGCTTCTTCTCGGTAGGCTCTATATATTTTGGAACGCGGCTGTTAGTCTTTAAAGTACATTATAATGAAAAATTTTAGTTCATAAGTGCGTCTTTGATGCCTAAATTGAATAAATGATTCTGACTTTGACTTTGTGTACAGAACGGAAGGACTATAATCTGATTGTATTTGATGTTGTGGGAACACGTAAAGTTACTAATCTGATTGTTGTTTCATTGTACTTAATATAAACTGCCACATCATTCGTGTCCTTGTTATATTTCAAATCAAATATATCTCTTATACATATCACATCAATAAAGATTTTAAACACAAAATTGTAGTTCTTGTTATACCCCTGTAGTGTTTAAGAAAGCAGGTACATAATTATTTATAGAAGAGGGTAGATGTAAAACAAGTCAGTCTGTCGTTGGCCAGTAAATGGATAAAGCAAGCGTAATCTTTTAATTCAAAAAGTCCTAAAACATAGCATTTTGGCGACGAGTTAGCAATTCGCGTGTGTAACAAGGATTATTAGAGTGTGTTCCATCATAATTGTGTTGTAATAACGAAATGGCGAGCACCGTGAGTGCAATGTTCGGCGGCAGTCTCACATTTGACCACCGCACGCAGGAATGGAGTATATTTAGAAGTCGTTTTAATCAGTATTGTACGGCGAACAACGTCACCGCCGAGACAGATAAGGCTGGTATAAAGCGAAAGGCTTTGTTATTGACTGCGTTGGTGGAAGATACCTACCGCGTCGCAAGAGATTTGTGTTACCCGTTGGAATTGGAGGACGTGGAGTATGAGTCATTGTTGCTCAAACTTAACAATCATTTCATATCAAAAAAGTGTAGTTTCTCAGAAAGATACAAATTTTACAAAGCGGAGCAGCGACCGGGGGAAGATTTAGCGGAGTGGGCGGCCCGAGTACGTAATCTATCTCAATACTGTGGTTTTAAAACGGAACTCGAAACAGCGCTGAGAGACCGTTTCGTGCTCGGATTGGAAAACGTAAAGGAGAAGGAGAAGTTGTTTGCGGAGAGTGTTGACAAGTTGACATTTTCTATGGCATTGGAATTAACGCAAAGTGTACGTTGTGCAAGGCAAGCAGTGATGAATATACGAGGTGATTCCGAGCAAAGCGGCGAACCCGCCTCCGCCGCCGTGTTCGCGCTGCGAGCCAGCGGCCGCGCCGGCGGAGGCAGCGGCGACGGCGGTACAGGGCGCGCGGGAACACCACTCGCCATGAGCTCCACCGGTGGTGTCGGCGGCGCAGGGAAGGCAGCACGTGACCAAAAATGTGATGTGTGTGGATATAAAAATCATTCCAGTGACCAGTGTCGGTTCGTTAATTATTCCTGCCGTAAATGTGGCGGCAAGGGACATTTGAAACGGATGTGTAAATCTAGTATAAAAAGCAACCATTTTATAGCGACTGAGAATGACGACACCGTAAACGGTAAATATTATGATATTTGTGATTTATATAGCATTCGATGTAAGGAAGGCGAACCGATGCGCCGCACGGTTGCGATAAGCGACGTGTCTATAGCGTGTGAGATAGATAGTGGAAGTGCTGTTTCCGTGTTACCGGCGTATTTGTATAGATCACATTTTAAACATTGTTATCCATTGAGTAATAATAGTGTCGTGTTAAACTGTTACAATGGCAGTAAAATTTTTCCAATAGGATGTGTGCTTTTATCGGTGACCTTTGAAAATTGCACGAAGTCGATTAAGTTCTTTGTTATCGAAACGCGCGATGAACAAACTGCATTGCTGGGTCGAGATTTCATTAGTTCGTTTAATTTACAATTGTGCAGTGCAAAGTGCAATAACATATCGAGAAACCAAGATTGGAGTGAGGTATTGAAAACTAAATACTCAGCATTATTTTCGAATGAGTTAGGTACTTTCAATAAATTTAAAATTACTTTAAAAATAAAACCGGATGCTCAGTTACGATTTTTCAAACCTCGCCCGGTGCCTTTGGCTTTGAGACCTAAAGTAGAGTGCGAATTAAAAAGATTAGTCGAGCTAGGTATTTTAGAACGGGTCGAGCACAGTGAAATCGCGACGCCGATCGTACCGGTGCTACGCGCCGACGGCGAGGTTCGTATATGCGGAGATTTCTCAGTGACATTAAATAAAATACTTTGTATGGAAAATTACCCGATACCGCGCATTGAAGACTTATTCGCAAAATTGCATGGGGGAGTGGAATACTCTAAACTTGATTTGTCCCGAGCCTATAATCAGTTAGTTTTAGACGAATCTAAAGATTTGACGTGTATTAATACTCATAAAGGTTTATTCCGCTATAATCGCCTCGTTTTCGGTTTGGCTAGCGGTCCCTTTATTTTTCAGCGCACTATGGAGCAGCTATTAACAGATATTGATGGCACGTGCATATTTATAGATGATATATTAATCACCGGGCCAACCCGCGAGTCCCATTTACATAGGTTAGAACAGGTACTGAGCAGACTCCAAGAAGCAGGATTACGTTTGAAACAAAACAAGTGTGAGCTATTTAAACAATCTATCGAGTATTTAGGTTTCGTGATCGATAGGAATGGACTTCATAAATCGAAAGAGAAAGTACAAGCTATATTGAATTGCACCTGTCCTAAGAATGTAAGTGAATTAAAATCATTTTTGGGGATGGTTAATTATTATAGATGTTTTGTACCAAATACGTCGAGTTTATTGGATTCTTTGCACGTACTATTAAAGAAAGGACAAAAATGGCAGTGGGGTCCAGAACAAAACCTCGCATTTTTGAAAATAAAACAGGAGATGTCGTCAGAGCGAGTTCTTGCTCATTACAATCCTGAGTACCCTACCATAGTAACCGCAGATGCTGGGCCGGTGGGGCTGGGTGCAGTGCTGGCGCAGCGACAGCCCGACGGCACCGAGCGCGTGGTAGCGTACGCGTCCCGCAGCCTCTCGCCGGCCGAGCGGAGTTATGCGCAAATTCAGAAAGAGGCTACATCGATTGTATTTGCGATAAAAAAATTCCACCACTATTTGTATGGACGGATGACACCTTTCACATTACGGACGGACCACAAACCCCTTCTGACCATTTTTGGGGGTAAAAAGGGAATACCTGAGCTTGCCGCTAATCGTCTACAGCGGTACGCTTTGTTTTTATCGGCTTACAATTTTAAAATAGATTATGTAAAGAGTGATAAGAATGTAGCGGATTTTCTTTCTCGTTCAATACAAGCTATGCAAAATTTCAATCATGCAGTAAAGGAGGATTGGGACCGCGCATTGTATATAAATTTTATTGCAGAAACATCTTTAAATCCGATCACATATAGGGAGATAAGTGCAGAAATTTTGCGGGACACGGTGCTACAAGAAGTAGTAAAATATATATTACATGGTTGGCCTCCTAAAACAGCTGATCCGCGGTTGAAACCGTATTTTATGTGTCGGGCAGAATTGTCGTATGAACGTGGGTGTATTTTGAGAGGACACAAAATAATAATACCTGAGAAATTCCGAGAACAATTATTAAATGAACTACACGAGTCGCATTTCGGGGTAGTAAAAACGAAAACGGAAGCCAGGGCACGTATGTGGTGGCCAAATATTGATAAACATATCGAGCAAAAGGTAGGGTCATGTTTAGTGTGTAATGCGATGCGCAGCGCTCCTCCACGCTCACCGCTTGCTCCGTGGCCGTACCCGAAACGTCCGTGGGAACGGCTGCACTTGGACATGTTCTCGCTAGAAGGAAAACAATTCTTGATCGCCGTGGATGCGCATTCTAAATGGGTGGAATGTTTCCCAATGGCGGGCACCCACAGTGAAGCGATTTTAGGGAAGTTAGGGGATCTGTTCAGTAGATTTGGTTTAGTACGTACCGTGGTCACCGATAATGCAACTAATTTTTGTTCAAACCAATTCGAAGATTTTTGTAAGATGAACGGAATACAGCACATCACAATCGCACCTTACCACCCGGCATCAAATGGGCAGGCAGAAAACAGCGTAAAAACTATTAAAAATTCCATTAAGATTATATTAAAAAATAAACTCACCCAAAAAGAGTTTACGGATAAACTGAATAGACTGTTGTTTGATTATAGAAATTCTACCCACTGTACGACAGGGGTGTCACCTGCTCAATTGTTGCTGGGCCGCCCGTTACGGTGTCGTTTTGATTTGTTACGAGTATCGTCAGATGATGCATTTCCATCGGGTTTGTCGACATCTTCAGCTAATAAGAATGTTTTGTCTAAACAGATCTCACAGCGTGAGCAGTACAGAGGTCGTCGGAGATCAAACTTTGCGGCAGGAGATGAAGTGTTGGTCAAATGTTTTTATTACAATGGTAAAAAGCACATGTGGAGGTTAGGGGTCGTAGAAAATAAAATTGGTACAAGAATGTTTTGTGTTTACGTGCCGGATTTCCGTGTTAAAGTTAAAAAACATGTCGATCAATTGTTAGCATATAAAGGAATCAATATAAACAATAGTGACGAGGTAAGCGTATGCGAAGGACTTCCTATGGAGGGAAGCATCTGTGACGAAATGAGCCACAACTCAGCTGTGAATCAAACACAACCTCAAGACAAGGACTCTGAAGACAATGCAGATGTAAATAACTCGTGGCGTTCAGCTACTGATTCCCCCCAGGGAGAAAGTACTTCCAGTCATAGGGAGGAAATATCACAATCACGGGAGTCTTGTCTAGAGGTTGAAGATGAATCCGTATCACCTTCAGTGGAGGAGATAGAGAATCGTAGTGAGGTGAACTTGGGTAGCCAAGCAGGCAGTCCAGCTTTGGAAAAAGCAGACCGTCCAGTTCGCGCCGCTAGGAATAAAAAGCCTAGGTATAAGTTTTAGTCTATATTTACCATTGTTTTCCGAAGGATTTGAGTTGATTTAGGAAATAAGGGTGGAGGGATTGTAGTGTTTAAGAAAGCAGGTACATAATTATTTATAGAAGAGGGTAGATGTAAAACAAGTCAGTCTGTCGTTGGCCAGTAAATGGATAAAGCAAGCGTAATCTTTTAATTCAAAAAGTCCTAAAACATAGCAACCCCGTAAGGGCACCGCAACTTATGAGAGGGGTATCTACATTATTTATTTGAATCTGTAGCTTTACCTAATAATGTTAAACAATAGCTATAAACTACAACGTAAAATCAATATATATGTATACTGTACTTGTTAGAATATTTACCTAAATGATTTCTATATTACCCAAGTAGATATACATAACATTTATTTTGTACTAGCAAACCCTGCGAACTCCGTTTCGCCACCAGATGGCTTCGTTTTATGTAACATTTCGTTTGGCGCCATCTACTTAAAATATTGGTTTGTAGTACATGCTATATATCAGAGATGGCGCTGTATGTGAAAAAAGATTTTCCCGCTTTTCTTTTTAAATTTTTCCTGAATTTTCTTTACTATAAACCTCACGGAGCCCGAGACCTTTCCAACGAATGCAAAACCGTGGAAATCGGTTCGTGCGTTCTGGAGTTATAGCGTCAGGAAGGAAACCCCGACTTATTTTTATATAGTAGATAATGTTAGTATTTACGGCCTGGTTCTATATTGTACCTATAGATACTTTTTTTCCCACACAAGGATACCTCGTGTCGCGGTAAGCATGGTCACCCACAATAACACAGAAATACTTGCCTCAGCCAGGGGTCGATCCTGGGACCTGTCATTCCGAAGACAGAGCAACTAGGCTAATAAACTATACTTATATTCTACCTTTTGTAAAAAAACATGTCGTATTTCTATCTTTAATAGAGTAACTCGACGATGTATAGATTATCACATCACAGTTCACACTAATATTGTAAAGGCGAAAGTTTGTGTGTGTTTGTTACTTCTGAAGTCTCACACGGCTGCAACAATTTAGATTTTTGGTATGGACTCCTCCATACCAAAAATCTAAATTGTTCCAGATTTAGATTTTAATATTGAGGTAGATTAAGCGCCGGATTAACACATAGGATACTTTTAATCATCATCATCATCCATCACCACGCGGATGAAACTGCGGAGCGCAGCTAGTACAAACGGGCCAGTGCAGCGTGTTGCGTAGACAGACGGCTTTAGATATGTGTAACTGATACGGACTTGGTATACATATTCATAATATGTAATGAGGCGCATTGTTCATTCTGCAATTCTAGATATGCCAATACATAGTAAAATATTCGAGATCCTTTGTTAAGATCAGTTATTTGTAGTCAATTATTGTACGAGCGAGTGCGAAGCGCCTCGGCAGTAGTTTGGACAAAAATGCATCCGTATGTCCGGCTGTTCTCCTCTACAGCCGTGCGATTCGTCGATGCGCTCGTCGACGAGCTCACCGATGTCAAATACTTTATGAGATATCGCCCTTGTACATAAGGTTGTTTTACCAACGTTTCTTGTCATCTCGTCATTTGTTTTACGCGTTGTCAATAATGCAACTATGTTTGCTCTTAGAGAATCGTACGGCAGGTCGCATTTCTTAACCGATTTTCGTGACATTTTGTGAGTTCTCGCGATAAATTTGTCGAGTCGATAAACTGACTTTGAACAGTCTATCTTACCTTGTCTCTAGTATGGATCTAGCTAGCATCTAGCTGCAATAGCTATATGGCGCGTCTTCTATCGATAATCCACGCTCGCGTTTTGATGATTAAATTTTTTTTTTTTTTTCGGTTTACGTTTAGGTTAATGATTTTGTTCAAGTTGCGCGGTGAACATTGATTCAGTTTAAGCTAAGCAGACATACTCGCGAGGTCTACAGCTGACAGAGCCATCTTCCCTGTGCGCTCCCTACTCTCACCCTATTGAACAGTAAGTTATTAATAGTGGTGCTGTGTAGGTGTGCGCAGCGGGTCCCTCGGCCCTCAGGTCCCGGAGTCCCGGAGCCGGCCGTGCACTGCGTGTACAAGTGCGACGGCCCATCTGTCCGACACGCGCTGCTACTTCGCAAACTAGTTAATCCGTTGTTAGAAGGATATATTAATGTTCGCACACTCGTACATCTGCACCTTCTGTGTCGCGGGAGGCATGGACACACAATAACGCATCACACACTCAAACATCCAAGATCCGAGTACAAACATTACAATTAATATTAGGCATTTACATGTTTTTATCTGCCTAAAATTTTGCCACAAATTTCTACCTAGATCAAGGATAGCATTCGCGGTGTTATCCGTTACCACAAGATGGTTCGCCGTAGGCATCGACCAGCTAAGTTACCAAAGGATTAATTAATAGTAGACAGTCACTCAAGACCTAGGACCCCTACAAATGCGTGGAACTATAGATTCTCTAAGCGTTTTTACCGGTTGTTTCATGGCGAATGTTCTGAAGAGCTTTTCAATGTTATTCCTTCCTCACCATTCCGATCCCGAACTACTCGTTCCGGCCTAGCATTGCATCCATATACTGTTCAAAACTTCTTACCACGAACTAAAACGTTTGGCAGTGCCTACCTCTATCATGTAAGTAAATTGTGGAATGCTCTGCCGGCGTACGTATTTCCTTGCAGCTATGCCCCTGGGTCTTTCAAGCGGGGCTTGAAAAAGCATCTCTCAGGTCATCATAGGGGTGACGATTAGTGCAGCTTACGGCTGCGCTAATGGTCATTGCTTTTTGATTCCATCTTCACTTTCCGTCACGCGAGAGGGAGTCGTCCCTTTCATGAACCACTATAAAAAAGACTAAAGGTTACTTACTCTTACCATTTCATATTCGCGTGTCGGAAGGCGATTGATTCACTAAGATTTTGGGAGAAGGGACCGACCACAGGTTCAATCTCACACCTATCACGCACGCACGACGCGGCGACACGCCAGGGTATGATGGAGTTACGAAAAATAACAATAATATTTTATTTGACGGGGTAAACGAGTCTTAGGAACCCAATGTAGCCCAAGCAATATGTGTACGAAGGTATAGTAATATCTTCGTACATTAAGAGAAACATTGAAAAATTAAGAAAACTTTACGACTGTACAAACATCACTCGGATAAAACCGCGGGGCGCAGCTAGTAACTAAATAAAGCGACTGTTTCTTTAAAATATATAGTATTTATGGACACACGTCCCTCGGACGTCGCGCCACATCGCTCAATGCAGACCGCAACAATAAAAAACGTGTTACATCCTAAGGCGAACTTCATTCTGACCCTACTCCAAGCCCCGCTAAAAGAAACGTTTGGTTAATATTCCTCTTATAATCTTGATTGCGGTTCATCATACATTGAGCAAACAAAGAAAAGCAACGGTGTCTGTAAGAACTTGTCGTTGAAGATGAATAACTCTTGACAGCATCCAGACATGTTCAGCAGCAACCAAACCGCTGCATTCAGATAAATAATCCATCGCGCTTCCACTAACAAATTAACTGAAAGACGTTCTTATTATTCAAGGGGTGTATTCTAGGCATTTCTAAGTTTGTCTGTGTATAAGATATCGATACTTTCATCAAAGGTAAAAGGTCCTGCAGCAAAGGTTAACATACTCACGAATAGATATCTCACTGCACGCTCCTATTCAAATGAATATTCAAAAGAAATGTTTAGAAATCTGTGTCAAAATATCTGAGATCATTCCCAAAGATATAACTGTTCACTTCAATAACAAACATCTGAATGGATATTTCTCTCGTTTGTATCGAAACAATGGTTATCCAGTATACCTATAATGACGATATGCAAAACTTCACCTCTCGGTATTACTAATCATTTAAAATGATTAGTAATACCGAGAATTAATTAATTCTGATGTTCGTGATGTCATATAAAGGGTTCCGACTGAAAATCAGTAGCTAAGGTCTAATGATCTTAGTTAAATGCTGAGTCGGGACCTACGTTCATGATATTGCGCAACATTTCATATTGTATGTTACTCGTAATTATGTGTGTAGGTATATTATATTGGAATGTTATGTTGCGTGTATATCATGAATAAATATATTTTTTCTTCTTTTTTCTTTCTATTCTAAAATTTTTACCCGACTGCCTAGAGAGAGCCAGAGCCTGCAGTTTTCTCGGGTGAATGTAGTCCCAGACTCCCGACATATGTACATCACATTAAGCTTCATAGGTTTTAGTAAATGAGATGAGATCTCATTGGATTTGTCTGCATGCCTGATCCACGCGAGTGATTTCATAACTATTATTATAAATGCGCTTGCAGCGTTAAGCAACACTTGCTGCAGTCAAGAGTTGGATGGGTGTGTGCTAGTGGCATTGTTCAACTGAGCGCTTCCGTGCTTCGTAGGGCACGTTAAGCCGTCTCGGTCCCGGTTGTTTGTCTTAGAACCACAGCTGTGTCTAAGACCTGAAAACTTCGACATGGGTTAGCCACTTACTTATCCACAAAACCGCGTGGTGGATTATGGCCTAACTCCTCTTTCTAAGAGAAAGGCCCGAGTCCCAGCTGTGGGAACATAATGAGCTGATCCCACTATAATATTATAAATGTGAAAGTTTAGATGTATGGATGGATGCATGAATGTTTGTTGCTCTTTCACGCTCAAACGGCTGGGCCAATTTTGATAAAAGTTGGGATGGAGATAGATGAGGCTTTAGATTGACACATACTTTTCATCACCATCATCATCCATCACCACGCGGGTGAAGCCGCGGATTGCAGCTCGTTATATTATAAATGCGAAAGTTTGTGTGGAGGTATATATATGTGTGTGTGTGGTTTATGAACGGGTTGGACAATTGGAATGGGTCCACCCATTATCCAATTTCACTAGCTACGATGTCTTTTAAACTTGCAAGAAACTACGAAAAATAATATATACCTACCTATATTCTGTTATTATATACAGTAATATTTAACTACAAAGTTTCCAATTTCGCATCTCTCCAAACCTGTGCAGTTCTAAATGTCTCACCACAGACAATCTCAGCAGTCTGCAACTGCCGTTGTGGATACCGGTCCGGCGGGCCGTGTCCCGGCTGTCAACAATACTGTGGGGCAATTCTGGCATTTGGATGAATAAACCATTGGAGTTGGTACTATTACGTGGAGGTGGTACGATTAAAAATAGACCCAGGAGATACTCGCAGTATGGTAACGTCGGTACATGAATTACAAGAGCATAGTTTAAATATTAAAGCGGCATTTCCTGATGAAAATTTAAAATCTTTGAAGATTTGTAATCATGAGACATCAACAGATTATAGTCTAGGTTTTTGTGAAGTAGGTACATATCTGAGACAGCATTATCATATCAGATGTGATAGTTGCCAAACACAAGCCTATCATATTATATAGTATATAAATATGGTTATCTGTAAAGTCGGTTTACAAACGATAATTTCATGTGATAACGTCATAAGACAAGCCGAACGCTTAGGCCGATCGCGTCTCTCTATCGCTTGTTCCGCGTTCTCGCTTGCACGCTCGGCTCAGGCGGAACGTGACTATGAGTAATACTTTATTGTGCGTCCAGCCGGTGTTGTATTACGTCCAAATGTCACCACTAGAATGTTACATCATCCCTGAGTTACACAGGTTATATTGTGATTCATCATCAATATAACCCACATCACCGCGCGGGTGAAACGCCAGACTATAAAAGTTACAATTGATCGTCAGTTATTATTATTAATTGTGAAAATGTTGAAAATTGTAAAATTGTGTCCCAGTACAGTTTGCGGAGCTAATCGTGCTCTCTTATTGATCTGCAAACCGGTTGCCGAGCTGATCGCCGAAAACGAACGACCTTCCCGGAAAGGCGATGCCGTGTGGTTGTTGACGTCAAGTTTGCTGGTGGTGCTCTCTTGGAGGTTCACCAATTATCATCAGATATCGGAATCCAGTCATGTCAACAACTAACTGCATTCTGGGATTTGTGATAAACGGCGATGTTGTTTATTTCACGTTGTGTTCTTAATTAATAACGCTAAAGTTTGTATGTATGGATGTTTGTTACTCTTTCACGCAAAAACTACTGAATGGACTTGATATGTAGATAGATGAGGTGCTGAAATAACATGGGATAATTGTTTTTTTTTCATCATCATCATCATCATCACCAATGTCCGCACGTGTGTTACTGCGCAGCTAGTACATAATATAGTAACTACCACCTGATGTACTGCGCAGGAGTATCGGTGCCTTTTTTCCGTAAAATAATAATGTATTTTCTACCGATATCCAAAAAGGAAGAGGTACTCAATTCGAATGTTTATTACCTCATAACTTTCGATAGGGTAAACCGATTCTCAAAATTATTTTTTTGTTTGAAAGCTGATGCTTCCCGTGTGATCCCATTCATTTCATCAAATTCTGTCCAGTAATTATTTGAGTTACACTCCAATAACTGAACTGAGTAGAATGGAAGTCGGTATAAAATTTTTCAAATTGTACTTGTATACTATCAGGTCCAGACTAACTTACTAATGCGTTGTCGTGAATGAATAATAAAGCAAAATTTAATATGACCAAGATACTTTAATAATTGATTTTTTAATAAAAGTAGCCGCGCATCGCCGTATAACTCGCATTGTGATGGATGATGATGAAAAGTACATATTAGATTATACATATAGATTAGGCTGACTGGCTGGCGGACTTTATAAATTTTATAATGATTTAGTCAAACCGTCCCTAATCACACATACACATACACATACACACACATACCCATATAGTCACGCATATAAGTAAGTACTTACATCATCCGCATAATTATTGATTTCCGTGTGCCACGCGTACATAGTTTTTGAAT
Organism: Selenia dentaria; assembly: GCA_917880725.1. Lineage (NCBI taxonomy): Eukaryota > Metazoa > Arthropoda > Insecta > Lepidoptera > Geometridae > Selenia > Selenia dentaria. Next base: position 1,412,116 of record OU862877.1, read on the forward strand.
ACGTAAAATGATAATTATTTATGTTTTTAAATGTGTAATCACTTTTGGCCTTATTTTTATTTATACAGTTAACCTAGTGAGCTCCCGACTATGATCAAATTTGCAAACCAGAGTTGCAAAAACCCCGCAAAAAAACAAGGGACTGTCGCTTTTCGTTGATATTACCGATCTGGTATCTTTCAAATGATAATTTGTTATGTAATTCCAGATCCTTTACAGCATCAAAAAAACAAAACATTAGCTGAAATCTATTGTATATTTGAATAGATAACATTTTTAATTGGATCCTTATTTGATTTGGCCTTGGCATACCTGTATGCCAAGGCGGCTTTACGGAATGTTTTGTTTGGCATACAAGTATGCCAAGGCAGCTTGACGGGCATAGTAATTAGTTAATATATTACGCTGCTGGTTGCAATAAATAAATATTGTAATAAGTCTGTTCTAAAGTTATCAATAGTGCAACTGCCCTCACTTTGTTTTAGCTATATTATAGATTGCTAAAGCTACTGTACAGATAATTTATTCTGTGACTGCAAAAGAGACACAGTATAGATATATAAAAAAAAGATTATAACTATTCACGTGAGGAAACAGCGCGTACCTGCCACATACAATCTACATAATCATATAACAATCTACCCGCATTGTAAGTTTTAGTTCACATCACATGTAAAATCTGTTCCAACCATGTAACTGTTATTCGCAGGACTGACGTAGACCATTAGCCAAGAACTAGGGGGGGGGGCATTGGCAAGAGTATTTTGATGAAACTTTTATGACGCCATCAATAACCGACAATTAACGAAGCATGCAATTAATATCTTCTGTGATATAGTATCACAGTAAAACTTTATTGAAGTATGTAGTCCAGCCGTATAATAAACAAGTAATTACTTGTTGCTAATTCTCAATGAAGTAAGCACTTAATAGAATACTTCAACATAATATCTTATTCTATAGTCGAGCAATGAACGTTACTTACTAAAGTAAATACATGACAGTACCCTATCAAAATTGGATGTATCTTTTTACACTTGTATTAGGTTTTTATCATGAGATTTCAATTTTTATAATACAGCATTTTTTTAAATCCTTCACAGTTCAGACTTGTGTGCGAATGTCATTTTTATGCAACTTCACTTTTGCAAGAACGAAAAATTGACGTGTTCTCATTGCTTATGCAATGAAAATGGTGACTTACTCTGCTAAAAATTCTAGCCTTTGATAGTTCTAATTTCAGGCAAATTTCTGTCTATAGAATTAAAATTGTTGTATAAGTAACTTTTGCTTGTTTATAAAATACGGCTGTTAGAGATGAGGATCGAAATGCATGAGAAATCTTCAGAAAGGGATGTATTGTATTTATAGTGAGGTCTCGATATTTGGGCACAGTTGCATGCGCCATGTTCACGAGTAAACTGAAGTATCTGCGGGTAGGTGTTGTTATGAGCAGACGTAACGGTCTACCCTCTTCCGCACACGTTTCGTACGTTTTATTAACACTGTGCCGAAATATCTAGAGCTCAAAATAAATACATGGTAAATATCCCGTTTCTAAAGTTAATTCTTGCATTAGTGTTCATGTCAGTTTAAAAGCTTATATTAGAAAGTGTAAAAGCCAAGCTACCTATCCTTCATTGTCCCCACTGAAGATCGTTACAGATATAACTAAACCACTTTCGATGTAAACTTGTATGAAAGTATATTTGGCTAAGAACTGGACCGTCCAGTCCTACACGCTATTTGCATTAACTTAAGGTTGCTAAGCGAGTAACCAGCTGCTTAATGGAACCGCATATTCATGTTGTAACATTTTGTTATTCAAGAGTAAGTTGTAGAAATACTATTTTAAAATTAAAGTTTTTTTTTTAAAATACCTCAACTATTAATATTCTTCAACTACTTCTGTACGGTACCCACCCTGTGACCTAACAAACGGCCCGTGGTTGATTCCGTTCAGTATACACAAAACCAAAACCCATGTCGGGACAATCCAAATTAAAGTCAGCTTACCCAACTGCAGTAGTACCGTCGATTCGCGGTAACGTCTCCAGAGAGATATATATATAATAATAGGAACAGGAAGGAAATAAGGGAACGCGGGAAAAACGTTCTCGCCGACGACTCCCAGCTGTTCGTGGGTGTTCCAAAGCGTCGATTTGAGCGACACGTGAACAAGACACCAGGCTTCTCTTCTAATCACACTGATAGTTACTACTCACTCCGCGTACAACAAAACCTATTTTCCTTCAACAGACCAAGCGCGCCATTACATTACATTACAAACTCAAACTAGCTCGTTAGCCATTTTTAACGTGTACCCAAAAAGTGAGGTTCCTTCTCTGTGACAGGATGTGTCACACAGGCATCAACATTGGTTCGTAACAACTAATATTCAGAATAACAACACAAGTAACTCGCCCAACCAAACATTATTTTTCTCCTTTGCACGAGGCATCTTCAGGAACAAAGAAGAGAGAGTAAGAGAGTCTGTAAGAGTCGCCAGCTCCACCGTTCAAACAACCACCGTTCAGTTCAAATCAACTCGTGTATTTCTTATTATCATTGTAATGTATAATGTATTTCGTAACTCTATTTTTTGCTGAGTCGTTCGATTTTGATGTTTTTTTGTTGTTGGCTAGCATTATTATATTATACCGTCAAGCATAATAAGTTTTATAATCATCACGTCAATTGCAAAGTTTCCGACTATGCTCATTAACGTTTTTAATTCTGTTTCTTACTCCTTTACGCCAATAGTTATTACTAAAACCGGAATTAACCCTGTATTGCTTTATTATTTCAGTGTACAATATTTCGGCAGTGTTGCAAGCGTCAGTTAACGTTTATAATGATAACTCTTATAATGTGATTATTTAATTACTTATACGAAACCGATTTGTCTGTAATTATTGTCATTGCATGATGATGACAATATGATGGCGTATATGATGCCTAGTTTTTATCCCAGGAACGTCAGTCATTTATTTAATTTAGGCATCAAAGGCGCACTTATTAACGTTAATTATTAATTATAATGTACTTTAAAGACTACCGCCGCGTTCCAAAATATATAGGGCCACTCTTCCAATATCTAGAATTAGAAAAATATCTATAACGCGCAGCAAATGACTACCCAGTCACGCGGAGCCGCGGTGCTCAACTAGTGCAAAATAAAAATAAAAACTACAAACTGGATCTAAAGTTTATAGTTTCTTGGTGCAGTTATCAAACCGTAACGTTAACCTTTTTCTACTGCATGAATGATTAATGTGCAAAGCCGGCGCAAGTACCAGGGGCTAAGGAACCTTGGAGGGCGAGCTTTCAACTTGATTGATAAGCGATAATAGCCGCGGCTGTGTGAATCACTGATAACTCGGATGTACGCCGAGACGAGGTCGACAACTTGCGAGCTGTATATGGATCTTAATGGAAACATTATTGTACTGGTTTCTTATAGAGATGTACACTAGTGGTATAGCTTGCGTTCTCTATTGTAGAGTGTTCAAACTGTAGGTTACTAAGTGGTGAAGTTTACTAACTAATAGACTTGTGTCTTATTTTTTGGATATGGAATTCAAAAGTTTTATATCTATTGTGGTAGGTTTTTATTGAGGTTTCATTAACTGTATCTATGTTAACAAACCTTCCCGCTCACAAAATGCAATAGGTGGTTGCAGCGGTGTGTCTTATTGTGGTCCTTCGAGCCGGATTTGAGCCAGCGATCTATAGTTTTATTTAGTTACTAGCTGCGCTCTGCGGTTTCACCCGCGTGGTGATAAATATATTTATATTACTTAGGAATAATGTACCTTTCTACTGGTGAAAGAGCTGTTTAAATCGGTTAAGTAGTTTTTGAGTGTATACATTACAAACAAAGAAACAATCAAGTCTTTATTAGAGAAGAGCTACACGTTGAATTGAACACAAAATGTCTCGGAGTGATCGGCGCAGTGCAGTTCTACACAAAACTAGCTCTAGATGACACTGCAAGTACTACCTTGTTGGCTGCTTACACCACTAGCTAACAAAACTGTTGACGCAATACTCCCATTGTAACTTTAGATTTAAATAAATTCTTGTATTCTCTACAAATATGTTCAGTACGTAGTTGTAATGTTAGTTTGCAAATACAAAACACGAGTAAGGATACAGAACATGATAATAACTTTACGGAGGTAGGTTAGAAATTCTTGTCAAAACGTATTTGCGTGTGTATGCCTGTGAACATTTTCAGTCTCATTTTTATTAGCCATACTCATCGCGCGTGCCTCGAGGATGTTGAACCCGCACCTCCTGCGGAGACCATCACAATAACACACGTGTTTACTCTCGTTGTATTTATGCAATTAAACCCTGAACTCACCATATGACGAGTACAGGATAGGAGTAAAAAGTGACCCAATTAAATCCGGTGTCGGTGGGGGGTAATTGTCCAATAGATAAACTGAGAAAAACTCATATGTTTAGCTTGTGACTCAGCTGTATTTACAAACAAGCTTTTTGGAAAAATTGTGGGCTTTGTCTCTGAGCGATCACATTATGCCATAACATAAAATAACTTACTTACTTACTTAATTAAATGCTGGCGCCTACTTTGGGAAAAAACTTAGCATTCCCATCCAGCGTGGCAATGCCGCCAGCGTTGTGGCCACTCCGTCAAGATATGCTGCACATCCTCAACAACCCCACACTCCATACAATTAGGAGATGGAACTTGCTTCATCAAAAATGCGAACTTCTCTGATGGAATGTGTGCAGAGCGCAGCCTGAGGGCTGTGACTAACATTTTCCGGCTCATTATATAAGTTGTGATATATACTCGTATGTGTGTCCATGCATTCCGTGGCATAAGAAATCTTAATGAAGGTGTATAATTGTGGGTGAACGTATAAGCAAACTATGTAGTAAACTGCTTTAAAACTTAAAGTTAAAATAATAATTCATCCTTATTAGTGACTCTTGCTACCTACGGGATCGATTGTCATTCACCGTCAATGATGATATCAACAAGATAGGCGCAACACTTTTCAGTTATTGGATTGTAACTCGGAAACTTCTTGACCGCTTTGGGAGAAATTTAAATGGAACTACCTTGGCGGAAGTATACTCTCAAATAAAAAAGAGTTTTGAGATCGGTCCACAAATGGGGGAGAAATCGGGAACATACACAAAAACAGTTGAACATAGAACCTCCTCTTTGAAGTCGATTTATAATATATTATTTTTAATTCCAATCCAACCGCGTGTTTACGTTGTATACCGCTCCGATCTAACGATAATGTATGCATCAGTCGACTAATTACTTACTTCCTGACTTTAAGAGTATAGAGTACCGGCATCGTAAACACTTACTTGATTTAAACTTTCTATTTTTGGAGAAACCTGCACGATTTAAGACATATGTCAACAACTAATAGATTTTAAACGATTAAGAAACGGTACAAGCACGAGGCCCACCTGGCTAAGTGGAAACCTCTGCCTAGAACAGATGCATTTTGTCACGTGACGAATTGCACTGCGCCCGTAACCCCGAGAAAGTAAGTTGTTAAGGCTAATGTGCCTGTAATTTTGCCGGCAACCATACCTTCAAACCGGCATGCGGCACACAGAGTTTAATGCAAATGTTCTATATATACAGACGAAACTGTCGCCTCACCGCAGATCTGGTAGTGCCGCTCGCTGGTACCAGTCTACCTAGTAAAACAACTGAAAAGCTTTTAAACAAAACCTTTCGTATCGCTTTTCAAATGGTTGATGCCATCTGCAGTTGCCGCCTGCAGTCGGGTTCGAAATCATGACTGCAGCGACATGAATCGACGACGTGTCGCGGCGACATGAAGCGACGACACGTCGTCTGCTGCTGCTGCTGTGTAGCCGGCTACCAACTAGAGTGATATTTGCTGAACAGACGTGAGGTATCGACATTCTCCACGCAAGCACTTGCAGGTCAGATATGGTACTTGACACTAAAAGGTGTAGTTGGTTTACGCGAACACCTCTGACGATGTAGTCGGAAGTCCGCTGCTCCATTTGGACGATTGGACGTTCCGGCAGTTCTGTTGCGCGGTGTTTTATTGTTGAATAGCTGCGCCCCGTGGTTTCACCTGCGTGGTGATGGAAGATGATGGTGGTGAAAAGTACCCTATGCGCTTCCTCGGGATACCAAATTTGATTACGATCTGTACAGTCGTTGAGGCGTGACAAGGTAACAAACAGTCTGCTGAGCACGAAAATCTGCTCAAGTGTAAAGTTATCGTATCGTTTACGTATTCAGTACAAACTATGAGTTGTCTGTGCCACTATTGTACTAGATACATGACAGTTTGTCCTAAATACGTTACATCTAAACAGATGTTCGTGCTCGGCCCACAGTGTGCCTAGCACGTAACTGCGCGTAAGATTTATGTAACTTATCGTTCACGTGCAACAGTACAAACTGTCATGTATCTAGGGCACACCACACAGATAACTCATAGTTTGTACGCCGAAGCGTGATGCGTTGACGCTTACGATACGAATACTTTATCGCAAATTGTTTGTGCTCCGGCCTAGCGTGGTGGTTGATTATGGTTAGCTACTGCTACTGTGCTATGATATTCTATCCTATGCTACTGGTTAGTTAGCCTGGTGAAAGATTTCCGAACTAGGGACTGGTAGTCCCTAGTTCGGAAATCTTTCACTAAAGCCCCTAATAACGGTGTATTCGTGCAGTTGTATTTGGGCAAGCCCATTTTAGCTCCAGGGTGGCTAATATCTTCGCCTGCATCATTACTGCGACTATCATTTGAGATGCTGGTCGAACGTAGCCCCTTGGGGTTCATTTTTCTACCGACTTCCAAAAAAGGAGGGTACTCAATTAGGCTGAATTTCTTTTTTATGTTTGTTACCTCATAACTTTCGACTGGGTGAACCGATTCTCAAAATTGTTTGAAAGCTGGTGCTTCACGTGTGGTACCATGTAAATTTCATCAAATTTGGTCCAGTAGTTTTTGAGTTACACTCCAATAACTAAATGGATTGGAAGCCGGTATTAAATTTTTCAAATTGTACTTGTAAATAAGTAGTAAACTGACCTGGTCGTTTTACTAGATATTTGCATATGTTTATTATAATGATAAAATAAATTGTGATTATCTATTTACTAACTAAATTAAACTTAATTTAACTAAAATAAATGTACTTATAATTTACCTATTACAATAAAAATTAATTAGCTAAACATCTAAAAATATAAATTAAAAACTATATATGAATAATTTTCATTTCATACAAGTAAATACATTATTTGTGCCATTTTACACCTATTAACATATTCTTCCTTTAAGGAAACATGGAAGCTTAGAACTAACTGACTCTCTGACTCACAACCTAAACAAAAGCCAACACATATCCAGCCAAATGCCCATACATTGTTTCCATCCATACTTGTATAAAGTACCATATAACTATCGATATCCATTCCAGTATTTATTATATACGAGTGTTTCCTTATGCTGGCTTACGGCTACCTATGTAACCGTACAATTACATTAATTGTGTGTAGTCTACTCCAACTCTATAAACGCTTTACGTCCGTTCTAAAAGACATTTCTAATTAAAATGAATGACATCGCCAACCAAGCAGTGGTTGCTTGGTGTGATGCTAATATCGTTGTGTCATTGAAATAACTCATAATCGCGCACGCCACGAACGTGTTTGTTTTCGTAGAAAATGCTATATTAGCCAATTTCTCGTAAATCTTACTGACAGTAACAATCGGTGTTCCACAAGGTAGTGTGCTAGGACCTCTGCTTTTTCTTCTCTATATTAACGACTTACGTGATGCCACAAGACATCAGTGTCTTCTGTTCGCAGACGATACAACCATTATTGTTAAACGTAAGACACACATGTCTTTGAAAACAAGGCTAAGGAACCCCTACAGTATGTACTGATCTGGTAGTGCCGACCGAACATACGAACAATCATACATACAGCTCTAACGCACTCTTCTTTTGGCCTTCACCGCAGTTACCCGACTCAACCCGACCGAAAATACGGACAGTTGAACTGTTATGCTCATTATTACTTCATATTCAGTGACATGAATGAAGTGATATTATCTGAATGAGCCTAAATGAGATGTGTAACTGGAGACACAATGGCGGGAGTGCCTCTGCTCGCTGCGACCTTGCCACCACCGTGACGGATGGCTCCGGGCCTGGCCCCTGACCTACTGTGTCACTCCGCAACTATTTATACTGATTGCATTCATAATTCAGTTACTATCTATTTAAATAGCCTATACTTCCGCTGTAAAGGTAATCAATATTACAATGAGGCCGAAGGAGTTAAGTAGCTTGATTAAAGAATCAAGTCTGGCTACAACATGCAATACCCATTTGCGGCTCGTTAGCTTAGTTGTTGTGACCCTGCCTTCGAAGTACCAGGGTCCATTTCTGTCCGGAACAAATATTTATTTGTTCTAAGTTCTTGGATATTGGAATAGCGTTATTGTGTGCGTCCATGCCTTCGACAACACAAGGAATCCTAGTTGACCGAGCGAGCGAAGCTTCTCTGCTCTAACTGGCCAAATTCACTTTCACCTGTCCCTTTAAAGGTTGTTTGTTGTCATCTTGTACAGGTCGCATGTTTCAACCAATCTTGACGAAACTTGGTATGCATGTTCTACTATTTAATACATTTTTTGTCGTCGGTGATGCTGAGTGGGGGTGGTACGTTTCCTAAAAAAGGGGGAAGTTTTTTCACGGCGCTATTTAACGATCGATTTTTATAAAACGTGGTACACACATTAGGTACCTGACTATAAAGAGGAATTTCGAATATGAGCATAATTGGTCAAGTGGTTTCAGAGATAATAGGTTGTAAAGTACTGCGAAAAATTGGCGCTGATAAGACTGTGTGCTCGTGAGGTCTAACAAACAAACAACATACCCGTCCAATTGAGAACCTCCTCGTTGAAGTCGGTTAACAATATTTTAGCTTTAGTATTATTTTACATCGTGTTATATTATGTAACTGCTTGAGCAAACTAAAGCAGTTACATTTACAAATCAATGTAATCTTCGTGACAATGGAACTGGTCTCTTGTCTTGTTCAATTATTTCATAGCTGCGCTCCACGGTTTCGCCCTCGCGGTGATGGATGATGATGAATCCAATATAGCCTATGTTACTCAGGGTGAAGAATGTAGCTTTCCAATGGTGAAAGATTTTTTGAAATCGGTACTTTTTGAGCCAATTCGTTACAAACATACTTACATACAAATCTTTCCTCTTTACAATATTAGTATAGACTAGCAGCGCTCCGTGGTTACACCCGTGTGGTGATGGACGTTGATGATGATAAATTAAAATATATAGCTTATGTTCATCAAGGATAGTGTAGAATTCTAATGGTGAAAGAATTTGTCAAATCGGTCTAGTAGTTTCGGAGTCTATTCAATTCAGACAAACAAACAAGCAAATATTTTCTTTTTATACTATTAATAGTATCAATATAGACTAGACATTAGGGGAAAAAGTACATCAAATGCGACCCCTCCCCCCCCTAATATTCTAGTTGTATGAGTTTTACTAACTTTTATTAAATCATGAAACAGAGATGTATCTTCATAAAACACCCAAGATACTTTGGGTACACATCAAACATAACAATCATTGGCGTTGCTATAAAAGCCGTAACGGATCATCTGATTAGAATTTCTCCCATCTGGTCACACCACTGATTCAAACAGCAAAAAGTAAATAATTTGTCAGTGAGCGACATCACATACAGGAAACCACAATCCCCAGCAGCAATCACTATACTAACGGAATCCTAATGAGCCACAACGGTCTATTGTTCTTCCGCCATTATCCTCTTGACAAATGAACCGTGGACGTTGGACGCCTCCCGTTTGCGAGCTATGATTTATCTTCTTATACTTTCCGTAGAACCGAGGCAAATGAACTGTTCTCGCAGCTTCCCACAATTGTACGGTTGTCGTCGCTTCCAATCAATTGTGACGGTGCCACCAAAATGGCGACCTATTCACGTAGTTTTCTTGAAGGTCTTTAGGAAACGTGTAACTGAAGAATAAAACTAAATTATTAGAAATGTTCAAATTATGAACGGGATAGTTACCATGTATACTTTCTGTGAGTTTCCGATATGTCTTGCCTGTTACAAGCGCCATGATCAAGGATGAACTGAGGAATTGCGGGTGGGTGTGAATGTTTACAAGCAGACGAAACGGTCTACCCTGTTCTGTACTCGTTTGTAGTTACATGGTAACTATACTGTTGATTATTTGAATATTTCCAATGTTTGTGACCATGATAGATAGATAAACTCTTTATTGCAACACCACATTATAAAATACAACAAACAAATAAAAAAACTTAAAATTAAGTGTCACAATGGGCGGCATGATAGTTTAAAAATTAAATAAACTTTGGTTTTTAACAAGAAATGTTGTTCCATGCGTAATAAATAGGAAAATGAGACACGTGTTTACTACTTGAAGTTGATTTATTTTTTTAAAAGATAATTCTGTTTGGAAAAAAACTTTGTATAACTGGTTAATTTATGTTCACACACACACACACACACACACACAAACCTAGGTACGTAAGCACTGGGAACAAATACTCAGGTTCTCAATGATCACAACATTATCTATTCATCTTTAAACGAATTATTCTTGTATGCGTGTTTAAACTCGTAATCTGGATCTCGGAAACGTCTCATACGATTTTCATGAAGTTTAGTATGTAGAGGGTTTCGGGGGCGATACATAACTAGATGTAGCTAGGTTTAAATTTTAGAATACGTCGTTTTATCCGTGTTTTCAGGCAATGAAAACACAAAGCAACACTAAAGCTACTTGACAATAGATGGCGTTGTTAAGCAATGTGTGTTTGGTTTGAGGTTAGACCATGAAAATCAGTTGTTTACTTACGGACAAAGCTCGGTCGTCCAGGTACTTTGTTATAAACTTGAAACGTTTGGGGTATTTAACGAAATAGCAAACAATGCACATGAATACTTAGAAAGGAAAGGTACTTAAAAATGGAGATCATGAGAGTTCAGAACTCGGAATTTTGAATAACTTTATGTTTTAATGTTATTTGGACGGTTTAACTTACGCGGTAGGTATAGTCGAATATCTCGACCGGTTTCGTGATCGTCCGGGCCACTTCTTCATGAAGTACTTGCACACCCGGCTTCGTTCGCGCTAATACTTGTACTGGTCGAGATATTCGACTATACGTACCGCGTAAGTTAAACCGTCCAAATAACATTAAAATGTGTAATACTTACGAAAGTTTCAATCAAGTTATAACTTTGTGTTATTAAATGTCATTCTCCTTTATTGAAACAAACTGTATCTTTCCAGATAAAAATGAACGGTGTAAACGGACACGGCAATGGCGAGATGAACGGCGCCGGAGACATCATCACGCAGAACCAGCAGCGCGGCTGGTGGACCATCGGGCTCATCAACTCGCGGTACCGTTACCTCACCGCCGAGACCTTCGGCTTCAAGATCAACGCCAACGGCACCAGCCTCAAGAAGAAGCAGATCTGGACGCTCGAGCCGGCCTCCGGCAGCGCTAATGACAGTGAGTACTGCATTCTTTGTGTTACATTGCTGTATTTCCTTCCTATTGCGATTGACTGCAGATATCCAGGGGCATTAGCTGCTATTGTTGGATATGTGTGGAATTATTATAAGAAGAATAAATTCTGTAATTAATGTTTGTGCTCTTCAAAAGTCAAATCACCCTTATAATTTAATTCCCATCATCTGGATTGAATATTGTACAATTCAAAAGCCTGGGATAACTAAAAGAAACTTTCAACACAAGCGAGCGAAGCGTCTCTGCTTTAACTAGCCATATTGACTTTCATCTGTCCGTATGTTTGTTAGGTTGTATGTAACTGTATACAGGTCGAATTTTTCATTCAATCTTGACGAAACTTCGTGTGCATGTACTATTATCAATATATTTTTGTCATCAGCTATTTTTGAGTGGAGGGGTACTTTTCCTAAAAAGAGGGGATGTTTGTTACGGCGCTATTTACCGACCGATTTTAAATAAATTTTGGTACAAGCATTAGGTTAGTACCTGACTTTAAAGAGGAATTTAGAATATGAGCATATTGGTGAAGTGGTTTCCGAAATAGTAAGGTTGTGAAGACGATTTTGGCTGTGATTTTGGTATTTTTTTGCAAGAACATCTGGTACCAACAACATATATATATATTTTTGCAAAATTTGTCAAGGTCTTGTCGAAATAAATATTTGTCAAATTTTTCTGAATATCGATGACTTGTAGATAGCTCAGAATTCGAAATATTGCTGATAAGGTATAGCTTATATGTTACTAGCAAACCCTGCGAACTCCGTTTCGCCACTAGATGGCTTCGTTTTATGTAATATTCCGTTTGGCGCCATCTACTTAAAATATTGATTTGTAGTACATGCTATGTATCAGAGATGGCGCTGTATGTGAAAAAAGATTTTCCTGCTTTTCTTTTTACATTTTTCCTGAATTTTCTTTACTATGAACCTCGCGGAGCCCGAGAACTTTCCAACGAATGCAAAACCATGGAAATCGGTTCGTGCCTTCTGGAGTTATAGCGTCAGGAAGGAAAACCCGACTTATTTTTATATAGTAGATATATATTCAAGGTATAGCTTTGATTATATTAAAAAACTATTTAAACAATTTCAGATTCCATAACATATTTACATTATTTTCCGTAGAATATAATCTGTTTTAAATCTAAGAACAAGAAGTTATCTTGCAGCTGCTGTAAGGACTGTCCATCATGCATAAATATTTAGGTATCATGAATTGTGATAAGCAGCTGAACCGTAAAAACATTACAATTACTGTTGGCCAGCATTATTAACGAAATCGTGATTCCTCATCTAATATCCATACGTAAAAACACATGCCAATATCACGCGTGCAATAACGGATTGGGCCACGCACCCCGCACCCCTGCCCTCACTAATTGAGGCGAAACCTCCCCACGCCAATTCGAGAGCCCCTCAATTAAGGCTCTAGGGTAGAAGCGTTTATTTAGGGGATACGAGGATGTCTATTTAACATGTGCATAGGTGTTGTTGTTAACATGAGTGTGCACTGTGCGTAGGTAACATGTATGTAGGTAAGATTATACCTAAAAGTATGTACTTACTTAGATGTAAAGTAGGATTTAACGATCATGAATGCTTTTGACCTAGTAAGTACCATCAGAATTTTTATGTTTTTACGGTTCCTTACCCAAAGGGTTGCAAGTACAATTTGACAAATGTAATACCGACTTCCATTCTGTTCAGTTATTGGAGTGTAACTCAAAAACTACTGGACCGAATTTGATGAAATTTAAATGGGACCACACGGGTAGCACCAGCTTGCAGCAGCAGCAGCAGCAACGAAAGAGTATTGAGAATCGGTTCACCCTATCGAAAGTTATGAGGTAACCCACAAAAAAAATAGTTGAATTGAGTACCTCCGTCTTTTTGGAATTCGGTAGTAAAGGGGGACCCTATTACTAGCACTCGTATCTACAAACCAAAAGTGATATCTCAATGAATTGATTACTTGACGATAACTTCAATATACAATCGTATTCTATATTCGGGTAATGAACGTTTCTTACTAAAGTAAATGCTTATAAGTAAGTAATGACATAACCCTATCAAAATTGAATGCATCTTTTTACCGTTTATTTTCTACCGTCCATCGGTTATATCTAAAAGTTTTACTCAAAAAAGATAAACTTCTTCTGATCTAGTCAAGAAATAGAAGGATATGCCCTAGGTTATAGAATTTATTATTTAACCTTCCTTCTGTTTGGTACTTAGGCTAGACTTTTATAAGAATAATTTTAAATAGGTCTACAATTCGTACTTTTATCATTATCATAAGTTTATTTAAGCATTTCCAATGTATATATTTATGCATCTACAGATTGTTCAACTCTATCCGGTGACGCTGTAAATGCCGGTAGAGGCAGTCAGCAATTAGCACGTTCGACAAAAAACACGTTGTTTTCACGCGATCCTGAGTAATTGGGTCTTGACAGACACAACGAACGAAGTAATCTTATAAAGGTTCCGGTTTTCAGGTTCTTTTTTATACCGATTGAGAAACGTAATCCTAAAAAATATATCGAACGAATAAGAAATTCCTAAACGATCGGTTTATTGTTATATGAACTCCTCGCATCAGAACGTTCAATATATTCAACCATGTTTCACGTTCCCGCCATCGGTACCCCATGATCCGAAACTACTATTTATATGCCGTGGTCAAAGTGGAGTTATTTACAACCAGTCATTTAGAGTCATTGATTTATAAGAAATCAATCTTTGGAGACGATGGTACATTTATAAAAAATTGCCAGTTGTTTGTAACAATTATTATATTTATTGATGAAATATCTACGAGTACAACACCTACATCAAACCTGTAAGATCGTTTATCTATACTAATATTATAAAGAGGAAAGATTTGTATGTAAGTTTGTTTGTAACGAATTGGCTCAAAAAGTACTGGACCCATTTCAAAAATTCTTTCACCATTGGAAAGCTACATTCACTCTAAATAACATAGGCTATATAAGATTCATCATCATCATCCGCGGGAAACCGCGGAGAGCAGCTAGTTAATTATATTTTAAATGAATTAATTTATTAGCAAAGTTCTAATTCATCGTCTTTACATCATTTGTTCATCGTTCAGCCGTTTGACGTGATAACGTCTTATAAATCCATGAACACCGGCTGCACGCACGAAAAAAGTACGACTGTCGCGTTCCGCCAGAGCTAAGCGTGCAAGCGAGAGCGTTGAACAAGCGACAGAGAGGCAAGATCAGTCTAAGCGTTAAACTTGTCTTATGACGTTATCACGTAAAATTATCGTCCGTAAACCGAGTTTACAATTTTTTTTTTATAATTTGCACAATCCTGTCCTGTAGCTAGGTTCCCTATATCCACCGACTCAGCAGACCATGCTTCCCCAACACCCAGACACGTAGCTGTTAACAGTATTATTAACAAAAGCTTTCTGTAATGTACATATTGTACTAATATTATATACATACGCGAAAGTTTGTGAGTATGGATATAAGTTTTTGGACTATCATGGTCACAATTATTAGAAATATTTAAATTATCAACGGTATAGTTACCATGCATATTTTCTACGAATTTCTATGTCGGGATACAACAAAAATTGTCAGTGCGAACAATAGTAGTGGTGCCTCTCATAACAAACGAGTACGGAACAGGGTAGACCGTTCCGTCTGCTCGTAAACATTCACCAACCCGCAATTCCACAGTTCATCCGTTTGCAACAGGCAAGAAATATCGGAAACTCAAAGAAAATATACATGGTAACTATCCTGTTGATAATTTATATATTTCTAATATATGTATAGATGTTTGTTACGCTCAAACGGCGGGACCAATTTTAATAAAATTTGGTATAGAGGTAGATGAGGCCTTGGATTAACACATAGGATACTTTCATCATCCATAACCACGCGTGTACAACCGCGGGGCGCTTAGTTATTCATATTTTTATGTGTGCTTTTATAAATATCAGCTTATCATTTGACCACTGTACTTTGATTTCTTTTTTTTTATAAGTAAATAGGCTTGCGTTTGACTATCATCACGCCTGATGTTAAGCGATGATGCGGTCTACGTTGGAGCACGCTTGCCTAGAAGGAACCGATTCACTCGTGATTTGAAGACACCCAGAATGTAACCTTCGGTGAACACCCATTCCGGCAGCGAATTCCACAGACTAGCAGTTTGCATAATAAATGTGGAATCAAAGCGCTTCGTACGGGTTTTCGGAATATCAACCATAAAGCGGTGGCGATTTTTTGTGCCCGCTCTGGCAGTCCGATAGAAAAATGGGCAGGAGGGAATTAGATCGTGCAGATCCGATGCACACTCTCCGAAATGTATCCGATAAAAAACCGATAGGCTAGCAACTTTACGTCGGTTTGGTCGGTTAGGATGCGGACACACTGGATCTACAAAGGCTATTGACCTAGAATAAATCCATTTCTACGTCATAGAAACTTTCCAATCCAATGTTACCACATTTCCCACAGTCCCCGAAAACATATGAACGTCAGAAGTGTGTGTTCGAGTCCATTGTCGTCCCTTTAACCGTCCGTCGGCTGGCGTTATCTCTGGGGATGTCTGGTGTCTGGTTGTGTGCTGACAGCTACCGACCGATACACGTCCGAGTTGTTGACGTACAATAGTTACACAATACAGATAGGAATGGTGTGTAAACTTCGCGCTCGAAACTAGACAACTATTACTTCCTTGTATATGACGGAGTTTAAAGTTTGTGCAAAACAGCAGATTGCAAACGATTTACGATAAAAACGCTGATAGTCAACAGTAGTCAACACCACATCTCCTGTATCTCTGACTGGATAAAATATAACAGTAGAGTATGGCCAGATCACAGATCACAGAAAGAAGGAACATATGAAAAGAGGGCGGGGCCGGTGTCGCAGCAATATGCCCATAAACAGAACACATTCCACGCGGCGGTTTGCAAATGTTGTTTTATTTGACTGAACGCCGATCGCGATATTGCATGTTATTTTATATTAGTTTATAATGCTTGCTCTATACTTAAGAATATTCAAACGTTTTGTTTTAATACCGCAGTGGATAATGAACTTATTGAAACTAATAATACGTTGAATCGCGGAATACGGCCGCTGCTTGCGACACCAGGTTTTTTATTCATCGCACGGATTGGCATCTCTCTAAATCTCTATGTTCCATATAAACAATATTCAACGCATCTCCACACGGTCTGACCAACACCAAGTCACAGCAGTGTTTACAAAATGTCTTGCTTTAGATCAGCTAAATCCAAATAGGAGCAAATTCATCCTAAACAATCCAACGACCAAGTCTTGTTTTCCCTGAGTCTTCAATTTTTATATTTTTTTCTGTCTGGTTAGCACAGTGCTTACAAAATGTCTTGCTTTAGATCAGCTAAATCCAAATAGGAGCAAATTCATCCTAAACAATCCAACGACCAAGTCTTGTTTTCCCTGAGTCTTCAATTTTTATATTTTTTTCTGTCTGGTTAGCACAGTGCTTACAAAATGTCTTGCTTTAGATCAGCTAAATCCAAATAGGAGCAAATTCATCCTAAACAATCCAACGACCAAGTCTTGTTTTCCCTGAGTCTTCAATTTTTATATTTTTTTCTGTCTGGTTAGCACAGTGCTTACAAAATGTCTTGCTTTAGATCAGCTAAATCCAAATAGGAGCAAATTCATCCTAAACAATCCAACGACCAAGTCTTGTTTTCCCTGAGTCTTCAATTTTTATATTTTTTTCTGTCTGGTTAGCACAGTGCTTACAAAATGTCTTGCTTTAGATCAGCTAAATCCAAATAGGAGCAAATTCATCCTAAACAATCCAACGACCAAGTCTTGTTTTCCCTGAGTCTTCAATTTTTATATTTTTTTCTGTCTGGTTAGCACAGTGCTTACAAAATGTCTTGCTTTAGATCAGCTAAATCCAAATAGGAGCAAATTCATCCTAAACAATCCAACGACCAAGTCTTGTTTTCCCTGAGTCTTCAATTTTTATATTTTTTTCTGTCTGGTTAGCACAGTGCTTACAAAATGTCTTGCTTTAGATCAGCTAAATCCAAATAGGAGCAAATTCATCCTAAACAATCCAACGACCAAGTCTTGTTTTCCCTGAGTCTTCAATTTTTATATTTTTTTCTGTCTGGTTAGCACAGTGCTTACAAAATGTCTTGCTTTAGATCAGCTAAATCCAAATAGGAGCAAATTCATCCTAAACAATCCAACGACCAAGTCTTGTTTTCCCTGAGTCTTCAATTTTTATATTTTTTTCTGTCTGGTTAGCACAGTGCTTACAAAATGTCTTGCTTTAGATCAGCTAAATCCAAATAGGAGCAAATTCATCCTAAACAATCCAACGACCAAGTCTTGTTTTCCCTGAGTCTTCTATTTTTATATTTGTCGCTGTCTGGTTAGTGCGGTGTTTACGCGTCTTCTTTGAGAGTTATTGGCAGCGATAGAAAAATCGGTTCATATATGGGCCATAAATCGTAGACGGTAAGTTTTACAAAAAAGTTTACTGGCAACAAAAGATGCGAAATTTTATTCTCTAAAATAATAGTCTCCATGATTTTTGCCCTAAATTGCATAGTTTCCGATATATCGGCAGAAAACGTTTTTTCAAGGTGGCGATTGTGGCGTCATCTGGATCTGTCAGCATTTTGTGATTTTATGCTCAGTAAGTGATCCTAAACCTTATAAAAAATTTAATGAATTAACGGAAATTTAGTGCAAAGTTAAATTATATTTTTACTGGCCTAATACTTCCTATGTCGATAATGAAACCGCATGCACCCACAGCTGGAGTGTTACCCTCGTCTGGGGTGTGTCGTCCCCCAGTTTGTGAAGGTCGGAGTCGAGCGCCAGGTGGCGACGCGTCTGCTCGATAATGCCGAATATATGCAGGTGCTATTGTTGGAAAGGCGTGATTTTTGTCACCCTTTATACTGGTTTTTAGGGTTCCATACCCATATCATCCCAAAGGTTCCACCATATTGTTTGTAGCAAGTTTGTTTATTTGTCTGTCTGTTATACCCTTTCTTCTATTATCTATTCTATTCGTCCCTAAATGGTAAAATAAATACGATGGTAATTCACATCCAGTATGGAAATGTTCCACTGAAAGACTTGTAATAGTAAGTAAGCCTTCCTGGCCAAGTATGAGCTATATATACGAGGCCAGGATGGCTTTCTTACTGGTTGAGGCTTGTATAATGCTTTTCACAAAACTTGTATTTTCAGACCAACTGTTGGCTTGTTTTTCTGCATTAAGTTTTCATACATCGCTCCTTATATTTTAGAGGAAGTAAATTGTTTTTTTTTTTGCTATTTCGGCATCAGCTGTTAAATCAGGAGGAGTGCCAGCTATTTCCGAATCAGATTCGCTTGAACTATTTTTTTAGGATTATCTATGTTCACGCGGTACATTACAACACAATTGTCGCAATTGAATATGAAATCCCGCCAGTCGTTTTTTTTTACTAAAAAGTATGCGTTTAGTTTTGAACATTGTTTTATTTTTACATAACATGAATGTTTTAGTAACAAAATGTGAATTATTGTTTTTGAATCTTCATGTTAATTTTAGAATGGAAAGCTTTAATCCAACATGATTTTGATTTTGAACTGAAAAAAATAAACACAAACATAAAATCCCACGCTATACTTCTACAATATTACTAAGTACAAAACGCATCGTGCATACTTTTTATACGTCGCGTTAAGTGTCACAGACTGTTTAAGGCTCCAAAAATATATCTATCTCATAAAATGTCATACCAAAAAGAGAGTTAGATATATATTTGGAGCCTCCCTCCTATTAATCATGTTATAATGGCTAAACTCTAATCTCTTTACATGACAGTAGGAGTTTCCAAATTTAAAATCTCGCTTCTTACTGGACAGTTGTGAATAAGTCTCCGGTAGAGTTCACTTTCTGGATACTTTTTAGAGATGTTATGGCAACATTACGTACCATTTTTAAGAAAATATGTTAAAAAAAAACATTGAGAACGAAATTATATATCTCAAAACTTTAAAAATTTGAAGTATATGTATGTTTTTGACTTCACGCTGAAACGGCTCTAGATGAATTTTAGAATAAAGATAACTTATTACTATTATATTTATATTGTACTAGTTTTATACCGAATCAACTAGTATTAGTTCCAATTCCCAGTGGATCGCTATAACATACTCGGTACTCGGTGGGCTGGCTGTTTTCCGCAACCAGGTCGCTGTGGCGCGGCCCATTTTGCGTGATAACCGGGTGATGCTGGTCAGTCCAGCCACCCGGTGTCGCCTAGGAAAGCCAGCAGCTCCTGCAGAAGCAGAAGTGCTGGCTTATCGCGATAACATATTCCACGCGCACGAAGTCGCGAGCAGTAGCTAGTTATAAATCATAAAATTATAATAATTCAAACGGAATTTCTTTCTTTTGTCCATTTTATGTCTGTTATAACCAGTAATAACTGACTGTCAACGTTATTAAAATTAGCACCTAAGTATAATTATATTCTATCTAAAAGTATCTTGTCAGCATTAAATAAGTTAATATCAAATCAAAATTTTTGATTTAGGGAAATTATAAAAGCGTTTTGCATCATTCTATGATCGCACGCTCCATTATAGTAATGCACGGACCCTTTCCTAAATCCGTGGTTATAGTTCATTTGATACACTAGCTGCGCTCCGCGGTTTCACCCGTATGAATGGCCTATGTTATATAATGTAGCATTTTAATCTGTCCGAATCAGCAAGCCTCATTCGAGACAAGTTTCATTCATAAATCTATTGTTATTTTTGTCCTAATGCGGACAGATTGATAAAGGATTTTTTAAATCGATTCCGTAGATTTTGAGTTTGCCGTTACATTACAAACATATTTTTGTTTACCAAAATGCGGAACCGATTTCCACAAGTTATTTCACACTTTGTTGGTGTTGAAGTCGGTTCTGTTATTGGTAAAAAAAGTTTGGTAAAAAAAAAACACTCATTTTAGTGACCCCTGCTAATTACGGGGATCGATTGTCAAGACCGTCAATGAAGATATCATCAAAATAGGCGAGTCAGTTATTGGAGTGTAACATAAAAGCTGATGGACCGAATTTGATGAAATTTGGGAAAACGGGACCACCTCGGAAGTATTCCTCTACCATGCAAAAAAAAGTTTTGAGAATCGGTCCACAAATAGCGGAGAAATCGGTGATCATACACAAAAAATATATACAAAATATATACTTACAATCGAACATAGAACCTTGAAGTCGGTTAAAATAAAAATCTTTCCTCTTGATTAATATTAGTAAAGATATATTTCAAATGTATTTCTCAACGTTGACTGCTATCAGCGCCTCCTACTTGATTTGATTAGCTACGATCAATCTCACATCTGACTCCATTACCGTTAATATCTCAAACACGTCATAATTACGAACCGGAACATCATCCACAATGCTAATGAGCGCACACCGTTCCATCATTAATATGGATAGGCTCAACTTAATTAATCCGCTGCGGGCCGCGCAGTATCTCCTAGTAGTAAATCTACCTTTCATTTTTGCTCTCTACCAGTCAGCTGCGCACTCGATACATCATACAACGATCGGCCATTTGTTGCTTTTGAGTTGCAACAACACTTCATTTTTCTTAAACTTTATTGAGTAGTGTTTGAGCACTATCTCACTGGATGGTCAGTGACGATGCCGTTGCCGTCGAGGGTATTAAGATATCATCCCGCGTTCATTTGTTTTTCAATAAACGGATTTCTATTTGCAAGCCAACTCAAAATTTAAAATAAAACCTTTGATATGTTACCTCCTTGGTTGCCATGTTTCGGAGTAAAAGATCGTTCCATTTTTAAATTACACGTCAGATTTGAGTTTATGTAATTTTTATTTGGCCGCTAAACCACGACATATATTGTATTTTATTTGGCCAGTATCAATTTCAATTTATCTCGAAGCAGGTTGGAAAAATAATGCTCAAATTTCAAACTATGTTTTTAAAAGGACTGCGGCTGGAACACATTGTTAGGAGCTTAGAGACAGCATTTGAAACTTGGGGGTAGCTACATACAAGAGATACTTACTAAAATATCCATAGTATAACTATATCCGAATTTAATTTGTTTATCTCATGTTCACTGGTAAAATGCTCTTTACTGAGATGTTGCGGTGACTTAGTATCATAACCCTATAAGTACCATGGAAACTTAAAACGAATAAGTCATAAGTATTTATTTTCACCATAGAAACACAAGAAACATTTGGTTTAGTCATAGAATATTAAGAACCGTTGTTAGAGGCAGAGGCATTGGCAATGGGTGAAAGAGACTTGACAAATAATGTCTAGGATGCCCATACTACAGCGCAAAGCCTATTCCTGCACCCTCCGTTCAAAAAATTGCAATCTTTGTAGCATTGCTATTGACAGGCTTAATGTTTACCTTCAAGTGAAAGATAAGCCAGTTTCGCCTCACAACATTTACAGATCGCCGACAACCGCAGCAGAAAGTAGCGAGTGTGCGGCGTGCGCAGGATTACGTAGCAACTAATCTGCGTTTCTGACCAGCCGGGAAGGCTTCCTATGATTTATTTGTTTCGGCTCAGTTGTCAGGTTTCGCCGCGATTCGTCTTGTTATTTACAGCGTTTGTTAGATTAATGGCGGCAGTTAGGAGCGCAATGAGCTACCGCGATAAAATGAGCTTCTATGGTCATTAAGAACAATCTTTGAATATTCTATACGTTCTATTTATTTTGATAAAGCTATTTTATTTTATAGACAGGTTTATTTTCATTTTTATTGTATTGTTACCACTTCATTTTGATTGGAAAATGTCTTGTCTGAATAGTACTCGTATGTATAGATATATTGATAAGGCTGTCAGTGACCTTGTTTACACCTAGTCTATAGTAATATTATAAAGAGGAACGATTTGTATGTAACGAATAAACTTAAAAACTACTGGACCGATTTCTAAAAGTCTTATGCTGTAAAAAACTAGTAGCTGATTAACATAGGCTATATATTTTCAAAAAAATTAGGGACCCGTACGAAAACTTCGATAATGTAACCTAAGATGTAAAAAAATACGATAAAACATCCTTATATCGCGTACGCTGTGGAACCTACTGACAATAGAGCAAAGTGTTGTACTACAGTTTTATAGAAGACATCAATATGTACAAAAAATCGCAATACCATATGTCTAACTCTTACAGTTATGTCCCAATATCGTACCTTTCCATGTTAAAATATGCAATAGTAGTGCCGGTACAATCTAGGCCACATTATATGTACCTAGATATGTAATCTTTATCTACCTTAAAAATGAAGAAGAAAGATTTGATTGTTTGTAATATATAAATGATGTCATCTCGTCAAAAATACCTCAGTGCCTCAAGACAAGAGTCTTTGACCAATGTGTGTTACCAGTGATGACATATATGGCACTGAAACGTGATCTCTAACTAGGAGCCTCATAAGCAAGCTCAAAGTCGCACAACGAGCTATGGAGAGGGCTATGCTCGGGGTTTCTCTACGTGATCGAATCAGAAATGAAGAGATCCGTAGACGAACTAAAGCCACCGACATAGCCCAGAAGATAAGCCAGTTGAAGTGGCAGTCGGCAGGCCACATAGCACGCAGAACAGATGGCCGATGGGGCCGGAAAGTTCTAGAGTGGAGTGGAGACCACGGACTGGCAAGCGCAGCGTAGGTCGTCCACTGACGAGGTGGACTGACGACCTGATAAAGGTAGCAGGACGACGTTGGATGCAGGCAGCTTCCAACCGGTCCTTTTGAAAATTTGTGGGGGACGCCTATGTTCAGCAGTGGACGTCCTACGGCTGAGATGATGAGATAAACGCAAAAACTACTTTACCGATAAAAAAATATTTCACCAGTAGACAGATAAATTATGCCTGAGTAACATACGCTATATTTGATTCATCATCATCAACCACCGCGCGGGTGAAACCGCGGAGCGCATAATAGCTATAGAATAGTTCGCGACAATTCATTTTATCTGTCCAAAGGATCGTAACCTTCTATTACACAATATAGATTACGACAATCTGTTACAGTGACTTTAATTGCATGGTTTAGCATCGTTGGTACCTCCCCGAGCGGAAGGCATCGCCTGAATGACGGCGCGGTCGTCTGTGTCGCGTGTGTTTTGTTTCACAAGATGTGCACTCCTATACCTACAGTTGATAATGTTTCTATTGTTCATAACTTTAATGCTTCATTCTCTTGTGCCATGCACAGTTTAATTTATTGTTATAATAATTTATGATTGATCGATTTCTGTTAACGCATGATCCGGATCGAAGGACCAAATATACTGGTGATGGTATTTAGTTTAGTTATAGCTATATAAAAGTAGTAAATAGATGTAAAAGCGCTCGTAGCGGAGCTTGACTCGGCGATCTTAACCGGTCAACAAGTTAAACAACACTTGCTGGGGTCAGGACTTGGATGGGTGTCCGCTAGTGGCATTCAACTGAGCGCTTCCGTGCTTCGGAGGGTACCTTAAACCGTCGGTCCCGGTTGTTTGTCTTGGACAATATTCGTTAGGCTATGTCGAAGGCCTTGGGGCGGCCTGAAAACTTCGACATGGGTTGGCCACTAACCTATTATGGCCCAAGTCCTCTCTCTGAGAGGAAGGCTCGAGTCCCAGCAGTGGGAACAAAATGGTCTTATGAAATAGATGTAGGGGCGATTCACCAAACTTAAATTAAAATATAGTAGCTTTTGGCACGCTTTTGTTATCTTTACGCCCAGAGCGAAAAAGGGTTTTGAAATAGAAATTTTCAACAATCAAAACAAAATAGTCATAGTCAAAAAGAGACCTTCTGTTTCCGCATTGTAATTGGTTTTGTGTTCCGCAGGTATGATCTACCTGAGGTCGCACCTGGACAAGTACCTGGCCGTGGACTCGTTCGGGAACGTGACCTGCGAGGGGGAGGAGAAGGAGCCCGGCAGCAAGTTCCAAATCAGGTCAGTACACGCACTTTCTTAACACTCTTCACATATGGTTGGTACCGAGTTTTCATGGACGACAGTACTAACTACTCCCGTGCACTTAACTATAAGAATTAACTATATATATCAATATATTATTTAACTATAAGCCCGTTAGCTTATAGATGATAGCACAGATATATATATATCTACAATACATAACGCAAATATCACTATTTGTATTGAAACCAAGCGTGCCGACTTTTCTACCGACTTCCAAAAAAGGAAGAGGTACTCAATTCGACTGGTTTTTTTTATGTTTGTTACCTCGTACCTTTCGATAGGGTGAACCGATTCTCAAAATTATTGTTTTGTTTGGAAGCTGGTGCTTCCCGCGTGGTCCCATTTAAGTTTCGTCAAATTCGGTCCAGTATTTTTTAATTACACTCCAATAACTGAATAGAATGGAAGTCGGTATTAAATTTTCAAATTGTACTTGTTAATGTATTGATTACGTGAATTCACGCATAATATAATATTAAAATAACATGTGGTAGGAAATATGTCCTTGCTTTTAGAGCAAGTGATATATTTCTGTGATAGGAAGTATGTGGAGCCTCAAAATGTTTGGGCTAGTGCAGTTAATTATCACGCAATTTAGTTTTGGCGTGTGTCCGGCTGCAACAAACACTACACCGGACTGTAAGTAGCGGCGACCAACCTTGACGCTCGGTCGGGGTTCGGACATGACACGGGAAGCATACGCATTTAGAAAAAAATCATGAAAGGAGACATGCCCTCGAATAAGAAAACAATAACTGCATACTTAGTTTCTTTTTAAATCTTTTAATTTTGACGGATATCGACCCGTATTATTTTTCAAAAAAAACACCTGTATTATTGAACGAATGGATTCTGTTGCTGATAAAGATTAATCTTCCCAAAGAAATAAATTAATAAAAAGGAGTAAAAGATTAAAAAAAATAAGTATGCAGTTATTGTTTTTGTTTGATGTGAGTTTTTTTATTTGGAATTTGGTTATGGCGTTTTAGGCCTAGTATAATTGTGTCATCTTCGGCTGCATCTGCATTCACACAGAGCAGGTGGCGCCATCGCCATAGTTCGCTGACCGTCAGGTGTGATAGTTACAAATCGCTTGTTCTTTCTCTTCAAGTAAAAAACGCTTGTTTTCACGGAGTATAAGTCCCAGAGTATATCCATTTCTTTGCAAAAATCTTAGTAATCTGATTGACACAACTACCAATTGGACAGTGTGTACGCAGCCGTATCTAGGATATCAGACGGCTTTCTCTTCTCTTATCTGATTGATTCCGGCGGGACAAATAAATCAAATAACAACATCGATAAATAAAATGTAGGATATTTATATCATCACCCCAACTTACTGATACGTCATTTCTTATCGAAACTATTCTCAAATATAAACAAGTTTTTTGCAATCGTCGCGAAATTTTGGAACTTCGCGGTAACGTTAGCCAACAGAATAAGAAATCGTAGGTAGGTAAAAACTTTATTGGATCACGTAAACATTAAGTAACAAATTAATAACTAACCTATAATTTAATTATTGTAGTTTATATTATTATAATTTGGGGAGTTGTTTTTTTTTAATTAATAAAACTACACTCCACAGACTCCAGGGCCTTTTTTTAACTTTAAGATTTTTGACAACTTACGATAAATTTATAACATACAACAAAATACATACATGAGGAACATATCAATTTTTTGGGGAGTTGTTTAAAAGAGATCGCTCTGAGCGATAAGACCGCCCATTGTTACGCCTAGGTTTTAGAATTGTTCTTTTTACTATAAAGTGATTAATGTGGTGTTTCGAATAAGGTGTTGTCTGTATATCTATTACTTGACAACTCCTTCCAAATAACGTACCCACGCACGTAACGTGATGTTTCCCACTGTTCTGTGGTTAGGCGACACGGAGAGAGCAGTCACTCAGCGGATATTTCGTGTGGAGCCACTCTGCGCTTGCGTACATACTAAGCCCATTCACACCTCTATAAACTGGACTATGCAACCTACATTTGTATGAAATATGGAAAATACTATTGCCAATATATTCCAAGTCCTCATAAACTCTGAAACACCAAATATTTCCAATTTCCAACAACAAATCAAGACGCTTCCACACATGCTACGCGGCACAAATACGAATCAAATCAAAATCAAATTATGTTAAGTATTAGACGTAGTTAAGATAGTCGACGGTACAGGGAGCCCAGACCGAATATAATAAATCCTGAACATACTGCACCAGGCGTACTGGCGGTTGGCACGAGCTATGAAATCGGATGGACAGACGACTATGGTTCCCCTCCTTAGGCCCCCACCCCTACCCCTAGCATTCTTAGACGATGAAAAGGCCGAGTGTTTAGCTGATAGTCTAGAAAATCAATGTCCTCTCAATGTAGACCACGTAGACCAGGGTCACCTCTATACGGTGGACTCTGAAGTCGAACGTAAAAGCTCTGTGCCCATCTCAGACCTCCCACCCCTCCCACTAATCAAATCTTCTGAAGTGGTCGCCCTGATCAAGGATCTAAAATCCCGCAAATCCCCTGGATCTGATGGTATCAGTAATAAAATGCTGAAACACCTCTCAGTCCCACTAATCCATCTCTTAGTCAGCATCTTCAATGCGGCTATGAACAACTGCTTTTTTCCAGACACCTGGAAACATGCCATTGTAATTGGCATTCGTAAACCAGGCAAGTTGGCCTCGCTAGTTAAGTAACCCTATAATATATGTACCTATATTATGTTAGTCTGTAAGGTATATGTAGTGTATATGGGCCGCTGGTATTGTTATGTTGTGTAAGTGTACTATTGCCTGAAATAAATAAAGATTATTATTATTACTACGCAGTAAGAGGGAACAGGTGAACACACAATTACTAATTCAAACGCCGTATTCGGGTCAATAGTTAATCTCATCACTAATCATCAAAAGTGTAATTTTTAAAGCACTAACGCCTGCTTAGTGGTACCAAACATTGCAATGTTAGAAAGAAAAATTCGTATCTACGGACGGGATCCGAACCTGCGTCTTCCGACAATCTGTTGCAGACGCCATGACCACAACATTTTAAGAAACATGCAGATGTTGTGACAAGAAATGCAACTGTCAGAAACAAACTCAAATTGTACATACCACAATGTAATCTACAAGTTTTTAAAAGAAATTCTTTTGTAAATGCTATTAAGGTGTATAATAAGCTGCCAAATACATTAAAATAATTACCTTTACCTATATTCAAAACAAAACTTTACAAATGGCTAAGCGATAATTGCTTTTATAGTGTAAAAGAATATATGGAATTCAAAGCGTGTAGGTACTGAAGACTAAGATAGCTTAAGTTATTGACAAAGTATTGTGACATAAATGGTAAAATGAGCTGAAATAATTATGTTAGGACCGAATATGTTGAAAAATTAGAATTTATGATTTTTTTTTATTTAATCGTGTACGACCTTAACGGAATTTTATTGTCTTTCAAATTATGTAGTTCTTTTTTGACATTATTTTTAATTAATTATATATCCAATTTTTAATGATTTAATGTAATGTTATTGTAATTGCTTCCAATATATCAAATAATGATGACATAGAGTGAGGAGAGATGATATTTGCACACCATTTTATGTGGTAGAATGTACTTGAACCATGTATATTATTCTAACATCATACATTTGTGACCACATTTGTAAACTACATTCTGGCAAATAAATTGATTTGAATTTGAATTTGAATTTGTCTATCTATATGATTTTAACCGTCGTATGGAGACGGGGTCGGTAGCGTGTATCGGAAGTGATCATGGCGTTTGACACGTATTGTCGGAAGACGCGAGTTCGGACCCCGTTCGAGGGAAAGATATAAATAGTAAAGAGTCCTGGTAGCTGCCAGAGCCTGCTAGCATTGACTGAACATACACATGAGTTGTGAGTTGCGACGAAGGCGATCTTTGCCGTTTCCAGCGCTCTGATTGCCAAGTCGCACGCCAAAGCAGAGCCGTGAACCACAGTCTACTAAAAACAAACTTCTAGATAGGACACTCGTGCGGGTGTGTGCGCGGTGAGACGCGGGTATCGCCTATAGGCGAGCCCGAGCTTGCCGTGCTATTCTCACGGCCGTTTTCAATAATCTATATATCCACAGTTTTCCTGACTACCGATAGAAATTCGACATAACGTCCAAACAAATTGTGTCAAATATCTATCTCTAGTAAGGTAAACCGGCGGTAGATAGGTTATTGAAAACGGCCGTAAGAGCAAACATCGTTACATCTTTGACAACATCCGTGAAACAAATGACAAGATGACAAGAAACGTTGGAACAAGGGCGATATCTCATAAAGTATTTGACATCGGTGAGCTCGTCGACGAGCGCATCGACGAATCATTAGAGAATCCCACGACTGCATACGCCGCTGTCGCCCGAATTATTTAGTAGCTCGGGACACGACTTTGAGGGCTAACGCGTGCTTGTTTTCTACCGACTTCCAAAAAGGAGGAGGTACTCAATTCGACTGTATGGTTTTTTTTAATGTTTGTTACCTCATACATTTCGATAGGGTGAACCAATTCTCTAAATTCTCTTTTTATTTTGTAAGCTGGTGCTTTACGTGTGGTCCCATTTAAATTTCATCAAATTCGGTCCAGTAGTTTTTAGTTACACTCTAATAACTGTATAGAATGGTAGTCGGTATTACATTTTTCAAATTGTACTTGTTATAACATGGTGCTCACAATAGTAATTTTTAAACTTTCGCGATTTGAACACATAGTTATATTATATTAACGGGGCTTAATCGCGTTAGTAATAGTATTTATTTACCTCGACGTTTCGATCAAGTTGCATTGATCGTGGTCGCGAGCGGACTGAAGAGGCGGGTGTCACTGTCTTGAAGTATGGAGATACTTTTTAATATACCCCCAACAGTTGTTATAAAAAGTGACTTGTAAAAGTGAACTTCACGACCCCAAAATCCTCTCTACGGAGCGTCACTATTACTCGAGAATGGTACGTGAAGCGGTTGAGATTAAAAAACACCGTAACTTCAACCGGGAGGATGGTTTCAAACTGGCGGCAACATGGAATCCAGTGATTAAAAAGTGTTCCCGTCGCGATTTATCCTCAGAAAAATCTGTCGATATCGTTATCGTTAGTGTTGTGTGTCGCGAAAATGACTTTTTATAACAACTGTTGGGGGTATATTAAAAAGTATCTCCATACTTCAAGACAATGACACCCGCCTCTTCAGTCCGCTCGTGACCACGATCAATGCAACTTGATCGAAACGTCGAGGTAAATAAATACTATTACTAACGCGATTAAGCCCCGTTAATATAATATAACTATGGTGCACACAGTATGCAGCATACTACAATGTACCTGCGCTGTGAGAGATTGCACATCGTCATCTCGCGCAAGTAGAGAACTGCGATCTCATCAATTTTCGCACACGCACATTGTTTTTAGTACAGTGTGGTGTAACTGAGGGCTTATCCACGGACTCGCATACTAAACTGCACGAATGGAATGAATCACCGGAAGCGAGGGTTTTGACCCATCTCATGTATTTATTTACGAAGTGTTATTCTTATAGGGATTATAATTTCTTCGCGGAGTGTATTTTTGACGTTTATTGCATCGCATGATTCATTGGAACTGGCCGTAATTGTACGTTTTATATTCTGCGAGTGTTGTGTGCTATTGAAACGCGGAAGCAGTTTTTTGATGAGGAATAAATTGGCAAAAAATTATAAACTGGTTTCATGTTAGTCTATGGTCAACCACTTTTTTCTCCAACTGTACCTGTAATAATTAAATTAAATTTCTCAAATGATATCCCGCGCAATTCACATACATATACGTAACAAGTCTTTACATCCCCGAAGGTGGAGCAGAGTTCTATAAACACCCACCTTTCGACGTCAATTTTTAGTTAGTCAGATTCTTATTGTTATCAGAGAATTGAGCCCCGCGGTTTCACCCGCGCGGTGATGGATGATGATGATGATGATGAAAAGGGTCCTATGTATTATTCTAGCGCCTCATATATCTACATACCAATATGTTTGGATAACTCTCCGTCAATAATAGAGTGATGTGGTGACGTTTTGGAAAAGTTACCCGATGCAGCCCATATGGTTGCTCGTTAATATAAAAATACCACAGGGGCGGCCTTGTGGCGAGCCGTCGGTGAGTGGCGACACCGTGGACCCTGATTCTCCCTGGGGCTAAATGAGACCCCTGACCCCCTTGCCTTAATTGGCTGTCTGGGGGAAGTCTAAGTCTGCTGTCTAAGAAAAGGAATAATAATACATTTCATCAAAATTGATCCATCTGTTTGGGTGTAAAGAAGTAACAAACATACAAACACACACACAAGCTTGCGCCTTTATAACATCAGAGAACTTGTGTATTAAGGGCGCGAGTGTAAAAACATCCAAAATATATTTGGGCTTTCAAATCCATGTCGGAGAATCCGGGCATATTCACCAAAACAAGATAAAATAACAAGCCGTTTACACATCAACAAAGTTCCGTAAGTTGAAGTTATTTTTGAGAGTGAAGTTCAGTTACGCGTGAGTCACCCGCTGCCTCACGGTGACATCCCTCAGCGTATGCCGAGCTCGGTGACTCAGAAGACGTATCGATTTACCACCACACTGTACCTACTGAGCCAGGGCTATGATAACACTAATATTTGACTTGTTACTGCGTAGGGATCTAGTGGTTCTGTGAGAGCCGTAGACCTCTCAAGCGCTTATAACCCCCTCCACTCCCCCTTTCGGATTTTTTTTCGCAACATCTTGTGTAGAAAATGTGTCAAATCCTTGGTGTGTCTCTCAAAATTGATGGAAATCCGTCTATTTACTATAACACCAAAAATAGCGATCGACAAATACATTTAAATAAATCAAATGTCAAACACGATATTAAAAGAAATATTTAGTGACACTTCCGCTGGAAAAAAATGCTTGTGGCTGAGGTGCGGTGTGCACCCCCCTCCCCCCCCGCATACAATACAATGCAAATAGGGAGTATACAGAATAATCAACCAAAAACTATGCGACACGTGTTTCGGGCTCTGCACGAGCCATCCTCAGGACGGTGTTGACTCGGTAAGCGCTAGATCGGCAACAAAAGCTTTTTTGCTTTAGCTGTCAATATTTAAAAATAAATAAATCTCATTACCTATGGTTGCCAAGTAAAAGTACAAAAAAATTGTGATATTACCAAAATACCATAAAATGTAAGAGATAATATTAACAGAATTCTTTATTTTTATTTTTATTTAGCTGTTTTGGGCATTTTCTACCATCGAGCAAATATATACATTCATACTCGAATTTGAACAGAATGGTGACCTTTGGTACCGCTTACAGGATTTCTGGTCTTGATTTAAATCATTAATGTCCCTTGAGGGGCTAAACAACATATCTGATGAAAAGCCTCGTTAACCTCTCCAAACATTTGTCAACCCTAAACTTATCTATTGATTTTCATTCAGAACTCACAGGAGAAGGGAGCCTACGTGAGGGTTAAAAACGAAACTGTAGCCAACAAATTTTAAACTCTCTTCCATATATCTAAGGTATAATTTCTATGGAAGATGGAACGTACTGGGACAAAATTTAAATGAGGTACCTTAATTTTGTTTGAATAGATTGAACAGTCATCTTACATCGTGAAGATGGTTAATTACTTTTGAACTACCGGTTTCTCGGGGACATTGTACATGATTATGCTCGAAGTGGTTTATTTTAGCCACCAAGAAATCGTGTTTTATAGACTGCGCTGCACACGTAACAATTCAATACCTGGATGCGTGACTATACTGCTTAAGGACAGTGAATCTAGCTTATCACCGTGAGAACCGGTTGAGAATAATGAATTCCGTGTTCTTCGATGTTTCCTGCCTTCCAATCCGAATCAGTTCTACTGACTAACAGTCACGACCTGAGCTTGCACGTTGTAGATCAGTTTAGTTTGCTGACGGTTTGCTTGCGGCAGTGACACGGCGAGGGCGGTTTGATACTATGCAAGTAAATTAGGTTCATTACTTTAAAGTTATACATATATTTACATAATTTAGATGCCTTTACTGTTTGCTACCATACACACGTTGTTTGGTCTTCAACTTAGGTTTAAAGATATTTTTTTTTTTCAAAAAAGCCCAAGCTCATTTACATGATAACAATAATTAATAGTTAAAAATGTATTAGAAACGTCGTTCCAATGTTATAAAAAATAAGCAATTTAGGCCATCACTCATCTAACACAATACAAATGGTTTCTTAAAAGATATGTTCATACAACTTAGTTTTGAATATATTAAAAGAGGGTATATTTTTTATATTTGAAGGTAATTTATTATAAAGTTTTTCTCCTTCATACGTGAGAGTTTTTTTACCATAATTTGTACGAGTTCTAGGCACAACTTGGCTTTCGAATGTACTGAATGAACCCACCAATTTTGTTTTGGTTTCTTCTTGTCTAAGGTTTTGCTAAACTTACTATAAGTTGTACGAGCTAAGCAAATCGTGCGCGCCTCTAAGTTATCACTACGCCTGCTCATCTCAAATGCAGTGCCACCACCTCGTGGAACTAAAGTATGAATTAACATTATAGAAGCGGGATATTTAACATGTATTGTGTTTATTTTCATCTTTGCACAAACCGAAGAAGTTCCGACAAAAACTTTGTAATATAATTTCATGATCATATTTTATTGCAATAAATCCTTATTGTGTGTATTTAAAAACTATTTCTGTATTAACCTGCAACGTGACAAACTTTAAAAAAGGGAACCATGATGGAATGACACAATGGGGACGTCATGGATTTTAATTTGGGATTTTGAGGAGAGAGGATTCGTAAAAAAGAAAAACGAATTATTATTTAGATGATTGGATTGATATTATAAAATAATAAAGACGCTTATCACAATATATCGTATATCCTATAGAAGAAAGGATAATTGGAAATCGACATACTTGGCGAAGGTCCCATCAACCATTGAGCTATTGGGCCTGAGAAGAACTGGCTCGATGTCATTAAGCCATTAATGAAGAAGAATTAGATACTAACCATTATAAAGGAAGCTGTGTCTTTTATATAGTTTTTTGCCTCGTGAGAAGAAGGAGGGACGCCATAAAGCGAAACTAGTCAATTCATATTATAAAAAGAAAGACTCCATATGTGAAAGTTTGTCAGGTCACGTTATCTATTATTATATATTTATATTTCTAATGTTTCCTTTGATTTATTAGCTAGTGTAGGCATTCTCTTATAATGTAAGTAAACATAACATTTCATTACAACTTGCGAATAGATAACGTGAATTATGTGTGTCGAAACATAGTTGCAAGAGTAATAAAAAATCTTCCCGTACACGTATCGCAAAGGCAACGTTAAGTCAAAACCATGTAGGTATGTACTCGTATGTATATATGTCATTGCGGCTTCCAAGACGCTCTAGGAACATTTGCATAACATTAGACATACTGAAGAAAATTGTAAGCTAACGTAAGAATTTTTCTCTCTGTTCCATGAAGTCTAGCCTCAAAATAGTCACCACTCCAGCAATACGTGGCTAGAGTCGTTTTGCACAGAGAAGTCCCCATAACTCGCCGAATCGCCACATTTATCAGACTTACGATCGGGTGCAGAAGTTAATCCCCTTTGGCATTTCCACGGGGGGGATTTTGAAGCAAATTTTGCGTTATGCAGTTTGACGTATTATTATACAGGGTACAGCCACAGTCTATGTTACTCTAAGGAACTGCGGTGACACGTGTTTGCGAAGACTTTGATATTTGCGAGACTTGTTAGGGGTGTTTGTGGTCGATTGAACATTGGACCATTCCAAAATCACTATAAATGGTACTAACACAGTGCGCTATTTAGAACTTTTTCAGATCAGGTTAGTAGTTAATTATATAGTGAACATAAATAGTTGGATACCTTCGGCGTCGTGCCCGTATCTCATATAACTTACAAGCATCTGAGTTGACATGGGAATCTTCCGGAAAGCTTCAAAAACATCATGGTCCCTTATCCACTTACGACTATTTACATGACGCGTAAATTTACTTTCTTGAAACAAACAATGAATCTTCGCTTTCCTATACCAACCGATATTCCCAACCTTCCACAATGCGAGTAAAACCTTACAACATACAAACACGATGAAGGTTTTGTATTTCATATTATTGTAATAGTTATGATCAACGTATTGGCTGACATCTCCTTCCTAACATATATTCGTATATTAGTAGAGCTATTATGTATCTCAGTTGCTAACAAATGTTGATTGAAATATTGAAAAATGACGATACATTTGTTAGCAACTGAGATACATAATAGCCGTGGTAAAATCGGCGTCATTTGCTTGATGCAATACAATTTAATTTAAACGAATATCTCCTCCATGCAATTCCAAACGCTCTCTCATGGCTCTCCACCGAATAGCTATATCGGCAATTGGTGTAGCGAACTGGTAATGTAGTACCTATTGGCATTTAAATTGCCGCGGCCCCACGACCATAGAAAATTGATGCTATTTACCGCAGGTAGGAATGGTTGAGTAGAACGCGATGCGGTGCCTCAGATAAGCCTGCTCATAAGCCCTTCAAGCTTCCGCAGTCTTCAATGTTAAGTACCATTTATGTTTTTTTTTTTAAATTGACAATAAATATAAATAAAAATAAAAGTTAGGGTGACCAGACTGTAAACGTCGTAATATCACAGGTACTAGAATGAAATTGACTTTGTAAAGATATTATACAAAACTTGTGAACTCTGTAATTTAAATTCCCAAATAAATAGCGCGTAACTCTCCGTGTGCCTATAAGCCACTGTCATAAGAAACTTTAACTCTTGGTGAACACTGTAGAAAAGAAAACAGTAATGCATAGTTGTACAAATGTTATAGACGAGTACCTATCTAAAGACATGGGTAGACTCCTGTACAAAATAATAAACGAAAAAAATTAAGCGAAATCTTTGAAAATTAATTTTGTTCCCGTTCCACACCCAAATGTTGTACTTACAGGAAACAACTTCGTTTCCATGTCATGTTACAAGTTCTGTACAACAATACTGCTGTGTTTCTAAACTCCCCTCGGAACGTGAAAAGGAAAGGAAGTCGTATAAGGCCTGTCGTGAAGCAGCGCATTTTAATGAACCTCTCGGCGGCCAGAGGGCACACGGTCGCTAGGCAGGGGCGCTTGCGCTGGAGGGGAGTTGTGTTGTCTTTGTATATTGTCCTTTAATTAACATATCGACTTTTAATACTACTCAAGACGTTATGAACTGTCTGGTAGTGGCGGTGGTAAGACAAAATATTTAAACAATATTGGTGTCGATTCTGTAAGCATTCTCTTAACTAAAAATCTCCAAATTATGGCAGTACTTATTTTGTTTTGGCTAAAATCCAAATTAGTATAACACTTTGGAATGACAGCACTAAAATTAGATATTTTTCTTCAATTGTGCGTATATTTTAGACAGTTTAGTCGTCACGTAACTTGGTGCTCGCTAAACTAACCTAAAATTGAATAGAATAATCCTAATTTTAATTGTTAAATGATTTTGGATTTTATTGTTAATTATAAAAGCTAGATATCCGTCCATCGTATCGCAACATATTCGCAACCGCGGTCGAATAATCTCTTCTTTTTCTTTTGTGCAATAGGTTAGGTGCCTAACGACTACCCATTTCTTGGCTCTGTTCTAAATGATACAAGCGTGTCTACAGATATTACGAGTAAAGTATACAATGGTGACCTGCGTGTATGTTTTGTAGTCTGCAATGTGCACGATATGACTACTCCGTTGGCTCTATAGAGATCTAGAGAGACGCCAATCCGTGCGCTGAGTACAAAACCTGGTGTCGCAAGCAGCGGCCGTATTCAACGTATACTATTCAACGTATTGTCAGCTTCAATAAGTTCATTATCCAAGCAAGCATTGTAAACTGTTTACATACAATATCGCGACCGGCGTTCAGTCACATACATAATAACAAAACTTGCAACCCGCCGCGTTTTTGGGCATATTGCTGCGACACCGGCTCTGTCCCCTTTTTATATCTCCCTTGTTTCTGTGATCTGTGGTTAGCTCAGTCAGTAGTGACCCTGCCTTCGTAGCTCTGTGTTCCCAGGTAACTGCGTGTTGTTGCCTTCCTCGACGCAGGGAGTTCTAGTATGGGGGGTTTGAGTGTGTAACAGCAAGGTGTCACACATGCACATCCCCCACGCGTGTCACTCGACGTTTTGCATCCCACACGCGTGTCATACGACGTTTTGCATCCCACACGCGTGTCATACGACGTTTTGCATCCCACACGCGTGTCATACGACGTTTTGCATCACACATGCGAGGAAATAACAGACTTGTATTAATATCGTAACCTTTTAATTAAAAATACAATAGAGCATATAATTACATATTTATTGTGAATTATGCACAATTTGATAAAATTAAATATTTTTCATTCATAGTTAATGCAATTTTATTTATTTATTGAATATGTGTACTATTTTTAGCTATGCAAGTCAAGCAAAATGAAGTCGTTTAAAATGAAGTATTTGTCGGGTAAATGAAGATTGCTTCATTTACATGCATATAACTTGCAACGAGATACAAATTAATATATTCGGGATAATTCTATAACGTACTTGTGCGGTAATGGTAAAATGAAAGTTACATGTGTTTAAAATCTTGGATTCCGAGCCTAAAAAATTTATAAAAAGAGCCACTCTGCGAGCAAGTGTGATGAAAACGTTATGTATTTTGAGCCAGGCGAGACCGAAATTTAATTTAATATTAAGATTAAACTTTATACAGCTTCCACCGCAGTTCCCAGACAGACAGCCTAATAGTATTTCAGTCTCATTTTTGTCTAGACAAGAAGATAAATACTGCTTCTCTACAGCCGTGCACTTACCTCAGCGGGGCCCGATACTGTATAAGTACTTCAGGCGAAATGAGTGCAGATTACGACCAAATTTCATGATTCGACTTCGCGAAAACTTAGTTTTTCAACGCTTTAAACCTAATAACCGAAGTTCGAAAAAAACGTAGTGTAAATTGAATATACGTTCTTATGAAGTATGGGAACCAATACACGATTAAGCAAACTTGGCTCCATAGATAAAAATCGGCATCATTCTCTACATTTTGCAAATTTTCTTACGAGTTTCGTGGGAAAAAGCATTTTTATTCAAATATGGGCAAATATGTTTCAATGAATGTATCATATTCGAATTTCCAATGAAATTTACAAGTGAACTAAGGACTCCTTCATCATTAAAATTTAATCATTTGATTGTACGAGCTAAATATAAAAAGTATTAGCACATTTTCAATTGCATCTTCGCATTACATCGTCAAATCTGATAAGGAATTATCAACCTTATGTAAAATAATTTTAAATTTAGGATTGGACCGCGCCTTAAGTTAACAAACTACATATTATTGAACCAAAGCTTAAGGTTTGTTTTGGACAACACAAAGTTGTTTGGAGCGGCTTGTGCCAACAAAGGGTAACGGAAGTACCAAGTGCAAAGATTATCTGATTTATAGCAGCAGCTTACTTTGTTCAACTGAATAGTTAGTATAAGAGGCTACGTGGATAACATGGGGGTTTACTACAGATTTAATGTTCACTTATCAAAGCTTTATTTGGGCTATTGTATGTATTTTCAGATCTCGCAAAATTATTTGTGAACATCAAAAATGTAAATATGAATTCTGACAATAAATGTTTTTTTACATCTCTCATATTCGGTAAGTAGGTCCTTATTGCCCCCAAATGGGGCTTGTAGGTGACCAATTAGCGCTCTAGGGTAACAATGTAGCTAGAAAAGCCCTAGGGCGGTAAGTAATTAAAAACAGAAATGGGGCTTTTAGGTGACCAATTGGCGCTCTAAGGTAATAATGTAGCTAGAAAAGCCCTAGGGCGGTAAGTAATAAAAAAAAACACTTATAGCATTCAAAAAGTTCGCGTACATCTAACCATCATACTGGCAATAGACATCATGCATTCAGCCCAATGACAAAAGAGGTCGCTTCGCTATTCAGCCTTGTCTTCGTATGAGTATAACAGTCATCAATTTTATTGTTGTAAAGCCGGTTTTTTCTAGTTACCTCACAATCGAGATGTAAAGAAGAGTAGTTAGCTCGGGTGTAAGCATCAATTGCACCCTCGAACGCGCCTTACAACCCTTGGCTACTAACCTACTATTAATGTATCGGTTCTGAAGGTGCATGCATTTTTCGGACACTTGATGCAGATATTGTATCGAAAAATTTTATTAATGAATGCGATAAATATTAGGTATGTAGTATGTGTATCGTATATAGAGCCATATTAACGGATACCTCGTAGATAATGCCTATTATGTGGGTGTACAAGTATTGTATCCGCAACAAACAATCAGCAACAGGAAAAAGGAACCGCTATGGAATAACCTCGTTGTCCGCATGTCTGTTTGTCAAGACCCTGTTACTCACGGCGAGAAACTAATATAAACAAACTCTAATAATAATAAAAAAATAATACCACAGGGGCGGCTTTGTGGCGAGCCGTCGGTGAGTGGCGACACCGTGGACCCTGATTCTCCCTGGGGCTACATGAGACCCCTGACCCCCAGCTTGCCTTAATTGGCCGTCTGGGGGTGGACACGCAAGAGCAAGTAACAAAAAGCTCCAAGGGTGGAAGTGTTAAAGGGCATAACGCCGGTAGTAGCGCTCTAGTGAAACCGCAGCACACCTCTTGACACCCTTTTAGCCATCCACACCAACGTTGCCCCTTCTGTCACCATTCATGGTGACCTTTATGGGGGCCTTGTTTAGTGGGTGGCAAGCTACGAAGAAATAATTATTTCTTCGTAGGTGGCAAGTCATCACCTACCCAATTTTTTTTAAATGAGACTGAAATTTGCAGGTGCCGTAGTCTCTTCCATAGCCCACTATCTTCTTGTCACTAATAAAATCATATCTATAGCCTTGCCATTTTACCCATTTTTATAATAGATATACCATGTCACCATCCATCCAAAAGTTTCTGCTTTTTATACTACTTTGTATTTTTATACCAAACAGGCCTCTAAGTGTTGGCTACAGCCCCACTTATGCCTTTGTAAGGACCGGATGAAATCTGTGAAATTATTTGGATAAAAATAAATTAAGTCACCCAACATATTGTTGAAACGTATTGTTGTACTCAACAGAAGTTCAATACCGTAATTACAAAAATATTTACAATTACTTTTTATTATAAAATTGTTTTAAATTTATAAGTAAGTTAAATTAATGCGCCTTGATAATTAATAAAGGAGCTTATTAACCCTATCTGGGTAAGCAATAAACAACAGAATGAGCAAGTATGAAACTAATTTGCTGAAGATATCTAGCAATATACTTATAATCACATTATCTTCCCAACAGACATCAGTTACAATAAATACATCTGTCGGAGGACAAGTGCAAAAAGCTGTCGGATCGTCCGAGCGATCCCGATGTGCAACGTCGATCAGTGTTTAATTAAATAATTGCATTCTCGCCGTAATTGGCCATCGGACGCCAGTTTTTGTTCAGCAAGCCCGCGGATTAATTACTAAATACGAGTAAACAGGGCTTGCGATGCGAGCGGTCCAACTCTAGGCAAAGGTACTCATGGTGTATCGCAGAGACAGGTCAATGCCCAGGTGTACAAGTCTGCTGTTTGCACCATAATGGCGCCACAGTCACTGCTAGTAATACCACTGCTTCTATCACAATTTATTTTAGAAACATATATTAAGGCGCGCTCGTATCCTGATAATAGTAAAAAACAGAATCTTTAAACATCTAGTGTTACGAAACAGATCGATATTATGAAAAAAATACTTGGGTTAGAAAAGGATCAGGCAAAGAGTAATAACCGAATAGAATTCATAAATACTACTCGCTCTCTGCAGAAAAGTATCCTAAATACTCGTAGCTCAAGTAAATAAACTTTCACGTCCAAACTCTCAAAATTTTCAGCGATAACAAAATATTTTGTTAGGTAATACATAGTCAACATATAGTACTAAATTAGTAACCAGCAGTTTTTTCAATTGTGTTATACTCGTATATCGAAAAATATAAAGAAAACGTACAAAATTAATGCATTTTCGCATCTAACAATCTATCGAACAAGCTATTTTCAACCTTACGTAAAGCATCGTAATTCATTTTAAAATTGTGGTTGGACCGCGCCTTAATTATTTTCAAATATTGCTGCTTTGGTCACTTTTATTTATTGGTCGCTTGTTAAAGACGAATCCAATGCCACTCTGTCCAAATGCATCAATTCGTATAAGCTGTATGGACGAACGATGCAAAAGTAATGTTAATTTTTTGTTACACGCCACTATAAAACAATTCCGATCAAACTAGCAGAATTGACAGGGTTAAGGTGTTCGTTTCATGTATTTTTATAATTAGCTTACAAAAGGTGGTGCCGATTTGTATTTGAAAATTATGCCATTATCATTCTGTAGAATTGATTCAGCAATTTATTAATTAAAAAGCGTTGAATACTTTGGAACTGCATTTGTAGTATGTCCCATTCACGTCGACATGTCTATCGACGTATTATATGGTGCGCTGCATTCGAATTGCAGTAGTGTGTATGACAATGTGTATTTTGTATATCGTTAACTCAATTATTTAATATTCTTATATTCAATCAGTTCAAAGAATCTTTATTACTCATTAAGACAATAATTGTCACTTACATGAGAACTTATATTTTTTTTTATTAGTTTTAACAATATTTATATTTATCGTCGTTTGTACCGTCCGTTAATTACAAAATGAAGACTCATTGTAGGTACACAAGTAGATTATTTCAGAAGCGAATGATCACTGATTATGTGTTCATCTAGCTTATATTTAAAGACACCAAATAAGTCTACATTTTTTACATTTACCGGTAGCTTATTATATAATTGTGCTCCCTCATACGCAATTGTTTTCTTCCCATAATTATTGGTCCGCACTTTTGGTAATGCTAAGTAGATGGGTCTTCTAGTTTTGCGTGTGCGTGCATGTGTTACCTTTGCAAATGCTGTTTCTGTATGGATGGTTTTGCTTAATATTTTACGAATTAGTATGCCGGTGGTATATATGTATAAATAAATTTTACAACGTTTGGCTACACCCTACTAGCATTTCAACCTCAATTATTATGTCAATTTGCCATTTTTGTATGGTAGATACACACGTACCACCTCACAATTCACACTGCCAAGGAGTGGAATGCATTGCCTGATTATGTTATCCAATGATCTTGAAGTTATGAAATTACGAATAAAAAAAACAGGTATGTTCTAGGCTTGCGTACGTCGCATCATCACTTA
Organism: Selenia dentaria; assembly: GCA_917880725.1. Classification (NCBI taxonomy): domain Eukaryota; kingdom Metazoa; phylum Arthropoda; class Insecta; order Lepidoptera; family Geometridae; genus Selenia; species Selenia dentaria. The sequence continues at coordinate 1,454,178 of OU862877.1, forward strand.
TCATTAGGTGGGATAATCGGTCGAACAATTTTAGTTTCAGATTCCGATAAATCTCCTAAGCAAGAGCAATAATATTATTATTTAGAATTAATCATTCCGCACCATTTCAGATTGACATACCTCTGATTCATATTAAACTCTTGATCTGGACCTCCTACTAGAGGGTCCACTTTGATAAGTTTTTACAGATCTACGCTTGGTTTTTTAATCATTGACACACTTATACCTCTGCGATTCCCTGTATCCCGCGAGGCATGGACACGCACATTTCAAACACACACGACCCGTAACAAACCTCATCGCACAAATTCTCCCGAGCCAAGAAAAATCTGTTCAAGTTGTTCGTGTTGTTGCAGTGTCTCGGAAGACAACAGCGGTCGCTGGGCGCTCAAGAACGTGGAGCGAGGGTACTTCCTCGGCTCCAGCTCCGACAAGCTGACGTGCACGGCCAAGGTGCCCGGAGACGCGGAGCTGTGGCACGTGCATCTCGCTGCCAGGCCGCAGGTAACACGGTGGCTGCATTACTGAAGCTTTCCAGGGGATTGATGAGGATAACACAAAAACAACGTAGTAATCCAGTATTTTCACACTTGCAATACAATACCTTGGTATTCACTAGACTAAAGCTAGGCTTTATTGAACTATCGGAGAGATTAATTGCCCATTTCTTCCTACTTACTGACTGTCAGTTTAGTATACCCATAATTTGTTACTCTGTGTCAACTACTAACCTATTGTAATGTTACTTAGACCCGCCATAGGTATGCTTTGTCTGTTCTATCTGGGCCTAAATGGTTGTAGCAATTGGGCTTGATTGGATTATTACTGCAGTTAATATAGGGCAGAGGTAACGTGAACATTGCTTCGTCTGTGCTTGGACCTACTCATTAGAAGTAATTAGTTGTCATGATATATTTGAAAGCTGGTAAATCCTTTAATTAATGTAGCACCTTTGATTCCAGTCTGTCACTCACATATCATATGTCGTACTAATCAATGGTCAAAGTCGATCACTAATTATTAGAAGACCGATCATAAAGTTAAATACTTTTTATGTTGTCTTTTGTTTTAGATAATCATCATGTTTTTTTAGTTTCTGTTTGATGTTCTTTATATTTAATCACCGATCATATTGTTAGATTACAACCTACAAACTCCTCACCGTTCATGACACTAGCATGTACGAACACTGGCAGAATTGTGACAATTAGCCACAGAAGCCATCTAAAAAGAAGTAAAGTTAAAAGACCGATCGTCTTATCTACTGATGCGACTCGAATGAAATGCTCACATCGTCGACCTCCCATGTCGTATGCCGCACGCCGCACGCTTCAGCGGCTAATGCAGTTAGTGTCAGATATGAAATTGTAAGCGGGCTGAATGTAAACTGCCTTACACTTCTAAAGTAACTCGCCACTTTTAAAAAAACACTGTAGTAAGTAATACTTTTGTCGAATATCTCGAAGTAACGAGAGCAACAGTGTCGCACAGGACTTAAAAGCAGCTGCGGATGTTATAGTCTGACCGCAACCGCAATACCGTGCCTTAGGTATGTGCGCGATGAGGCGCGGGGGTTCACCCGCGTATTCGTGCCACGGGCTGCCACGGATTATACCATAGTTACTAAGGCTTTTCCTCTCCGCACCACGTCTGTCACACCTAAGGCGCGGTACAGCTGTTTCTGTCGAGACTATAACACATGGAGGAGGTAGAAATTACTACACGAGTGATCCACAACTTGCGGTGTATTCTATCATCGAGGAAGGGCACTACCTATTGTCTGACTGGCTGGCTACTACCCTCAAAGGTGAAATTCTGTCGTTAAGCATCTAACTGCGTCTTCTGGTAACTGTCCTTGCATACTAGCCGTTGTAGCTGCGTGTACAATGCTTGTTGGAATGAACGCGTTCTTAGTTAGTAACGTGTTGCTTGTTCCCAGGTGAACCTGCGTTCGATCGGACGCAAGCGGTTCGCGCACCTGTCGGAGTCGCTGGACGAGATCCACGTGGACGCGAACGTGCCGTGGGGGGAGGACACGCTGTTCACGCTGGAGTTCCGCGCCGACGAGGGCGGCAAGTACGCGCTGCACACCTGCAACAACAAGTACCTCAGTCAGTGCGGCAAGGTACCCATACTACCTACATAAACCTGAACGTAAAAATAAACCCTAGCTAGATCGATTTATCGCCCCTGAAGCCTCTGCATACTGAATTTCAGATTATTTAAATATATATAATTGTATGTCTTACTATGGGCCTCATAGATAAGCTCAAAGTCGCACAACGAGCTATGGAGAGGGCTATGCTCGGGGTTTCTCTACGTGATCGAAACAGAAATGAGGAGATCCGTAGAAGAACGAAAGTCACCGACATAGCCCAGAAGATTAGCCAGTTGAAGTGGCAGTGGGCAGGGCACATAGCACGCAGAACAGATGACCGATGGGGCCGAAAGGTTCTGGAGTGGAGACCACGGACCGGCAAGCGCAACGTAGGTCGTCCACCGACACGGTGGACAGACGACCTGAGAAAGGTCGCAGGACGACGTTGGATGCAGGCCGCTTCCAACCGGTCCTTTTGGAAAATCATGGGGGAGGCCTATGTTCAGCAGTGGACGTCCTACGGCTGAGATGATGATGATGATGATGAAGTAAGATAGTGTTCAAACTAAATCATCTACAAAAAGATAAACATAACATTGTAAAATGTAAAATAGAATCGTATTTACCAGCCGTACAATACTTACCCATTATGTTAGACCTCAACACCTCCTTCAACTTGAATTCACAGCAGTAAAGTTGAAGAGTCAAGGCTATGCACTTTTCCATAACTACAAGAAAGTGAATCACACGTGCACCACACAATACTTCCGTACATAGTGCACGTGACCTATGCAGAGCGCTTCTCCAGTTTGTCTTCCATTATACTCAGAAACATATCACGTGAACACTATTTACGGATGCAGTACATATACGAGTATGAGCCAGTAACCTAACTTCACGACTCTGGTGGGTTGTTAGAATACGCAATTTTATCGTTGTTGTTGTTAATACGTAAGTGACAGGCGGAAGCACTAATAACTGCGTAAGTGTAACGTAACGTGTCGTTCACGCCAAAAAGCAGCCGGGCGATTCTCCAAGAGCAAACGTCGTTGCATCTTTGACAACATCCGTGAAACAAATGGCGAGATGACAAGAAACGTTGGAAATGCAACCTTATGTACAAGGACGATATCTCAAAGTATTTGACATCGGTGAGCTCGTCGGCGAGCGCATCGACGAATCATTAGAGAATCGCACTGCAGGTACAAACTGTCTTTATGTAGGGCAACTGTGACACAGACACCTTATAGTTTGTACGTGGAAACGTGACGCGTAGACGCTTACCGTACGAATACTTTTTTGCAAATTGTATAAGCTACGGCCTAGTTGAGTTCACGTAAGAGACAAGAGATGCAAGGTCACTTCTAGCCTAAAGCAAATTGGTCCAACTGCCTCCGCGGTCGTCGGGTCCAATAGGTCAGTGCGTATAGAAACCTGCCTTCGATGCGCGGAGTCTCTGGTTCGATCCTGGTACGCTGTAAATATTTGTGCGACGAGCAGAAATTTTGATTCTCGGGTCTTTGATGTTGTACATACATATATTTGCTGTTTCCCACCTCTATCTACTACTAAATAGTGATAATGAGGTTGACCATTGTTAATGCACCAAACGACAAAAGACAAGTGGCTCTCAAGTACAGACAATCAAACACACCGATAGCTTGATTTTCAATTTTGAGCGTGAACACAACACTAGACAATGCTCTGGCAATTAACATTTGACTGAAGGAAGTCTACTGCCGTATTGGTGTATAGACGTCAATACCCAGCATCTTCTATACTGAATGTGTCAACAGGTTTGTCTGAACAATACGATATTTGTTATTGCTATCGACGCACCATTCAGTTCGCAGGTTTGCAAACAATGCACCGCGAGGTGGAATGCGTATCTGCAAAGTGCTGTTAGTTATTTCTGCACCCCTTTACCGCATGGATTTTTTGATTTTGTTCAAATTAATTTAGGTGATTCTAGGGCTTGATAGGTACTCCAGAAAAATATTATTTTATTTTTAGGATTATTGTAATTTGAAATATTCAACTCCAAAGTCAATGTCTCAATTATGATACGTCATGCAGTTAGGTACACATACCATATATGATACTAAATGCATTAAAGGGCATGTGTCTTTAGTTATATATCTATTTATATTTTATCCTTATGTAATGAAAAAAAAATCAAATAAAATAAAAGTGTTTAGTTCAATTTTTTATTTTATTCCAAATGGAAGGTTTTAAAACAATTTCGTTCTTTGTTCAAACAAAAGTAACAATTGCATTTACTGCAGTAAATGTATGATAAGCGTGAGCAATGTTTGCAGCACTGGCGTTTTTCACCCCAGTTGGGCCAATGTCCAATTGTGTCGTGTACTACTTCTTGCGGAGGTAGTTCGAGACGTCGCTTCTTTTTATTAGTTTCAGAATGTTCTATCGGAGGGCGCCCTCGACCTCGGGTGGTGGTGTCAGTCCAAATCAAAGGCTCTTTTTCTTTTTCTGCCTTCTTTTTCTACTGGTTTCTCTGGTTATACCCGTCGATGTTGACGCTTCCAGTTCATTAATGTCATTCGTAGTTTCATCACCTGCTAATAAGCTTTCATCGAGATATACCGCCTCTTGAATGACAGAAGAAATTTCTTCATCATCTCTATCATACTCTGAATCGTCAGAGTCTGTTTCTTCAATAACAGTGGAACAGCCGGGCCGGGGTGGTAAATAATAATCATCTTCATCTGTTAGCTCCTCATCATCACTATCAAGTGGAATGGTACGCCCGGTAACGTGTCGACATTGTCGAGTCGCTAAAAAAAAAATTTACATAATAGGTATACCTAAATAAAAAAATAAAATAAATAAATAAATATTAGAAATATTATAATCTTCACGCATGTAGTATCACATTGTACAATTACCATACATGCATAAAGTATCACAATCAAAGTAAGAAGATTCAACAAAAAGTTATGAAAATATAAATTATTTAGAGTATACTCTTAGTGCATGTAGTATCACATTAAAAAAACACCTTACCTGCATGTAGTATCATATTTGAAGTAAGAAAATTACCCTAACTGCATGTAGGATCATATCAGATACAAACTTTGAGATAAGAAATTACAACGAAGTAATTGATAAAACTTACGCCTTTTTCCATAGAACTTAGCAGGATCCATAGTATTTTCACTCAACACAAAGAAATAATTGTATGCGGAGGTAAATCTTGTAAAAAACAACGTTTCGAATCTCCAACAAATACCAACTGGCAGATCGGGAGATGAGTACTTAACAATGAATCATTGACATCAATAGTACAACTTGTAGTACAAGAAAGCACAAACAGTTTATGAAACGTCTGTAGTAGGAAGTAGTAAAAACTGAATAATCCAGAAACGTGTCAGCATCTTCTCCCAATAATTTGTTAGTGCTTATTATGAAGAAATAATATTTATTTATTTATTACTAGCTACTGCCCGCGACTTCATTCGCGTCGTAGGTTCGGCGTTAGGCCTCGCCATAACCTCACATCTTTTCATGGTTTTTTTTTCATGAGATGACCAAGGGAAATAAAGATTCATTCTTATATATATATGGATTACATTTTCTAAGATCTGCGCAATTTTTATGACAATGTCTTACAAAACATTTAAAAAAACATGAATGAAATCGCTAAAGCCGTTCTCAAGTTACAGCGTGACCAGGAGAAATAGGGGTTCATTTATATGTACATGTATAGATGTTTTGAAGCGATGATGGACCAGACTTGACGAGGGTACGATGAGACAGCCACGATATCGATCCCCACCGCGAGTGAAGGTAACAACGTGATGATACCCACAGCATGGTGGTAGGGTCCGCACTTCTGGTGTCCGCCTGTCCTAGCTACCACAATCAAAACTGAAAATCTGTCGCTAAACACCTATCAGTGTTTTCCGGCAGCAGCTGTCTTCCAGAGCCACGAGCTATTCTAGGTCCAGTGTGATACCACCTTCGACCACCATCACTGCCATCAAGTGAGCTTGTGATCAGACACTAGCTTATCAAGATGTATAAAAAATAAGCAATGCACGCAAAGTATCAAGAGTGTTCATACTTAGCAAACAGGCTTTGTAAGTACGCCTTCGTAGAGTCGACATGGATGCAATTTGTCCCACCGTGAGAACAGACGTGAGCTATACGAACGTTAAGTGGAGGATGTCGATCCAATGTGAGGTTGCGTGACTGTCGCTTGTACGGAACAACATTCTTGGTTGTACTGCATGTGCTCAAATATACCCTTTTCTTATTTGCATACCGACGCATTGTTCGAAATGTAGAACAAACAAAACTACATTTTGAGTAGCCGGTGGCGCATTTAGTAGCAACCCTGCCTTCCGAGCCGCTGGTTCGTAAGCAAGTCAAACATTTGTTTACATGAACATGTCTGTTTGACCTGTGCTTGGGTATGTATAGGTTACCAAGTACAAGCTCTGCCTAGTTTGGAACCTGAAGACCTTTGAGTGTTGTCAGCATGATACTTGTATTACATATTATTATATACAAGGCGTCACAATCATGAGTCAGTACTGGTATGCAATTGAAAAACTGATTGTTTGCAAAATCCACTACGAGCGAAATTTGCGGACGACACTGAACAACTCTCTCGAGGAAACTAACTGCAGTTCAATGTCGTAACGCAATTGGCAGAAGGGTCATCACCAAGGAAGAGCCACTTACCATCATGCGAACGATTTATCTGTCTTGTTACTTGCTATCATAGAAGTAGCCAAAGTAATATAATTGTTCCTCACGTTGCTCGGGGCCCGGGGCACAAGTAAGGCGAGTAATGTAACCTAGGACATGGTACAATTATTATCAAGTGTAGTTCAGTAGTGCGACAGATTAAATTACAGTACATATGACTACTGTGTGATCTTTTTTTTTTAATTAAACTGTAAGTTCACACACTCGTACCCTCGCTCCAGGATTCTCCTAGGATAAATCGTTTCATTTCACCCCGCACTGCAATGACATGATCATTTAAACATGGGCGTCAAGGGGAACGGAACAGGTCCTACAACAAGTGTTCCAGGTTGATTTGAAATTTGTTTTGAAAATTGATTGAGAAATAAATTTTAGACAAACGATATTTATGAAACAATTACTATTAACCGGCAAAACACTCACGTTAGGGATCGAATACGTCTCGCCGGGTTTCGAGCATATCCGATGCTCATCTTCAGGGCGTGACATGCTTGAAACCCGGGTCGACGTATTCGATCCCTAACGTGAGTGTTTTGCCCGTTAATAATAATAGTTTAATATGTGTTAAATCCACGAGAATTGCAATACATAAAAGTATATTTAACCCTTCGCGTACCGGAAACGTTAATTTACGTCAGTTTCATTTATAAATATTTTGTTTTAATTATCACGGCATGGGAAGTATTAAAGGCTTGACTTTATTTAATTATTGACTCGAGTCTATGATTAGCGGCCTTACTAATAAACGCTACTTAAATTTAAATAACGTCACTTAGTACGGGGCAGATAATTTTTCCTTTGCGCAGTACTACATAACGTCATGTAAAGTTAAGCAGCGTTTATTAGTATGGCCGTTTGCCTATAAAACTATGAGGTCAACCTCATAGTTTTATAGGCTTAATGGTCAAAAATATATCGCAAAAAGTACGTTCTTGGTTTCTGTCGCTCTACCGGCAAAACTATAAAATAATACGAGTAACGGCGAAATGATGGTAGGCTGCGGTCAAACTGTAATTTGAGTCGTCATTTTAATCATATGGCATTATGGGCTGCCGTTTCCTCAGCTCTTGTCTATACTTAGCTGTGGGGGGGATAATCATCACACGGAGAAGTGAGGAGTGTGGTGACAAGTCATTCAAACACATTTCCTTCGCATACAACCACATAGAAGCATGTTGGTAACGGGTGCAACATGACAATAGAACAACTTACTCGTATTATATATCAGGTATATACTAGTCAGAACAATAGTATCACAGTGATATTATCTATAATTGCAAGCAAGCATACTAGCACAGTACGTAATTATTATGATATGAATTCTTTTCCACCCAGGTAGGCGTACTCGTCTACCTGGGGGGAAAAGAATGACATGACAGAAGACAGACTGTCCAATTAGGTAGGTCCAACATCAACAAGGAGGTCGCACGTAGAATCCAGCTCGGATGGGCAGCGTTCGGGAAGCTTCGATCCATCTTTTCGTCCCCAATACCTCAGAGCCTGAAAACCAAGGTTTTCAACCAGTGTGTGTTGCCAGTGATGACTTATGGCACTGAGACGTGGTCCCTTACTGTGGGCCTCATTAACAAGCTTAAAGTCGCTCAACGAGCAATGGAGAGGGCTATGCTTGGGGTTTCCCTGCGTGAGAAGATCCGAAGTGAGGAGATCCGTAGGAGAACTAAGGTCACCGACATAGCTCTCAAATTTAGCAAGTTGAAGTGGCAATGGGCAGACCACGTCGCTCGCAGAACTGATAACCGATGGGGAAGAAAGATTCTCGAGTGGCGACCACGCACCGGCAGATGAAGTGTAGGCCGGCCCCTCGCTAAGTGGACCGACGACCTCGTCGTCAAAACCGCGGGGAATCGCTGGATGCAGGAAACTACTAACCGGTCCAAGTGGCGTTATATGGGGGAGGCATATGTTCAGCAGTGAACGTCTTCCGGCTGATAATGATGATGATGAATTCTTTTTAAGTTTTGGTAAAATTGAGAGTTTTTGATTTTTTCGGTCCTCTAAGTGTTCAAATTATAGAACACATGACAAAAACGGGGAATCAAAAGCGGTTCTGTATCAGGTGTGGATATTGCAGCTGTAGGCACACTCTCTAATATATAAAACTAAGACCAATCACATACTTGGTGAATGACAAACGTCAATAAGTCAACACAGTAATTTTGCACAATAATTGTAATATATAAATTTTTCTATAAAATTATTTATCACTGGTGTTAAGTTACCTGATCATTACACTAATGAGACGACAAGCCATCCGAACGTTGTAGATAATAAGAAAAAGTTAACTTGGTAATGCCAATAATTCCGAATGGAACGAACGTAAAGTACATCGTTTACAAAAGTAGAAGTTTTGATTAGTATAATATATAATCAAAGGTTCTTGCTTTTATGAAGCTTTAGGTCACGCCTGCCTCTGACAGTTGTAGTTCGACCCGAACACTTTTTGCTCTTTACCTTAACACATTTAGCTCAACACAGTGCACTTCACGCGCTGAGTCATCGCAAACGATGTGCGTACTACCTTTAACTACACACGTTGCAGTTCCTGGAAAAGTAGGTTGATTTCTGCGAAATCTATTGTATTATTGGCCAAATATGACGAATCGCGAGTCAACTGGTTAAGATCGTGGATAGACTAACGTTTCCGTGATAGAGATTTATTTGTATTAACCCTCTATTTCCTCCCCGCAGCTGCAAGACACATGCACAGCCAACTGCCTGTTCAGCGCCGAGTACCACACGGGCTCCCTGGCGCTCCGGGACAGCACCGGCGCGTACCTGGCGCCCATCGGCTCCAAGGCAGTCCTGAAGACGCGCTCCACCGCCGTGACGCGGGACGAGCTGTTCTCGCTGGAGGACAGCCTCCCGCAGGCTGCCTTCGTCGCTGGCTTGAACGAGAAATACGTCTCTGTTAAACAAGGTCAGTGTACTCCGGGACTTACAGATACATAATGACTCTGAAACAATGTTGAAAGGAATTCTGTTGAATGTGTTTGGGTATACGAGTATATTATATTATTTTCATATTATTCATGTTAATTGGAAAACAATTTTTGTATTTGAGATTGTCGGTATATATTCTTATCCTGAAAATCCATCAGATGCATGGGGCATAATTTTCAGGGCGACAGCACGAACTTTAATAATGGTTAAAGTGCGTGCTTTATTTTATACGTTCCGAAGTATGCCTGGCGTGAAAGTTTTGATTCCATATTGTTTACTTTGTAGTTAGCGCCTGGTGAGTTAAAGAGTAAGGGATACCCAATCGTAATTATTTGAGATATTTGCGACTATTATAGATCTGAATGATGTTCATCACCAGACCCAGAAAACGTCCACTTAGATATGACTCGAATTATGTAAATGTGCATTTTAAAAACAAGCACGAATAACTTCAAAATGCCTAAAAGTACAGGCACTGAAACAAACAAAATAAAAGTCTGGGAATAAAAACTAGTCACCATGATTTTTCAGCATAACTTTAAGGTAACTTTAGGTAGATTAAAACCAACAAAACAAAGCATACTATCGAGACGCTACAAGTGGTTACAAAGAAATGAGACAAATTGACACTGTATTGTGTCCCACAAAACTCAATTAACTCGCAATCAAATTAAACAACATGATAATGCTTTACAAACGTACAGATTCCCACGGCAAGTGTCCTATTCTTCAATGTTAATTGGTGGTTGCCTCCGTGTCTGCTCACACACACACAGGCGGAGCTCGTACTTTAATGACACAAGTGAAAGTGTCCATTGGGTCTAATGAGTGATGCAGGAACACGCATTATACGGACGTATTGTCACGCGTTTCTTGTCTTCCAGGTACAGACAGCTTCTGTTCTTTTTCCGTCGATTCTTTGGTTTCACAACTCATAAACCAAATGAGTTGTGCTCGTGGTAACTATGATTCAAGGGTGGATATTGGAAGTGGGCACCACCTTCTATTTGTCTAAAGTACTTATCGAGACTTGATAGTTCTTACTTAAATAGCCCAGTAGAGGGTAGTTCATAATCAGAAATGTGAAATTCAGGAACACATACGTCAAGTGAGTTTTCTGTCAATGGTTCTGACTTTGATCTCAGAAGACTTGAGTAATATTTTCAAAAGTTTTGTAAGTGTTACGACCGATACGACCCCTAGTAATACGCTACCATCAGAATATTGCCTACACTAAATAAGAAAGTATAAAAGAACTCCAGAAATAGTTATATTTGTCCCAAGTTGTAGGAATCCCAAAAACAATCTAGTCTTCAGACACAAGGCATGGCCCGGCAACGTCTCAGATCACTCCACTGGATATGTGCCAGTGCCCATGTGGCCAAGGAATAGAATCATCCAAGTTGCTTTAGGAATAGAGGTTCATACTTCACACCATACAACACAATACGGGTATAAGCTGTACTACCGTATGAAAAGCGTGATCCATGAATATTACATTCTAAATCGTCATTCTAATTCTTCCTTATAAATATTACATTTAGTTTTTCTGGTTTTAGGTAATTTAGCCATAAGTTTGTGGTACATTTTACTGTATTGTTTACCTCCGCGACGGTTTCAGATAACTGAGAATTATGTTCATATCACAGAATTTCATTTCCTCTGATAATATTCTTTCATTATAATAATGATGCTTCTGATGTTTTTACGGAAATGGTGTTTTTCTCTTCAGGCTCTGCACATCTAAGTTTTCCATTATAGCCTGTTTTAATATATCCAGGAGAATCATACAGTAGTTGCGTAATTTGTCAATTTGTCAGTTCATTGAGAAATCGCATAGAAGCAACCGAGACCACGGGTCTCAACCCCACTGTTGTAGACAATTTGACTCCCTTGAGGAGTCCGTGTCTACACAGGGAAATGGTGAGGCTGGGTTTTAAGAGCCATTCTAATTCTTAACCCTAATGTTGAAGCAATGAAGCTATTGAGGAATAATAAGCCCCTATTTGAGGAATAATCCGGTGTCGCCCGGTTAGACCTACATGTGGAAAAAGTCCTTTCGAGGCAAATAAGCAGTTCATTGTCGCCGACCAATGCTCAGCCATTACATTTTTTACATTTAGGCTTGTCTCGTCTACTCCAACCGTCCCCCCTCTTCACCTGGACTTACGACCATTCACCGGCAACAGAGTTAAACATTTCTGATAATTTCATAATGGATGATTCATAATAATCATCCATCCAGGATGTCATAGCTCTTAGCTCTTCCTTATAAATATCCAAAAGAACCTGTAGGAAGCGGACTGGTTAAAGCGTCGTCCTGACCTTTATCAGGTCGTATGCCCACCAATAATTGTAATGACAAGTAATTGTGGTTATCAAACATTGAAATGCTGTAGATCAGCATAATGTGCAATATATACAACACGCACGTTCCCGTGTCTCGCTACGTTTGCAGATGCATTGTTCCGTTCCGAGAACGCCGTCCCGCGGCTATTGTTCTTACTGCCGGTTGCTACGTGCGGTATGACGACATCCATATCGAACCGATCCGCACTACTTTATCTGTAGCATTACTAAACTGGCTCTAGATGGTTTTGTTTGGCAAATCTATATAATTATATGGAGTGAGGGCTCGAACCTCAATAAGAAGTTTGTAAACATTTCTAAACTTTTTGTAACCTAAAGTAGACCTTTGTACATAAAGAGAACATTCACTATATCTATAACATCTGCAATCTGTATAACAGGAATTATGAATATCAAAAGAGTTATTAAATCTACCTGGGTCGTATCTACTGTATGAAGTACTTATCTTTAAAAAAAACCATAACATAGAGGCATGCTAATCGCACATTCATAATACCGATTCCTTTTATAAAAAAAAACATTGTGCCATAACTCAAAATCACGTTAGTTTTCATGATAATAATTAACATACGATGAGTTCATCCGGGAAGTAGGTAGGTAGGTCACCATACCTACCTATTTCTACTGCGGAGAAATTAATTATGTTTGCAATACTGTTTTCTGGTTTGAATGGTATGGGTGCCGGCGAAATTACAGGCACATGAGACAACTTAATGTCTCAGGGTTACGGGCGCAGTGCATCTGTTCTAGGCAGGGGTTACCGCTTAACACCAGATAGGCCTGATGCTGATACCTTCAACTAATAACAAAAAAACATACTTTTATACAGGAGAATGGTTCCCGACATAATTTCGCGCAGCTTGTGTAGGTGTAGGTACTAGGCAAGCAGGAAACGCGAAGAGGCTTCACGGAGTGTCGACCGCGCTGACCTCACGTTCTTGTATTGGAGGCTTCGCGTTTATCCGCCAGCCATCGGCCCCGCCTCGCTCGCTACTTGCTAACGGTGTCACTCGGGGCTCGCTAATGCGTTTAGCTTCAAATAGAATAATACTTTATACTATGTAAGATCGGTACTATGTAATAGTCTCTATGATGGTAATACCTGAAAATCATTGTTGTGAACTCATTTGTTTGGGCTGCAGCGCACACGTGCCAAAGCTGCTATTTTCTTATATACTAGCTGACCCGCCAGCGAATTCGCTCCCATGGCTTATGGGATACGCAGCAGAAGCAGAAATTTCGAGGTCCAGAGAGTTATTGATTTCATTGGACCGAAAGAATATCTGTCGAAACTTCGGTGTTTAAATCACCTCTGCCTACACCTTCGAGGATATATAGGATGTGTATGTTTTACGTTAAAGTTTATTTTCTGCAAGTTTTGAGCGAATCAAACCCGGGAATAACTTTATTTCTCATATAAATTTCCGAATCTTATTGAGCAACATCTAGGAGTAAGTACTAATTTTACGTACTTACGAATAAATAAAACATACGTGCCACATTTTTTTTGTGAGGATGGGATTTGAACAATGGATCGTTAGCGTCTGACGCGTCAACTCGCGCTAGAGTTATATTTAACTTTAATTTATTGTCGGCGAAATAAGCTTATCATTGCTATAAACCATTACAGAGTTCGCAGAGTTGTTACACACGTAAATTTTAGCACTCCGATATTAAAGAGATATGAAACAGTTTGTAATTTAATTTAGGTAGCGGAGAAAATTAGCACACAATCCGTCAAAATTTCACCCCTTATTCCTTTAGTTTTATGGAATAAATAATATATACGTTCACTCATCAGTTCAGAGTGATGTACGTGCGGGAAGATATACAGATAGACGAATACTGTAAATATTATATTTTAGCTTCTACATATATCGATAGCAAATTACAGCTAAATTATAAAATTCTAAAAATGCTAAGAGGCAAATTTGGCTCAGTTTCAGTTTTATTTTATGACTAACTGCTCTCCACGCGGTTTCACCCGTGCGGTGATGGATGATGATAATGAATCTTATATAGCCTTTGTTACTCAGGGTGAATGTAGCTTTCCAATGGTGAAAGAATATTTGAAATCGGTCCAGTACTTTTTGAGCCGATTCGTCACAAACATACATACAAATCTTTCCTCTTTATAATATTATAAGTAATAAGTATAAGTAAATATAGATAAGGATATAAATATATATAGCAATAAGTGCAATGCAATGGAATATACGTGTAAAAACTGTGGAATAAAGGATGTAGTCGCCTGCAATAATATGTATACATTCCAAAAAGTTCCAAACTACGATAAATTACTATATATTTTTTAAATGTAGGTACACAAGAAGTATATTGAACAGTAAGATAGTGTTAATAACATTATTTTACAGTAATATACATGTAAATTAATATGACTAAGAATACTGAGACACTATTGAAAAATATAGAGTGTATACATCTTATTGCAGGCGACTGTACGTGTACAAGATACAAATAAGTTACTTATCTATCATTTTCTAATAAATATAAGTAAATAGTTATCAAAAGTAACACCTAATTGTACCTTTGTGTGTAGGTATATTATGCTATAGATTTATGCGCGCAACCCTACAAGGTGTTGCGGTTGTTGTATCTGCGGCAGTGTAGGGTTATTATCGTTCCGTACGCCTATAGCTAGGAGCTGGAGGGCTGTGCACCGACAAGTGGCAGGACACTGCCGCGTTAACTGTTGCGGAGTCACGACCGCCCGTGTTCTATACTCTAGTATAGCTTACAATTTATACGGAAACGCTCCGATATAATGTTACACATGAATAATCAACCAAAATATAAGCGTAGATTGGTAGGTCTATAAAACTTTCCTATAATTATAAAATTTATTTATTCATCTTTAATTGATAATTTTTAATTGGGTTTTTAAGTCGTATAGTTTGAAGTTTTTGATAGCGAACTTCTTTAGGCGCGATAATGGTTTCCATAACTAATTATTGTAGTGTTGTTATTTCTATGACTACGTTCCGGTAAGCGCCGAAATCAGTCGCGGCGTTCGCACACCGATTCTCTTATCCTATCTTAAGCCCACGATCATCGTGAGCGAGCCCCAACGCTCGCATATGGAAGGTGGGTTTTCGCGGTCGTTGCGAGCTGTCGCTGTCAAAGCATCATATAAGTATAGGATTCTTGCGATTTTTTGACAGAAAATTTGGCGCTATTCGCGACCGCGGTACCGATCTGTTTCGGTTGAACATTGCAAGCATTCCATAGTCCATAGCGGAAGGGTAAACCGGGGCGCGGCAGTTTGAGCGTTGACAGCGCTTGCCGGAACGTACCCTTTGTATTAAAAATAATCCGAATTGTTTTCACTTCTATCGGAAGTTCCCAACGACTGGCATGATTTTTTCTCTACAAATGGACTCGTACCTTTGTCCGTTTGCCATTCCTCAAGATAATTATTTATTAAATTTAAAAAGCTCTAGTTGCTTTAAGTAAGATTTTTATTCAAGTGGCTAATTATATTCACATAAATTAGTCTCTCATTGAGTCACTGTCCTGTCTAAGTCACGTTCTAGTAATGCAGTGGATGCATTAGTAAGCTTCATAAGCCGAGTGTGGAGGAGAACACAAAACAACGTTTCGTGATTTGGTTCACATTTTCTACTCTCGTGCTCCATTACATTACAGGCACTTCACCGTTAATAATCCATCACTATTACACGTTTAAACTGGAAGAAACTCAAATGTAGAAAAAGTAAACAAATCAAGGATACCCATTGTGGGTTTATTTCCGCCATTTTGAAGTTAATCTGTGTTATAGTAACCGTGCGTGATAACGTAACCATTGATAACGGCTATTTCGTTATCCAGCAATTACGTTATCGTTATCTGTTAATCATAATCGAGTGTGATGAAGGAGATTATCTAGCTATAGGGTTAATTAAGCTGTCATTATTTATTAAGCTTTCGTACGAGTATACGGCACCACGTGACTAAGTCTACGCTTATCACTAATATGTCTGTCAGTATGTTTGTATGTCTACTTTAAAAGGCTGTATTGTTTGAGCCGTAATAGGTAGCCAGTTCGATTTTACACAGATCAAGTTACTAATTTTGAGAGCTACGTCGGTGACCTTAACCCCAGCGGATCTCCTCATTTCGGATCTTGGACCTTATTCGCTATGACCACTCAACTAGTAACGCGTTGCGTTACGATATATTCAAGGAATATTGCATATTTGTATTGATTTCGCGGTCATTCCTTGAAGATATCATAACGCGCCGCGTTACTTGTTCGAGTGGTCATACGGCCCGTCCCAATAATCTATCTATCGCCGGATTACCTTACTAGAGTTAGATATTTGACACTATTTGTATGGACGTTATGTCAAATTTCTATCGGTAGTAAGGAAAACTGTGGATAGATAGATTATTGGGATCCCCCAATAGCGAATAACGGCCCTTCTCACGCAGGGAAACCCCAAGCATAGCCCTCTCCATTGCTCGTTGTGCTACTTTGAGCTTAGTTAATGAGGCCCACAGAGGACGTTTCGCTCGCTCGGTCAATTATTAATGTAACTAATTTTACCTTAAGGGTAGCGTTAACTGTGTTTTTGTATCTGTGTCTAACTGTGCATGCCTCTCGCGACACGTAGGATCCCAGTGCGGACGGTATATGTGTGTGTAAACGTGTAAAGTTCTTATTACAACAGAGGCATTTAAAATATATACCTAGCGAATGTCAAATTAACATCGAATTTAGACTTAAAAGTTTTAACGCTCTCTCCACGCGCGTCATCACGCCGCCGGTATATACCGACCGCCGTCGCGAAACGCTGAAAAAGCGATACACGTTCAAAACTTAGTAAAACCTTCCTTCATAAGTACCTATTCATTAGCCGGTGACGAATTCAGTACAACGACTTATAACTATCTAGAGTTCTGCCCTCAGCTTCACCATTGATACGTCGTTAGTTGTGCCTCCGGCGGTACTCGACGGCCCGCAGCAACATAAAGTACCATAGTACAAAATGTATAGGTACACCCGACTGTAAAAAACTTATATTTCTTAGCGTCGAAGTGTGAGCGGCGCACACACGGGCAGAACAAACATATTCTAATTAGCATTTTCAAGATATTCATAGAGTTCAGCGCACCGCATTAAGTAGCTCTCATTTGGTATGCACAACAAATTATATAAATCATAAGTATATTATTATTTTATAATTATGTATTTATTTAGATTGTTGTTGTGGTATATTACCCGTAAAGGTTAATAACCTCATTGTATTTTAGCACAATCTTTTACTTTTCTACGAGTACATTTCCTAACAGAGTGCTACGGCTTCTGCTGCTGAATAAACATACAAAATTTATCTCATTGGTTAAGTTACGCAAAATTGGATAAACCATAATTTATTCAATTTACGAGATTTTTTCGATATCTTGTTAAAGCCACTTGAATAACCATAATTTATTATGCAACTTTGCGTAACTTAAGTTAACAAATCGGATAAATTTTCTATGTTTATTCAGCAGCAGAAGCCGTAGCACAAACGATTTGCGGTAAGTGTTCGTAACGCAAACGTCAACGCGTCACGCTTCGGCGTACTAACTATGAGTTATCTGTGTCACAGTTGCCCTAGATAAATGTCAGTTTTTACTGTTTCCCGTGAACGACACGTTACGTTACACGCACGCACTTATTAGCGCTTGGCACTCTTTGTGAAGGAGTTCGTCTGAGGAAGTACTGCCACTGGCTATGCCCTATTTCTATCGCGAAGTAGGCAGTAATGTTAGCAATATTGTGTTCTGGTTTGAAGGGTATGAGTGCCGGCGAAATTACAGCCAGGTGGGCTTCGTGTTTGTACCGCGTCCTAATAAAATTCCAAAAATGTTTTGCACGGGACGTGTAAAACATGATTACCTACATTAAAAAGTGCACAACTGCTATGATACCCAATGAGATTGACTTTTATATTAACATCATTGATGATACCAACATAAATCGTACTAAAGAGAAAATTAAAATGCTGATTCATCGGGGAAGATGAATGCTTCTCGTCGCCGCCTCATGAATTTCTACTCAGGCTGTAACTAACGGCTACCGGCAGCTCAAAGCTTAACTCTTAATTAAGATCTCCGAGTTTATTCGCGTTTTCTCATTCGGCCATTAACCTTAATGTTAACTTTATCTTTTGTGAAAGAAGCGCTGAAGATCATCCATCATATCCACTGTAACGGTGTAATTAAAAGTAGCCAATTAGCGGCGAGTGGCGTGGCGTGGCGTGGAACCGCACGCGTCCGAACTGTCCCCACATCTGAGGTGATCAGTGGACAGGGCTGCCAGCTGACCAGTGTACACAAATCCAACTTCTTCGTTCGAATTTCGTCCCACGACCGTAGATTATCACAGTATACTTATGCAAGCTATAGAGCGCGCGTATCGCTCCGGTACGTTTGTGTCGATCGTAAGCTAATGTTATAAACAAACTTATACTTGGCATATTTTACACTTTACCACACGATGATACTACTTACCGATGACAATAAGTTAATACTTCTTTTATTTTGCTTCCGGGAACCTTTTTTACACCCCGACACCGCAAATTTAACCATATAGTCACAAAACGAAATAAAATATTGCTCGACGACTCAATATTACTCGTATTGTTTTGCGGCTTTGCAGTTCATACTTGTGATTACGGTAAATACTTATTACGGCGCGCTTTATATATATAATAGCTTGCTTGTGTACTTTAAGCTCAGACTAATTTTACTGTGTGAGTGCAGCCGAGTCATTGCGTATAATACGCATAAGGACCATCATCTTCATCAGCGTTTGTCGGTCCACTGCTGAACCTAGGCCTTTTTCATAATGTACCTTTTTAGCACTGCGGGTTTGTGTTGGTGTTTATTCATAGTCTCCGAATATATAGTCCGTCTTTACGATTCGGATCGCTTAGTGGGACCAGTCTGATGATATATTACATATAGACTAGTAAAATAATCCTAAAAAAAAGGCACCACAGACACACAAAGGGTTTTTTATAAGAACTCCTCTTGGTGGGTGATGCCATCACAGTTATATTCCACCACTAAACGATTATGTACGTACAATGTGACAAGGTATTGCATCAAGTTGAGATCATGTAGATGTATAGGACTTGCTATGGAACTATGTCTCGAGTTGATAAACGAAGTGCCAAGCAAAAAGTTAAAAAATAGAGCTGTGACTGGCACCCGCTACGGACAGGCGTGGAGCTTAACATCAGACTGACTACTTCATCTTTTCCGGCCATTAAAAATTCACATTTTGCAACAAGGGAAGGAAAATTTTACACATTCAGTTCGAAGACATGATATACATTGTACGTTTGTGAAGCAATGAGCCGAAATTAAACATCATTCATCAACCATTTTTTTGTAAACATTTTTTCACCGTCTTTAGTGAATCTTGATCGATTGTCATTCACCGTTAATGATGATATCATCAAAATAGGCGAATAGCTATTCAGTTATTGGAGTGTAACTCAAAAACTGCTGGACCGAATTTGTTGAAATTTAAATGGGAGCACGCGGGACTCGCCAGCTTTCAAATAAAAATCATCAAAATCGGTTCACCCAGTCGAAAAAAACAGTCGAATAGAAAACCTCAACCTTTTTTGGAAGTCGGTTGAAAAGTAAGCGGTTCGATAAAGTACGAGTAAAGGTTTAATCTACCAAAAAAACGTTTGAATACAGCTGCAGATCTCTAAAACTAAATTAAATCAACCAAGACCTACCACTTTATATATCGCCTTCAAAATGCTTTTATTCGAACCGTTGAACGTCTCCACGTGAGCAGCGGACAGCGTGTGTGGTGGCAACCCTACTGGGGGGCCTGCGATTGCGCGCGCGCAGATATTCGCGTAAAAACTCCGCCAAGCCGCGCTCTGGCTTGCTTTCTACCGTTTCTACTGCATGGATGCGTGCTCGCGGCTCGCGGCGCCGGCTAATATTTATAGTATCATTAAATTGGCGATTATTAACAATTAAGTATTGGCTGTAATGTTCGGAGAAGCTAGGATCGCGGTAATCATGCAGCAGTGTGATACTGCCCGGTAATTACCTGATCGTGTTGCATTGAGCCGTGTGCGGTGTGCGGGGGGAAACATGTACTAGGGCAGTATGAAATATTTTAATCTCTATGACGTTCAGATAAGACACGTCACTTGAACTATTAACCAGATATTATCAGTCCGCAGAGGAATACTGTTAGCTCTTCATTCAATACCTGGTCAATCTTAATTTTCCCTGGTAAACTCTATGTTGGCCATAAGCTAGACACATCGAGTTTGTTGTCGACCAATGTTGAGGTTTTACGTCGAGCTGGGAGGAAACGAGAACTCATGCAGACCATCAAAAGAAGGAAGGTAGCCTATCTAGGCCACGTGCTTAGGCACTCCAGTATGAGCTTCTTCATTTGATTATGATGCGCAAGGTGGCCGGAAGAAGAGATGTTGGACGTAGAAGGAAGTCGTGGCTGCGTAATATCCGTGAATGGGCCGGAATCGGAAGTGTCGCGGAGCTATTTAAACTCGCCAAAGACCGGGTGAAATATGCGGAGCTGACAGCCAGCCTTCACTAGTTGGAGAGGCACTGGAAGAATAAGAGAAAGTAAACTCTAGTACATCACAAGAATGTTAAGTATTGCTGTCTAATAAGCATAATAGCGTATTCTTTAAACATAACCTATAATTCAAGCGTTAATAAAAGTGGTAAGTGAACGCGGCCACCATAACGCCGCCTCTCGTGCGCCCAGCAGGCGGTGCTCCGACAATAATTGCAATGATGCAAATCGCTTCAAGTGCGATGTGTTGCGGAAACCCTGGACACACTGCATGCGTGTGCGAGAGGAAACATGCACATGTGCGGATTGCATGTCGTGCAGCGGGTACCGGCATGCCAGGTGTTGTAACAACGTGCCTGACTATTGTGCGGATGTTGTCCAACCGATAGATATGATTACTTATAATTATTGCGTTGTCTTGTACGACGTGATGCAGTTGGTAAGATTGAGAGAGGTGGACGTGTGCTAGTGTGATTGCTACTCAATTGGTGAGGCAACTTCCTAGGAAGAGCATGGATAGGGCTGACAGAAGAGTTTACAGATACTTCATCATCTCAGCAGTAGTAGTATCATCTCAGTAGGACGACCACTGCTGAACATATGCCTCCCCCATAATTTTCAAAAAGGACCGGTTGGAAGCGGCCTGCATCTAACGTCGTCCTGCGACCTTTATCAGGTCTTCTGTCCGCCGTGTCGGTGGACGACCAACGCTGCGCTTGCCGGTCCGTGGTCTCCATTCCAGAACCTTTTGGCCCCATCGGCCATCTGTTATGCGTGCTATGTGCCCTGCCCACTGCCACTTTAACTGTCTAATCTTCTGGGCTATGTTGGTGTCTTTCGTTCTTTTACGGATCTCCTCATTTCTGATTCGATCACGTAGAGAAACCCCGAGCATAGCCCTCTCCATAGCTCGTTGTGCTACTTTGATCTTATCTATGAGGCCCATAGTAAGAGACCACGTTTCAGTGCCATACGTTATCACTGGTAACACACATTGGTCGAAGACTCTTGTCTTGAGGCACTGAGGTGTTTTAGACGAGAAGACTTCGCGAAATTTCCGGAACGCTGCCCGCCGAGTTGGATTCCACGATTGACCCCTCTCTCGAATTTGGATCTACCTAGTTTGACTGTCTGTCCCAGGTTGATGTATTCGTCAACAACTTTGAGAACTGAGTTCCCAACTGATATTGGGGTAGGCACAACATGGGCATTAGACATAATTTTCGTCTTGTCCATGTTCATCTTAAGGCCTACCCGTTGGGAAACTCGATGGAGGCCTTCGAGCATTGTACTGAGGTCTTCCATGGATTCTGCCATGACTACAATAAAATCGGTGCTGCCCACCTTCTGATTGTTATCCTTTAGCCGGCTTCTACGGCACCCACGGGTAGAGTTGGGGAGGTACTATTCTAAGCCGGCACCCCACGGCGGACACTAGGTCTTCTGTCTCTATATGTTCTTGCGGTAGACTTTTCTCTCCGCTACCAACAGCTTATGCTCTTTCTTCTGTGTTAGTGTCCAGGCTTCGCGTCCGTACGTATTACAGTTTTGTAAATACGAAGCTTCTACATTGAACATAGATAATTTATGACAAGCTTGTTTTGCCAGCCCTGTTTAATGGCAAGGCTCAATTTGTTGTAAAAAGATCCCTGTAATACTCATTTAAAATTAGGCATATTCCAAATGGAATGCTTTCACATCCGGCATGCGGTACCACATTGGTCTCCAACGCCCTGCGGCAGGCACTTCCCAGCCGTGTCACGGTCACGTCTCAAGATATTGACCCAGTTCGATTTGTGCACATCATGCAGAAGATTGGAAAGTGTCGTTTCCATTCAAACGCCGTGATTCAGCAGATGGAACGCCATTCGAACATGCTTTTTCAATCGTTGCGCAAAAACAGTTGTTTGACGCCGTTTTTATTTGACACAGATAATGGTAGCAGTCAAAGCATTTCTTAAATTCACACAATACACAACTACTTGCATCCTTACAATTTTTTGTTCTGAATATATGTATTATAATATATATTGCGTCTTATTGTTATGTTTTGCATAGTACGAGTAGGTACGAGTTACTCTATTGTTCATTATGATACATGTAGCGAATGTGATCTGAATACTTACGCGTGTCGGGATTTAATTGTAATGATGTAAGCTTACGTATCCCTAGGAAGTACGTAGTCGTGTTCACTAGTCCTATCTATGTAACTGACCGTCCCCGGCTTTACCCGAGGGTCTGAATGCTAATTTTTAAAAGCAACATAAAAAACCCCAA
Organism: Selenia dentaria; assembly: GCA_917880725.1. Lineage (NCBI taxonomy): Eukaryota > Metazoa > Arthropoda > Insecta > Lepidoptera > Geometridae > Selenia > Selenia dentaria. The sequence continues at coordinate 1,477,208 of OU862877.1, forward strand.
AGAATTCATCAAAATAATTATATTATTGAAAACAAGCAACGTTCGGACGCCATTGGAAATCATTGCTTCACATTCACAATGGGTGTTATTTAAATGGTTAGCATAGTATTAGTATTTTTGAAAGAAGAAAAATATTATCTGTCAGCAGAAATAGCTAATTGGTCAGCAACTCATGGCCAGCAAACATTTCAAAATCAATCAGCAATTTATGTCATTCTGGATGGCTGTAATTATTTTTGTACTGCATATTAATTATATAAGCAGCCATAAGCTGTTCCTGTTTTATAATATTTGGGTAAGCACTCAGTCGCCGGCCGCTGCCGCGGCCGGCTCGCGCGTTGTAGTCATAAGTAACCTAACACTCCTCCTCGCTACGCTCGTCGTCGTACCTATATATGACTTTGCCCTAGACTAGTATAATTACATATGGAACATATAGACATGTTTTCTCTGCTGATCAATCATAAAATCTTGCTGACCAAGTAGTTATTTTGCGGACCGAATGTTTATTATGCAAACTCATGGTATTGTTATGCTGCCTATTAATGATTAAATTTTTGAACATTATCAAAATTATCTATATAGAGTATAACTTTTATGAAAAAATAAGATGTAAAAAAGGGAATACGGAAGGAAGGAGGCGGATCTAAATATAATTTCCTAATGCTTAAGAAAGCATGCAAGCAACTCACAGATATTCGTGCACCTCGAACGTCTTATGGTGTTTATACTGTGTGAGAGTTTCGACACTTAATGTTGTATTACTATACAAGTAACATGCTTAAGTCGAAATCGTTTCGCAGAATGGAGTTGTTCTCCATTCTGCAGCTGCTCCCCGGCATGAGCTGGTATTTATCTGACTTACCTACATTCATATGCATATCAGTCACCATATACCATAGTACCAGGGTAGGTAACCACAGGGTTACCATTGTTTACCATTGCTCTGCCTAGTGTGAGACTAATACTATTACTGACAATAAACAGTACAAAATGCGATACAAAATATAATTGACGGAATAAAATCCAACTTGTAATATTATTATCTATTGAATTGACTATTCTAGTTGATCGTTCCTAGACCCAATCAGTTTATAACCCGTTATAGAATATCAGCAAATATTGAATAGTGTTGCATCTCGGAGCTAACAGCCGTGCGATGCGATAGCGGTACCTACAGACGGTCGATGGCCCACCGACCACTGCCATAGGGTTGCCTCACACTGTACTGCATTATAATATTAAGGACGCATAACGTGCATGTTGGAATTTGAACCATTGCTTACGACGGAGATTTTGGAGATGGCTACACCGAATTGGATTAAACATCCACATTTAAATTAAAACATGGTGTTGAAATCAGACCACTTGGTGTAATGCTATATATGCTACTCGTACATGCACATAAAGACAGTAAATTAATTTTTGTATTGAAATTTTTTTTTTTTTTTTTTTTTTATTTTTTTTTTTATTAATATAATAATATAATAATAATAATAATAATAATAATAATTTTATTTCATAATATTAGCACTTACATAGTTTTGAACTTATATAATATGGCTAGAATGTTACATAAAAATGTTTGAAGTGTCTGTCGCCGAACTAGGCTTATCGCCTGTGTTTCAGCATACAGCGCCCTCCCCCTATTTTATCTCATGGAGCTAGCCTGGTTAATAATTACTAATAATGTTAAATATTTTTAACTTAAATCTTAGGCATATAATTAACAATGTAAGTACACTAAACTTAAATAGATTAAAACATTAAATACAAAAAATGTTGAAAAATAGTTTAAAATGTTGTAGATGTTCCTCTCTGTGTGTACAGTGTAATTGCATGTGTGAGTGTGAGAGGGTGTCAGTTGTGAATCAAAACTAATTAAGGACCAAGTATTTTAAGTACATAACTTAATTATGGAAACAAAAAGAAACAAAGACTGAAACGGAGCATACTTGCTATTTAAATGAGAATAAAATAACAATTATTATGAGTTTAATGTCTGCATCATAAAATAAACGATATGTGATTGGTTGAAATTTTAATTTATATTTATCTTTCAAACATGGTAAGATAAAACTACTACAAGTAAATAAATATAGACTGTGATATGTATCTATGATATTACATTCAAAAGCTCCTCTGTTTCATCATAACTAAGTTTTTTCAACCAAGACGTGACTTTGAATTTAACTTCAGATCTTGACAAAGGATATATGTTAAGGCATTTGTTTATTTTGTTGTAGAGATAGGGACCTAGAAAATAAGAGAAACGGTGACTGAATATTGTTCTGAGTTTATCCGGCAGGGTACAAACATTATGTTTCCTTCGTCTTTTTTCCATGTGGGGTTCAAAAGTTATCATGGAATGTTGTCTGAGAATAGTGCTCAGAATAAAAAGTTGTCGAACAGAAAGAACGTTACAAGACTCATACAATAAAATAGTAGGAAACCGAAAAGGTCTACCAGTGCTGACTTTCAATACAGCTCTTTGGGATATCTCTATAGGAAGTATGGTTGTTTTCGGTGCGCCTCCCCAGGATGAAATGCAATAAGTAACGAGTGATTGACATAAAGCTAAATATATTTGTTTAATTAGGTTTGATTGTGCAATAGGTTTAAGTTTTTTAAAAATAAACATGACTTTACGAATTCGTCCACTTAAGTTCATAAAGTGTTGTTTAAAATTTAAATTGTTATCTATTGTAATGCCCAAGTATTTAATTGAAATAGAAGGTTCTATAGCTCGACATGAACAATTAGCTATATTGTTCAAAATACAGGAATAATTATGTGCATATAATTTTAGGTTGTTTAGGACTGGGGTGCTTCGAATTGAATACGTTAAATATTTGGTTTTTTCAATGTTGAGCAATAAAGCATTTTCGTGTAGCCATTTCGTAACGACATTGAAACCTTCTTGAGCAGCATCGAAAACATCGAACCATGACTTGGCAGCGAATGTTAGAACTGTATCATCCGCATAAGAAATTAGTTTCCCATTTCGAGGTGCTAACGAACAAAGATCGTTTATATAAATTAAAAATAAAGTAGGACCTAAGATGCTGCCCTGTGGCACGCCGCGGGTTACAGGGAGCCTAATACTGATGTAATCTTCAACTTTAACACTTTGAAATCTTTCTGATAAGTAGCTTTTCAATAAATTCAGTTGATTACCACGTATTCCTATTTTTTCCAATTTGGCAATCAGAATGGGGACAGAGACTGTATCAAAGGCTTTAGCCAAGTCCAGAAATACAGACAGACATTTCATTCCACTATCTAAGTTTTGGGATATAAAATGAGTAAGATCATGCACTGCATCGTCAGTGGATTTAGCACGTCGAAAGCCAAATTGTTGCTTAGATAAAATATTATTTCGTTCTAAGTAGTTTGTTAATCTTTTATTTACTATACGTTCTAATAATTTTGAAATTGAAGGAAGAATAGAAATAGGTCTGTAGTTGTTGATACAATCTCTGTCACCAGTCTTATGTATAGGAAGAATAAGAGATTTTTTGAGACCAGAAGGGAAAATACCTAACTCAAGACACATATTAAAAATATGAGTGATAGGAGGGACGAAAAATTCTGCGTAATCTTTTAAAAACTTGTTAGATATCCCATCCCACCCAACCGAACAGTCGTGTTTCAATTCCGTAATTAATCGCTCAACTTCTTCCACGTCTGTACTCATGAGTACAAACGAATCTATTTTCGAAGCTGCCGGGGTATGTTTATTAGTCTGAATTAATGGATCAGATGCATTACATCCTGCCACATTTACAAAAAAGTTATTAATTTTGTCTACTGATGCTGTAGGAGTATCGCAGACAGAAAGCAACTCCGAGGGTTGGGTATTAGTTTCTTTTGTACCAGATATTTCCCGGATTGCGGACCAAATCTTTTTACTGTTATTTCCAGCTCTATCTAATTTATCTTTGTCATAAGCTCTTCTTACCTTTTTATAAGAGAATTGCAAAAATTTCTATACCGAGTATATGTAACTTTTAAAATATTATTATTAGGAGAACGCTTGTATTTTTTGTGTAGATTGTCTCTATTACGAATACATTTAAGAAGTCCTGTAGTCATCCAAGGCTTGATAATTTTTTTGCGCCTGGGAAGAGTATAAACTGTAGTGTTATTTTTTATAGCTGACTGAATTTGTTGAATGAAATAAGACATTGCAAAATCTGGATCACAAGAGTTATAAATAGGACCTAAATCAATACTTAGGATATCTCTTTTCAGTGTCTTCTTGTTGGTTTTAGAAAAAGATTGTTTTGCGTAAATCCTTGCCATATTGTGCTCCAAGCATAATACAGTAGGTCTATGGTCTGTTATTTTAGTTTGTGGCACAATTGTGAGTGCAGGAAGGCTACTTCTAATAATGACATGGTCCAAACAGGTGCCACTTTCTTCACGAGTTACAAAATAATGTGCTGGTAGGAGTCCGTGGATTGCTAGTAAATTTAAATATTGATGCGAGTTATCATTGCATTTTTCTGGATTTATAGGTATATTTATGTCTCCGACTATAGTTACGTTTTGAACTTTAGATAGGTCACTTAGTACTCTATCAAGAGATGTTAAAAATATGTCAATTTTCTTGAAAGAAGGAGAACGATATATCGCAACGATAGCCAAATCTGGTTCCAGCTTTAATACTATACAGCTTCCTTCGTCAAATTCTGGTTCCTCATATTTAAAATTCAATTGATTAGTAACATAAACAACAATCCCGTCATTTTGATTAAGACTTTTTTTTGTACTAATATATTTATATCCAGGTAAAGATGGTATAACCAATGTTCGTGCAAGCCAGCATTCTGTCAAGACCATTACATCACAATCTATACCCATTATTTCCATTATAATTTCAAATTTGGCTAAATTACATCCAATACTACGTATATTTTGTGCCAAAATAACACAACGTTTAGTAGAAATAGTATTATAATACTTCTTAACTTCGTCTAAGTCACATTCAATCGTTCTAGCAACGGACATATTATCAATATCTTGTGTCAGTTCATCGATGTTACCCATAATCAAAGTAAGTGTATATTGATCGTCTAAATTGTCTAACGTGTGAGTAAAGAATTCGATAAAATGTTTCTGATTTTATGAGCTTATGGATCCTGACAAGATACATTAAGCAAAAAGAAGATTTTTTTGTTACTTTATCATGATTTTTTGTGTGAATATATAGCAAGTGTGTCATGCGAGTGTAATGCATAGTTTTAAAACAGTTATTACATAATGTTCTATAAAAATAAAATATGATATAAAATAATACAATCTTATAATACATCGCAATTAACGAAAACCAGTACTTAACTATTAACGCTAGATGAAGCTGGGAAACTAGTCATTCGCGCCTGCGTAAATTGTCTAGGTCAGCCTCGCATTCCACTCTAACTTGAGGCAGTTTCTCTTCTTTGCGTAAGTAAACTACTCCTCGCGATGTCCAGCAGTATTTATATCCAGCTGACTTTTGAAAATTGCGTGCTAGGAAAAATAGCCTTTGAGCACTTAGCGTTAGTGTCTCAGATACGAATATGGGTTTTATAGGCTGCTTAGTTAGATGTAAATGTGAAGTATTGAGTTTCTGTAGCTTAGACTTGTTTTTATTGAAATGTTTCACTGCAGACATGAAATTCTCTTTCATTATAGTCGTAGTAAATTCAGCAACTACTGGTCTTTGTGGTGAGTCTAACGAGTGCGTCCTATAGACATCTTTAATGTCAGCGGGTCGAATATCTATGTTTAGAGACTTACCGAGAGTTTGAACAATTTCACATAGGTCAGATTTCGACTCCGTCTTATGTTCAGTCTTAGGAATGTTGCGAATTTCTATACCCGATGACTTCATCCATCTTTCTGTCCTCTCAAGCCGTTCCTCCAACTGTAGAATATATTTTTTATCTTCTTTTCTCTCCTTTTCTACTTCTTGGATTCGTTTAATAAAATCATCGTTATTTTGTGATAACAAGCAGACGGTTCTAGTTAGTTCTTCATTCTGTTTTTTGACGGAACATACAATAACTTTCAGCTCATCAAACCGCTCATCCTGTTTTTTTGATAAGATATCCAATGTCTCCTTAATAGTAGCAGTCATACCACTTTCATCTCCATCGTGCTTCCGTTTTTTGCTGTGCGCTAAGCGCAAGTCAGGCTCAGAATCATAGTGCACGCTGTCACTCAGAGTTGTATGCGAAACGGAACGCACAGTAGCGGCGGCAACGCGAGTTCGGCCTGAAGTTGGTACGGAAGGTTGAACATCTGGGGTAGCTGGAGGGGTGCGATTGATTGGCATGTTGCTATTGCTATTCCAAGTACACAGTAAGAGCGCAAGGTTAAGCTTTATGCTTGATTTTTATTACAGCTACTTGAGTTGACAATTCACTCAACAGTTTTCAGTAGTCCAAAGCACAAAATCCGTACACCGTAATACCAGGCGTTTAGAATCATATGAAGGTACTTATTACGAATTCATACGTCTTAGCAAAATAAATTAACTATGAAAGCATTGGGTCCAAATGGTTGAATTTCGTTCGCCGTAGTACTAGGCGCACAGAGACACTCAAGAGTAGGTTTAACTGACCGGTAGGTAGGTAAGGCAGGCAGAGGGCGTGGCACGTCTCTGATTGGCTGTCGTCTTCAGTAATGGTAGCTCGAGTACGCGCAGGAAGGGCGGGGCATCGGGAACTACACGTTATACCGGTATACCACGTGCAAAAGATCACTGTTTAAAACTCTTCAGAGGATATGCGCTCCTATTTTTGCATAGTGATTTGTTTTGTAATTTTAAATTAAAATATATATAAACTGTGATGAGATATTATTTGACACTAATTATGTGCACGTCCACTCGTCAACGAGGTCCAGGGGGGAGAGGAATGCTCGTGAGCTTATTTTATTATTGTTATAATAAACTTAAAGCTAGGTAAAAACAGTACTAAGTAATGCCAATTATAAAATTGCACATATAAATTACAAATGCCCGATTATAACGTTTTATAATTGCATCGAAATTCTCGTGAGTTTGACACATATTGAACTATTATTATTAACCGGCAAAACACTCACGTTAGGGATCGAATACGTCTCGCCGGGTTTCGATCATGTCAGGCACTGCCCGCCGGGAGCTCGCAGACGCCGCTGCGCACTCGCCCTGAAGATGAGCATCTGACATGCTCGAAACCCGGCGAGACGTATTCGATCCTTAATGTGAGTGTTTTGCCGGTTAATAGTAATTATTCAATATGTTTTATAATCTTTATTACAGACTGGAATAAGTTTTTCACCGTTTCCGGGTCAATAGACATTTTCTGTCTAATTAAATAATTTTGGTATATTGTCTGCTGGCGTTAGCGCTTTAAAATCATTATACAATTTGAAGACACCACGGGCTAGCCCTGGTGGCGGTGGCCGTGCGCGACAGAGCGTCGCCCGCGCATCTCGACAGAGCGATGTCTACTCGAGGGACCCGCTGCAACATGCAGCGTGGATTCGCTTTATCTGGTTCTATTGCTAACTATTTGCGAATCATCAGAATGCATTATACGAATAGTAACTATACGCCCTAACCGTTGATCGCTAGTTTTTATGAGTATGAGTATTTATTTAAATTACACTTGTGTTGAAAATTCAAAGTTTCTATTGTTAAAAAATACATTTACGGTTTTATATAATCTAAGAAGTTGTGCATGAGTGTAAACGAACCTATTACAGTCCCTTTGAGTAAAATGTAGCGTTTATAGTAATAATAATAATTTATTGGCAACAAAAATATGCTATTACTTACATAATATTGGAACGCTTGTTTTGTAAGTTTTTACATACCTACATAAAAATCAATACACCACTTAGACCGATAACCTTCGCAGTAGGATTCCCTGAGTTTGGATAACTAATTATCTTCCAAGGATGCGTTACAGATACAATTTAGAATAACACCTTATATATATATATATATATATAAGGTGTTATTCAACTTAAATGATTATGTTTTATGTTACGTTCTTATATATATATATAAGAATTGTTCAAATTATATGATTACGAATCAAAAATAAAGACCATTTTAATTCCATGTAACATTGCTTTTTGCTGTTTATTACAACCATGTTGAACAGTTTTTTGGCTAACATTTAAGAAACAAGAAAACAAACCCCGACTACGCAAATAGTTACCCGCACATAGAAATGCATAAATTCGGCTCTCATTTTGGGCTTCGCTACAGTCGATAATTATGTACCCAGTTAAGCCATCAACACAAATATAATAACGTATCATTTATTAGAATCGGTTGAGCCGTTGTGTAGTTACGGACGGACATAGGAACGGACATACATACAGGTCATAAATCTCAAAATGAGTGTTATAACCATAACACTTCTTTTGGAATTTGCCGTAGTTGGGTAGAAACAAACACCAAGTTGTCAACTTTTTAACAACAATTACAATCTACAAGCTGGATGGAAATACACTGGAGGCCGATTTTACTATTTCACAATGTTCAACAATCTATCCCGCTGCAACTGCAGTGCGACTCGTTCCACTCCTGCTGTCGTTCGATCATTAACCAAAAATCCATTATCATAGCCCGTAGCACAAACAAATCAAAGCACGACAAAGAATTCGTATCGCAAACGTGAACGCGTCACGCTTCGACGCACAAACTATGAGTTAACTGTGTCACAGTTGCCCTAGATACATGACAGTTTGTACTGTTGCACGTGAACGACACGTTACGTTACACTTACAGCTCCATCATCTTATCTGTTCAGATGACAGCGTCGCTAGTGGAGAATTTGGTATTGCAAATTACAACCTAAGAAATGCACCAAGAAAAAAGTAGAAACAAAACAAAAGACATTCTTTCAAGCCACCCTTTAATCTGCAATTATAATTCTACTAATATTATAAACGCGAAAGTTTGTAGGTATATGGTATATATATGTATACTGTAGTTCCAGTTTTGCTCACCATTGGGTCGAGCACGAAAATCTGTTTAAATGTAACGTAATCGTATCGTTAACGTATTTAGTATAAACTGTCATTTGTCTTGTACAATAGTGGCACAGATAACTCATAGTTTGTATTGTACCCATTGACCAGATAAGTTGGTGGCACTATACGCAGTTATTCGTGCTTGGCCCACGTATCCGATATCCTATCCTATTTTATTTGTAGGGACAAATTGGAACGTGACGTCATCTTAAACACTACCTACTTACTACATATTAAATATACTCACATTAAACGCTACCACAGGTATACGAATATGTGTTAGCGTAAAGATATTTTAAATTCATCGGCATCGAATAAGGATAATCTCGTCCGCCATTAGCGGCATTACAGCGCATGTTTACTCACAGTGTCGAGTGCACGACTAATAGAAAACGCGCAGTTAATGTCGTTTCGAGTGCCTGAAGCAGTGCTGTGTCCGTGCACGATCGGAGACAGCATCCGCTTGCGATAACATGCTGCTTGTGTGTTGGGACGGACGGAGTGACTGGCACTGCGTAGTCGGTGTCGTGACCCTTGGGAACAGAAGGATATTAATGTCTAAACGCCTTATAGACGGCTTTAAAATAACGTCATTTAGTATCGCACCCTACAGTGGCCCGAGCACGAACATTTGCTAAAGTGCAACGTTATCGTATAGTTGACGTATACAGTACAAACTATGAGTTATCTGTGCCACTATTGTACTAGATAAATGACAGTTTGTACTGTATACGTCAACGATACGATAACGTTACACTTAAGCAAATGTTCGTGCTCGAGCCACTGAGCTATTCTGCACAGTACTGAATGTCGTTATTTAAATATTAATATTAGCAGCAATTATGGTAACATTTACAAGAGTTGACATTAAAAACAGCCGTGCGATTCTCTAATGATTCGTCGCGTTCGTCGACGAGCTCACCGATGTCAAATACTTTATGAGATATCGTCCTTGTACATAAGGTTGCTTTTCCAACGTTTCTTGTCATCTCGTCATTTGTTTCACGGATGTTGACAAGGATGCAACGATGTTTGCTCTTAGAGAATCACACGGCAGGATGTTTACCGTGTCATCCTTTTTGTTTAATTTCCCGATATTGCGGCACTGTTGCAAACGCCATAGTCACGAGGAAACGTATAATATATTATTAATTTATGTGGAATAGTCAACAGGCTTGCAAATAGATATTATTTGTAATTACAAACTGAGTTATGTCATAATTAGAACTGATCCAATCGCGTTTATAATATTCAATCCATAGTTTATACTCGTATTATTCTGTATCTACTATTCCTGTCATCATAGGGGTGGCAATTAGTGCAGCTTACGGCTGCGCTTATGGTCATTGCTTCTTGATTTCATCTTCGCTTTCCATCAGGCGAGAGGGAGTCACTTTGATGAACCTCTATAAAAATAACAAATATACTTAGTCCTGATGTCTACTTAACAGTTCGAAATGTCTGAATAAGAATAATATCCATAATTACTTCGAGTATATTATAAAAACGTTTTTAACTCTGTCTGATCTTATTCTTATTCTGATTGGGGGCGCTAAGTCCTGCACTGACGTCCCGCTTGGGGTGAATATATAGATCATAATCAAATTTGGCAATGACGTAGATTATATCCCGAGGAAGTACATAGGGTACTTTCATCATCATCCATTATCTCGCAGGCGGAACCGCAGGGCGTATCTAGTATTTTATATATTCGTGATTTATTCCATTTAAACAGAACTGCGAAATTCTAAGTTTATATTCTGATTTGAGCATATTTTCTTCACGAATCACATTTGTCGGCTCGTTTAATTTGCCCCAGTATTGTAACTGGTTCCCTTGCCTTATAATGGAGAGACAAATATATTGTTTACTAGCTGCTCTCCGGTTTCACCCGCGCGGTGATGGATGATGATGAATCTTATATAGCCTATGTTACTCAGGGTGAATGTAGCTTTCCAATGGTGAAAGAATTTTTGACATACAAATTTTTCCTCTTTATAATATTAAGTAAGTATAGATAGATATATACTTCTATAACACTAACGCCTGTTTAGCGATACCTAATATTCGGTTGGATAATGGTGTCAAGCTGTTCAACAGATGTCGCTCCGTCCCCATACGACAGTTAAAATCATGTAGAGAGATACAATGTGATGCTCGGATCTCGTGCCTCGTTCTAGTTAATTTTCCTCTATAAAATGTCAAAATATATTGTTTCCAGGAGTGGATGTAACAGCGAACCAGGACGAGATCTCGTCGCACGAGACCTTCCAGCTGGAGTTCGACTGGGCGACGCGGCGCTGGTACATCCGCACCATGCAGGACCGCTACTGGACCCTCGAGACTGGCGGCGGGATCCAGGCCAGCGGAGACAACAAGTGAGTCACTCTACCATACCATCAGTCCATCAAACTGCAGCGATGTGCCCACCGCACACACACACACACACATATACATACATACATACACACACTGACACACGTCACGCAAAACGCATTTTTATGTTTTAAGGCGTCCATTACACGCTCATGCAAGCGTTCAAGTTCAAGAAGTTGTGCTTATAATGAAAGATCTCATCGTTATTCAATGCCATCAGTCATGAATTACGTTTGAATGATGGTTATACTGTCGACATTACACGCTCATTCTGACTGATCGTCAGTCATACGCAAAATTTCCCAGGAATACACGTGTTCACGCAAGATACTATGGTATGTATTCTGTTATCCCATAATTCAGGGATTGTTTCGAAGGTCAATATAAAATCTTTTTAGTTGTCATTAGACGGGAGCGGCAGTGATGGGGTGCGCGGGTGCGGGGGCGCCGCGCCGCCTCGTCAACTATCACTTACGCATGAATGACGAAATGCCATTACACGTGCACCCAAAAGTCATGATTGATATTTGCATGATGCAAATATCATGTCATCCAGATAATTGTCAATCAACTTCATGCAACCATCAATCACCGCATTACACGATAGGTTATTCGTCAGTCACAGCCGCGACTGTGGTAACACGGACAGCAAAACCTACCGTGTAAAGGACGCCTAAGAATCACAGCAACAAATCTCGCACCTCATACACTACTCGCCGCATTTGTAACTTTTCTACAAACACACCATACTCTCCGCACCATAAGCATGATATTTAAGCGTAGTGATCGTGGGTCCTGCGGTACAGGTTCGCCTAGTGCAGGACTCTTAAGCACTCTGTTAACCTTTAGAAGAAACCTTGTTTATAAGATATTGGTTTAAATCAAATTTATTTTGACCAGACGAACTGGTTCACTGAGAGTTCGGGCGCTACTTTGATTGTGAGATTCAGGATGCTGATTGTGTGCGTTGGTGTGCAGATCGTCGAACGCGCTGTTCGAGCTGGAGTGGCAGGGGGACGGCGCCGTGGCGTTCCGCGCCAACAACGGCAAGTACCTGATGACGAAGCGCTCCGGGCACCTGTACGCCAACGCGGACGGCATCGACGACAACTGCAAATACTACTTCTATCTCATTAACAGGTGACATATCTACCAGATTTACTCACTTCCTTTTTTATTTGAACTATTATAATCAGCCCATTTTGTTCCCACTGCTGGGACTCGAGCCTTCCTCTCAGAGAGAGGAGTTGGGCCATAGTCCACCACGCGGGCCCAGTGCGGATTGGTGGATAGGTTAGTGGCCAACCCATGTTGAAGTATTCAGGCCGCCCGAAGGCCTTCGACATAGCCTAACGACTGTTGTATTAAGACAAACAACCGGGACCGACGGCTTATCCTGCCCTCCGAAGCACGGAAGCGCTCAGTTGAACAATGCCACTAGCGGTCACCCATCCAAGTCCTGACCGCAGCAAGTGTTGCTTAACTCATTGATCGGTTAAGATCGCCAAGTCGAGCTCCGCTACGAGCGCTTTATTTGAATAGTTTATATATAAATTTGTTGTATTATAACCGATTTCAAAAAAGAGTACGTTTCGCAGTTCGACCGTATATAAATATTTTTTCTGTGCTTTCGCGGATCTCTTCGTCGTTTATGAACCGATTTTGAAGAGTATTTTTATATTTATTTATTTCCGAGATGGTCCCATTCGAATTTCATCGAGTTCAGTCAATCTGTTTTTGAGTTACCCTCCAATAACTGGAAAGTGTTTCGCCTATCTTGGTGATATTAGGCTATTGCCATACTATCCCTTTCTCGGCTATCACGATAATATCAATCTTTTATTCAATTATAATAGTTATATATGTATAGTAGTTTAAGTAATTAAGTAATACTTGTGTTGGGTGTTTACGCTCTTCTCATCATTAAATTTGCCGGCCCGGAATTAATTTTGCCGGTGGGTGTGCCATGCTGTAACCTCACAGCCGAATGGGCCGGCACGACCGGGGAAGTGCCACACTCCCACATAACACCGACATGTAGTAACATAGCTTGCTATTGCGTTTCGTCGGTTTGTGGGAGGTTCCGGAGGCCCAATCGCCTCTTCTTGTTGAATAAACTTGTGGAAAACATAAACAAATAATGTAGTATTTTACAATATAATGTCATATTTTTCAATATTTATGATCTAATGTTTTCAATGACATCATGGAATGGAAACGTATGATTTTTACTACAAGCTACTGACGAACATTTCTACGTAGGTATTAAAACTGCACAGTGATTAATGTTGGTATGTTGAATTTGCAGGCCCATCCTGGTGCTGAAGTGCGAGCAAGGGTTCGTAGGCCCCAAGGGCGTGCGGCTGGAGTGCAACAAGGCCAACTACGAGACCATCCAGGTCATCCGCGGGCCCAAGGGAACCGTTTACTTCAAAGGTAACTACTATACAGGGGCGCGTTCAGAACCTCGGTGAGAGCGCACTCGGAGTGCAACTTTTCGCACTAACGCCGTTCCGAACCTCTGGGTAAAGCACTCACTCACGGAGCGTCACAACTTTTTAACCATCAAAATCGATCGGTAATCGGTTGCAACCCGCATCTGACATAACTTTGACCAATCAGACTACAATAAACTTGTTCTTCTTCTCAAAGAAAATTAGGTAAGGTCTAAGGATCAAGTGATCTGTCAATGTCGAATTTGTCAAAGTCTGTTTGAGGTTAGAAAACAACCGTGCTGTTCCATACCTCAGAGAGAGTTAGAAAACAGCTAAACAACCGCGCTCTGAGGTTCTGAACGCCCCCCCAAGCATGCTACTACTAGTAGTTCTGCGAACAGTTGACCTCGCGAGCGCAAACTTTGTTGAAATAATAATTTGAGCTTAGTCAAAAACAAATCTACTGAATTGTAAAACCTGTATGCCAACATCGGTACGGATGTAATCAGTTTTGTTGAATCGTTGCAGACTTCTTTCGGTTTGTCACTCGGTCAACAGCAAACTGTAGTATGTACTCGTAATTATTGACGAAGGGATGCAGATACCTCCAAATGTACTTGGACGAGTCGGGTGTTGTATGTGGACGTGTGGACGAATGCAGGCCAACAGTACACGAGTACGAAATAGTGTTTTGTGTTCAACGCATCCACAGCTTTACTGTGTGAATGTGAATGTGACAGAACCGCGACTTAAAGACATACTTATATTATGTACTGATTTGAATTAAATCTTCTTCTTCTTTAAGTGCCTTTCCATTACTGAAGGTTGGATTGGTTGTTGTTTGCATTTATTTTTTGCATGAATCGCACAGCAGTACGTAACGAGTAAACTGTCTAAATATACCCACAGTTGAAGAGAAATATCTAATGTTAGTGCTGTCATTCGGAAGTGTTATACTAATTTGGACTTTAGCCCAAACAGAATAAGAACTGTCATAATTTAGAGATTTTTAGTGTAGTTTTTATAACGTATGTGCGTTTGTGGTTGTCCAGGCCAGAACGGCAAGTACTGGCACGCGGACAGCGAGTCGGTGACGTGCGACGGCGACACGCCGCAAGGCTTCCTGCTGGAGCTGCGCGAGCCCACGCGGCTCGCCATCCGCGCGGCCGCCGAGCGCGCCTACCTCGCCGCCGCCAAGAACGGCAACTTCCGGCTCGCCGGCGGCAGTCTCTCCGACGCCACGCACTGGGAGTACTAACCACCTACCAACTACCCGCCAGTGCGACGGGTCGCTCGGCGCGGATCTCCCTACCGGACCGTACGGAACACGTGACGACATACTCCTCAACACTGAATATTTGCTTCACGAACTGCAGCAATATGTGAAATGGCCGATCTTGGAACTAAAAAGTACTTCATACTTTTTACATTAATATACGCAAAAGTTTTTTCGTTGCGAAATTGATACAACACACCCCACGATTTAACAATATTGTAATGTTTTGGCAAAAATCTACGTTTTGTACGGGCAATAATGTTCTGCGGCGTACTAAGTGACGTTAGTTCATTTTAAGCAGCGTACATAAGTAAGGCCGTAAAAGTTTATTTTTGTGTATTTCAATTTACGTTTTCGTAACTAAAAACGGTATTTTTCATTTGATATTAGGTGTGGTTGCTCTCATCCATTTCGTATCGAAAACTGCCAAAGGACGCAATTAAGTACTTGATGTCGAGGTTGTTATATCGAAGATACCGTTCACGCATGTAAATGTTCAGCAACTTCAATATAGTTCTAACGTCATAATGTTCTGTAAGGTCTGACTACTAGCAAGTTAACATTAAGTTCTACCTGATCCACTCGAATAAATCTCCGTCGTCGAAAAATCTGTTCACAATACTCTTCCATTTTGAATCCGAAATATCTAAAAGTGCATAACTTGTAGATTGGCGAGGGACTTAATTTCATATCGATTGAGGGCGGCCGTCGCCGCTCGCCGCCATTCCGCATTACCAGCCGCCATCTTGTAGAATCGACAAAATGGCGGCGACGAACGAACCAATCAGCTGCTTCCGGAGAGAATCCGCTGCCTGGAGTATAAACTAACAATTGAGCGAGAATGTCAGTCAATGTCGATGCATTGATGTCGCACATTTCATTATAAAAAGTATTCATTCTGGAATGCGGCGAGCGCGAGCGGCCCCCGGCGTTGCATTTAGTACGATAAGATTTATATAGAGCGCGAGTGCGCGGATGTGATCAAACGCAAATATCGCTTCACTATCTAATATTATAATCTTAGATATATTTTTCGTATTGGTACTAAGATCTGCCGAGAAATTAATTAATATTGTTTTTTTGTCTTAATATTTTTATACGTGACTTCACTCATGATGCTTCAATTTATTTATTTTAGATGTACGGATCGGTTAGATTGAAATTACTTTTGGAATGTTTGTCGGAAACTATTTATTGGTGAACGTAGCGTCTAGTCGATGGGTTTGTGCAACTGTCTGCCCGGTACTGTGCACGGACGAGCGTGTTGGTTAGTGAATAGAACACCGCGACTGACTACAAATCTGCCCAAACCACTGTACGTTTTGTTCCGTAATTATATTTAGTAAGTTAAAACAGGGATTGACGCAATACCAGACGTGTGCGCGGAGCCCGCAGCTCTGCTACCACGCAATGTTACTCTCCATTGCGCGACCTTAACACGCTGCACCGAGTCTGGCTTAACTAATTATGAAAGTTTAAGCTAATTAAGTTATTGTAAGTAACGTTTAGGATAAGCTTCGAGAATGCCGCTTCCGACTATATTATCGTCCATTCCATGCTTTCTAGACTTACGTGGATTTATAAACATTTTTTACGATTTTATAAACGTTTGTTGTAAGTGGTGCGTTAGTACTTACTGTATAAGCGACGCGGCGTGTCCGATACAACTATGTACTCACCGCGACGCGCTGGAAGCAGTACTCTCCTGAGGGTTATGATGAACAAATCTACGTTTATTGTGGGAATATTTGTATGCCGAATAATGTTTGTACGATAACGTCTTTGTAAACTATTAATTAATAAATTATAATCATATTGTACTCCGTTGTTTCATTTATACAAACTTCTTTGACATTTAATAATTTATCTACACTAATGTTGTAACATTCTACTTATGTTTCCAATACTTGACTTATAATTACTACTGTTATAGAACAGACAACAAAACACTCAATTTAAGCAATTTCACATGATGGTATAATATCCACATCGATATCGTAAAATCTCATTATAACATCAATAAAACGCGACCAATTAACGTGGCGAGCCTTATGTCAAAATCCTCATACGAGTTGTATAAAATTTTGATATTAGGCTGGCTTTTGAAAACAGTTGGGTTATACGTGAAAACTTCGTCGAAACTACTAAACTTACATACACAGAACAGCGCGCGCTCGCTCCTGATTGGCCCTGCGCGCGCAGCTGCATTTTAATGGCGGCAAGTTCACTGTGACAATAAATACGCGTGAATTTAATGTTTGTTTTGTTTTTAAAATACAAATTAAAAGTTAAAAATGGATAGCGACGATGATATTTGTACGCCTCCGGATATTCTAGAATTGGCAACAAAAGTAACTCACAATCTTTTGCCAGAAAAATCTAGAAAATTATATGAAAAAGAATATAATAACTTTTTGGCATGGAAGACCGAAAAGAAAACTACATCATTTTCTGAAAATGTCATTCTTGCGTATCTCAAAGACCTCTCCGACAAATTCAAACCATCTTCTATGTGGGCTAAATATTCTATGCTCAAGTCCACACTGAGTATCTACAACAATATTGATATCACGAAGTATTCAAAGGTACTAGCGTTCCTGAAACGCAGTTCAGAAGGACACAAGGAAAAAAAGTCCTTGACGTTTACATCAGGTCAAATAAAGATGTTCCTGGAAGATTCACCAGATATTTTGTGTCTTTTTGAAAAGGTAAGTGTATTTTAGTTCTGTTATTTAATCTACCTAGTACTTACGTACTACACACGCAAGTTAAGTAGACACTCCGTTTAAGCGCTTTGTGTATAAATTTGGTAGTAGGTACCTACACTTTACTACTTCATAAATCATAGTTTTTGTCTTGGCTATGTACCTCAAGCTTATTATATCGTTTATTGTTACAGGTTGCACTAATCTTCGGCATAATGGGGGCATGCCGAAGGCAAGAGCTATACAACATCCAGTTCGATGAAGTCTCTAACATAGACGACAGTACAATCATGGTGAAAGTTTCGAAAACAAAAACGAAAATAGATCGTTCTTTCGTTGTGACGGGCAACTGCTATGCCGTATGTAAAAAATACATGGAACTTCGACCCACTCCCTGTCGAAACCCTGCCTTTTTCTTGAGCTATAGATCGGGGAAGTGCGTCGATCAAAGAATTGGTATTAATAAATTTGGTGCTCTGGGAAAAACTATCGCAAGTTTTTTGAATCTGCCTAACCCAGCGTTGTACACGGGGCATTGCTTCCGGCGCACCTCGGCGACCCTCCTCATAGATAGCGGTGGTGATTTGACCGCACTGAAACGACACGGGGGGTGGAAGTCTTCTACTGTGGCTGAAAGCTACATTGATGAGTCTTTAATGAATAAAATTCAAGTCTCAAATACGATCTTGAACAGTATAGAAAACAAGACGAATGAAGTAATTATAAATATTCCGACTCCGTCTACGAGCTCTACTGCTTGCCCCGCGACCGCTACAGCTGCTGGATCAATAATTAACATTAACTTTCAAAATTATACCATCCAAAATTTGAACAATTATTATAAATAAACTATTGTCAGCTTTTACTCTTGATTTTGATTAATTGCATTAGTGAAGATAAAGTAGTGTATGCAACTGCATATAACACGGGTATTATATGACAGTTGCATAAACTACTATTATGACGAAATTATTACTGGTACTTGTCCGGGGAACCGAACGGGGAAATAACCTTACTGCCTTTTCAGAGTCGGACTCACTAAAACAAAAACAAAAAATGTGGAGTACTTAAATTAATTACAATTACTTTTATTGTAAATAAGCATATTATTTGTTATTGTGCCCGTTAAGATTTCTGGGTTATACTGGAACCGGATACTTTTTGATTTTATATTTTGTTGGTGATGGAACACCCTAGAACACACAAACACATCTCTTCATTTACACTTGATAGGAGAGCGTTTGACCACTATCTCACTTGGTGGTGAGTGATGATGCGGTCGAAGGTGCTAGAGCTAAGAGACGAAACTAAGCTAGTATGCGAGCAGCTCTCAGCGGGGGCGGAGATCAGAAATGCCCTACCACCATGCTGTGGTTTCATCACAATGTTGCCTTCACCTAAATCGCAAGCCCCGAGATGATCGAACCCGTGGCTTCCTCATCATCGACAACCCTTGTTACCGCTGAACTATCATCGCTTCATGAGATGTGATCCGAACTGAAACGCCGACAGAATAGAAACAATAAAACACTGCAACATTGAAAAACTTATATATTTTAATTAAATAGTTACATTAAATGTTTACAGTTCTCCCTAGCTAGTGACATATTGGATTAGCATCGATGCATTTTATTGGTCAAAATTAATAATATATTAAAAAATAATTTATCTACATTTCTGATAAGTCAATAACCATTTCAACCTGAGTTAATCAATAAGCAAATAAAAAAGAAACAAAACACTCGTGTGTTGCCAGCATGACAAGTAGACAAATAGTCAAAAAGTGTAAATATTTTGTATATTACTACTACTTAATAAAAATGGTGTTCTGTTTGTAAAAGTATTTAAATGCTATACAGAAGTGGCAACCCGTCCCCGCGTATGCTTGCACACTGGCAACACAGAAGCCGTGTAAACAAGTCATACATAATTTACCTAACGATCAATACTACAATAGTGAGGGTAGTAGTAAATAATACAATAATTATATAGCAAAGTAAATGGAATATGTATTTTGTACGCGATATACATGACGCCAATAAGCGCGGGGTAACAATAAGGCTTTATCAAACACCTTGTGACCTCTACAATGTTGATTTTGTAGACGTAGCTAAATGCTTTTTAGATACATAACACATCTGCGAGTTTCGTTAGTTGGCTATTTTGGAACTTCAATTCCGTGTCAAGGTATGTATGCAGGGTTATTTTAGTAAATAGGTGCCGAAGGGTGGAAATGTGGGGTAAAGATAGGAGCTAGATATATCCGTGCAATGGAACATTATTTATTTTGGTATAAAAGCATTTAAAGATCTTATTTAATTTTTCTATCATGATATTATGAATTGTACTCCCTTATATTTTGAGTATACCCAAATAGGGGTCTAAGTAAAAAAATACGAGCTCATGGAAACTATAAGGTAAATAACCAAGGATGAAAGCTTTGACATCCCCAATGCACTCTCAACTAAATTCGTATACCCGTATAGTAAGTAGGCAACCATTGTTGATTATATTACTTAGAGCTCGGAGAATACTTCTAGTTCTACAATTGACTTCATGAGGATGAGCGACACCACAACATACAGTTGGTAAGGACCATAAATTTAAATGTAATAATAATAGTATTTCATACACATTCGCCACTAAGCCAACATATGTGTGTATCTTCGACGCTTTTCAAATACCGTTAGCCAGTAATTTGGTAAATTTTATTGTTCCTTAAAATCACAAAAACAACCAACTACGAGTAGTAAACATAAACTCGACTGAAGTTCCGAACAGCAGGATGTAAAATGTGTGATATATATTCAGATATATTCTAACCGTAATGGGACTTGGCGACTTGCAAAGGGATTGGAGGGGACACAACACGCACTACGGAAACGTTCAGTTAGCTAAGGCACGATTTACAACTTCACCTTAAAGTAACGCAGGACCTGGCTCCGTCGGCCGAGACTACTTCAACTAATTACATATATTTACAATCCTTACGGGATAGTTACCATGTAGGTTTGAGTTGCTGATGTTTTGGCACTGTTTGCAAGCGCTGTGACCACGGATGAACATTGTTTACTACAATGATATTATTATATACAATATGTACAATTGTAGCGTGGGTGTCGCGAAACAAACGTTTGTGGTTTTTATGTTTTTAATAATTTAACTACAAAAAAAACTAGCACTGGAAAAGTTCAATTGATAACTATTACTACTGAACAGCGAGACATACTAGTAGATTATGCACCGAGGGAGGAAAGCAGTGTTTTACGTCACTGGCGGCATATTGAACCCTGAGCGTAACGGGGACTGGGCTAATCCCTGAGCGCAGCGAGGGAATTTAAGTTTAACAACCGAACGAAGCGAAGGAGTTATATAGAGTCCTGAGTGATGCGAGGGGTCCCAGCCGCACAAGACGAAGACAGGCTTTAGTCTCGAGGTAAAGTCTTGCTGTACGTCGAATTTGCGTGATATGCAATTGGACATTGTCGAGCAGGTGGTATGGAATGCCATTTCATTTTCTAAATTTCATCACAGAGCAAGGCGGTGATTTCCTCTGAATGTTTCATGAACAAAGCAACTTCTTTGAAAGGTACAGCGGAACAAGGTATGAAAATGTTAAGATGGCCGAATAATTAACAGTGCAAGAAGATTGCAGTTAACGACTGCAGCGCCCTCATTTATTTTCTAATATTTTTTGTCGAGCTGGAGCGCGTTCGGAACCTCGGTTAGAGCGCACTCGGAGTGCAACTTTTCGCACTAACGCCTTTTTGCACTCGGTTGTTCCCAACTTGACCGTTCGGAACCTCTGAAGTTGCAACTTCATCTGACATAACTTTGACGTTATCATATGACAGCATTTTAGGCGGCAGTGAACGACAAACATCTAAAATATTCTTCTTCTTCCCTTTATCAAATAAAATGAGGTAAGACTCGAGTGATCTGTCAATGTCGAATTTGTCAAAGTCTATTTGAGGTTAGGAAACAACCGTGGCCGTTCGGTCCCTAAGAGCGAGGTGGAAAACAACTAAACAACCGCACTCTGAGGTAACGCGCTCCTGTACCTCCGTTATTGAGAGTTAAACACAACTCGGCTAATCTATTGAGAACCGTTTTAGCAACAAGTTGTTTGTGTGTATACAAACAGCACAATCTTCAGTTGAAGCAGTATGAGCACATCGGTTATTTATTGTTGCTTTAACTTCTCTGAACAGATTGTTAAACAGTGTTAGTTTCAACTGTGAGCAGTTCTAAGTGGACACGCAGCGATGAGTTCCGAACAACAGAGCCAGGTGTATAGTCGGCGACTTGTGTGTTAGTGGAGTTTCGTAATGACAATCTACACAGGCATGTTTCAAAGCATTAAATAAATGGCTCAGTTTTGGCTTACAACATAAAAATCGACGTTTTGCCCTAGATAGTCATCGAACCAGCGATCACCTCCGGAACAATACGTCTGAGCTCA
Source organism: Selenia dentaria (assembly GCA_917880725.1). Classification (NCBI taxonomy): domain Eukaryota; kingdom Metazoa; phylum Arthropoda; class Insecta; order Lepidoptera; family Geometridae; genus Selenia; species Selenia dentaria. The sequence continues at coordinate 1,499,483 of OU862877.1, forward strand.
TAGCATACAATATTCAGGCCATAAAAATGTATTTGATTTTTTTATTAAACACCAATGTTTCATTACAAAAGCCCACTAATACTAATACTGATCATCTTACTCCCAAAGTAGTACTGACTTGGACCGACAAGCTAATATTTAAAGTACACAATACAATATTCTACATTTTCAATACATACCAACTGAAACCATCTCCATTTATAATACAGATATGGTATTTAAGAAAAATATAGTTAATTTTACGCAATGTTCCGGCGCCGGATCTACAATCTGTAGGTGCTAGTTTACTTAGTCTACGTTACTTTTACCTTTTGAGTATGTTCAGATAGTTTTCAATCACACACAGATTCGATACAAATTCGGCAAAATAACATCTTTCGTGTTCATCGTGCGCCGTCAAAATATAATAAATCTTGTTTTTGTCGCATGCATCAGTAGTTTCCTATATCTTAGCACATACTACTAACGCATACTGTTTAAGACCTAAGACGGGTTCACATAGACACAAGATGCAAATGGACACGCACGAGTGCAGACACAGCTTATCTCAGACTACGACCTGCCGCGTGTCGCAACACAATGCACAATAATTTATACAAATACTTCAAAATTGATCTTTACAGTTCCATACAAACTGTTATGTAAAAAACTTTAACGGATATTAAAAAAAAAATAACAGTCTGCCGAGCATGAAAATCTGCTTAAGTGTGACGTTATCGTATCGTTTACGTATTCAGTACAAACTGTGAGTTATCTGGGCCACTATTGTACTAGATAAATGACAGTTTGTACTTAATACGTAACGCCGCGAGTACGTTACACTTAAACGGTGTCGTGCAGTCACTTTACGGATGATAATTTTACGTGACAACGTTATAAGACAAGCCGAACGCTTAGGCCGATCGTGCCTCTCTATCGCTTACACGCTCGGCTCAAGCGGAACGTGACAATGAGTCTTGGCGTTCATCTATTAACAAGACGTTATAATGACAAAAACATCCATCCGAGGCACAGTTTAAACTTATTTGTACATTTCTGTATGTGATCTCAAACTCTTGAAAATACCCAAAAGTATCTGTCCTATATAACAAACATGTCACAGCAAGTTCCCAGTCTATATATGTATAAACTTTCCATTTACAATTTGTTAACTGTATCTATGTTCTGACTATCCGACGCGTCCCGACCGACTGTGGCAACAAAGTTGTCATAAACCTTTCCTACATTATTACTTAATCGATTATTAAACTGAATCATAATCGTAGATATTATAAACTAAAAGGCTTTCAACCTGCTGTTATCTCCGAGTACATGTAGTCACTTGTACAGTCCTCCTGTTGCCATGGTAACGGAGCTTTATTACCTTAGTTATCAGAGCCATTAGCACAATAAGTTTTAGCGCCAAATGTGCAAATCTTCTGTCCTTCACACAAGACACGATTTCGCAATTTTAGATAGAAAAATTACACATCCTGGGACGGGATTCAAACTCGCGTCTTCCGACAATCCGTGTCAGACGCCATGACTGCTAGGCCATAAAGGCGATCCGCCCGAGCATCGAATATAACTTTCCAGCTGATTTTAAGTCGTATGGGGAAGGAGCGACATCTATTGAATAGTTTGACAAACTTTGTCTAACTAACCTGTACGATGTTTTACCCCTTTAAAATAAATAGCGAACGTCATTCTGTCTCTATCGGTTTCTAAATAAGAGACAGAAATAGAAGGATGTGTAAGGTCACTTGCACCTTTGTCTAGAATACTGCAATAAGTAATTAAGACTGATCATTGTATCATATTTGACTCGGAGATAAAGCTCTGAGGTCAAAACAAAGGCTTTCCAATTATTCCATCCCCACAGACGGTCGGGAAACGGCACAAGTTGGAGTTTTCAGAACTCGTCACACCGCCTTAATTTAGATATATATTTAATTAGTTAACCTACCACCTATCAACAGTTTACCCACGTGTCAATATATTAGTTTATTGGTAATCAACTCGTTGATTCGTTCTGTATCGACGCACAGCAGCGGCGACGGATATCTGTGTGTACAAAAATATCAAGTTTGTTTACATCTTGCGGCCGAACTTGAACGGTATCGAAAAATTCATTTACATAATTTTATTTTGCAATTTCGTACAACAATTTACCATGTCGTTATTTTGCACAATCTTACTTATAACCTAGCGATGTCTACACTCAGTGTATTGTCTCTCATACGTGTATGTGTGTGTGCGGCCGCAAGTGTGTGTGAGTGTGTGTAGTACGGACAAATTCACACGAGTGCGCGACAGGCGGGTGCAGGCGCCGGGTCAGGCCGGCCAGCCGACGGTAAGCGCTTAGCCTGCGGAAGGAAATTATTATATTATAATTTATCCTATAATTCAGTGCCATAAACGCAGACAATTAAAAACAATCGCTGACAATTGTCATTTAATATGTGGCGTGGTCGCGTTATGTTGGAATGGAATAATCAATCGAAATAAAAAGTAGGGTCACGGATTCGGATAGTTCAATACTTCTTCTTCAATAGTTCAAAAACAAATCTAGAACTTAGCTAATCACTACCCCTAGCATTCGTAACGGCGTTTTCTGTGTCATCGTTAGGGTGGATATAATCCGGGTTGGAAGTGGTACCTTACAACAAGTCATTAGGGCATTTCGATGGCTTTCGGGCGGTCTGGGAATTCCTAATCTTTTTTTAATATCCGGACAAGTGACTAGACAAATCGTCTTCCTGATGATAAGCTGATAAGTCTGCCCGTGTACACACTGTACCCTGAGAATAAAAGCCCCAGTTTGAGCAGAACGATGTACCTAAAATACTAACCACCCAGTTTCTAGAACGTCTGTCAAGGCCTTGATTAGTTGACCAACTAAATACTAAACGCTCATTGGTCAATTGTTTTCTATGACGCGATATGTGACCAATCGGCGATCAGTATTCCGTATACGACAAATGACAAACTGACCTGTTATGGGGTGGGCTAGGAGAGGAAAGGGTTGGGGGTGTGTCGTTGGTTCTGTGGGGACCACGGCGAGGAGCCGCGCGGGGCCGCCACCGGCGCGGGCGCCCACGGGTCCGCGGCCATCGGGGGCCCCGCCAGTGAGCCCGCCAGAGGCCCGACCGCGGGACCCGCGAGAGGCCCCGGCGCGCCGAACGCGGGCGACGCGCTCGGGAACGTCAGCCCGGTGAGACCCATCTGTTGCTGCTTCAGTTCGTTGATCGTAAGTTTCGCCTGGAAATACAATTCACAAGATAAACGTAACGTCAACATAACTCAGTTTCGTACACTCGTGGATTGGAAGAAAGGTCGATGGAGCAGCATTCAAGGTGCAAGGCGAATATACAACATATATCTGTGTCCTGAATAGTTTTATATCATATCAATATATATTTGATATTAATATCCCCCAAAATTATTAAAAGTATATAGTATAAGTTTTTAAACTATCACGGTCACTTTAGCAAGAGTTATCGTCAGAAACGGGATGATGGAGTGAGAGATATAAGTTTACTCGTGATCATGGCGCTTGCAACACTGCCGAAATATCGAGAACTTAAACAAAATGGATTACACGGTAAATATCCCGTTTCTGATGTTAACTCTATTAAAAGTATGTTTTAAAATGAGGCTCAAATCCCAGTGTCCATAAAGATAAACAAAACTTTGCTGTTTCATTCAAGAGGTTGGTGCTTGAACGCAGCATGTTTTTCACGTTAACGGTGTTATACGAGTAACATGTTACATCAGACCAACTGTTGGCTTGTTTTTCTGCCTTCCACTTCATAAATTTTTCATAAGTTTTCATACATAGCTCCTTGTATTTTGGAGGAAGTAAATTGTTTTTTTGCTAATTCGGCCTTAGCCTTTAAATCAGGAGGGGCGCCAGCTACAGTGGAATCTGCTTATAATGACATCGCAAGGATATGACAAACACGACATACTAAGCGGACGTCATACAAAGCATTTGTAGAAAATAAACAATCTCCTGTTTTGTTAGTAAGTATTTTATTACAGTATGTAAATAAAATAAAAAGAAACAAAATAGAGATTAACCAAAATAAATTTCTAAGTTATTAAGTACATGTACCACTGAGACTCAAAACAAAAAAAAAACACGCACGCGCTAAACGACGTCGGGTGACTCTCCCGAACACTGCCGAAGGTGTTAGGAGTCATGTCGGTCACTGTAACAGGGCAGAGTTTGTTAAAATGGGTCACAATAAGCGACATGTCACTATAAGCGAAGTCATTGTATCCGACGTAGTTATAAATAATTTTAAATGAAAACCAAACTTCGCTGTGTAATCACTTTATAATAAACGGATATATATAGGCGGAGTCATAATATCCGGATTCTACTGTATTTCTGAATCAGATTCGCTTGAACTAATTTTTTAGGATTATCTATGTTCACGCGGTACATTACAACACAATTGTCGCAATTGAATGTGAAATCCCGCGAGTCGTTTTTTTTACAATAAGTTTGCGTTTAGTTTTGAACATTGTTCTATTTTTACATTACATGAATGTTTTAGTAAAAAATGTAAATTGTTTATGTTTTTGAATCTCCATGTTAATTTTAGTTTAATCCAACATGATTTATAAACTGAAATTACTAAATATAAACATAAAATCCTCCACTATACTTCTACAACATTCATCATCATCATCATCATCATCATCATCTCAGCCGTAGGATGTTCACTGCTGAACATAGGCCTCCCCCATAATTTTCCAAAAGGACCGGTTGGAAGCGGCCTGCATCCAACGTCGTCCTGCGACCTTTATCAGGTCGTCTGTCCACCGTGTCGGTTGACGACATACGCTGCGCTTGCCGGTCCGTGGTCTCCATTTCAGAACCTTCCGGCCTTATCGGCCATCTGTTCTGCGTGCTATGTGCCCTGCCCACTGCCTCTTTAACTGGGCTATGTCGGTGACTTTCGTTCTTCTACGGATCTCCTCATTTCTTATTTGATCACGTAGAGAAACCCCGAGCATAGCCGTCTCCATAGCTCGTTGAGCGACTATAAGCTTGTTAATGAGGCCCACAGTAAGGGACCACGTCTCAGTGCCATAAATCATCACTGGCAACACACTGGTTGAAAACCTTGGTTTTCAAGCTAAGAGGTATTGGGGACGAAAAGATGGATCGATCTTCCCCAACGCTGCCCTTTCTAGCTGGGTTCTTCGTGCGACTTTCTTGTCGAAGTTGGACCTGCCTAATTGGACAGTCTATACTAATGGACACAACTATATCATTACATAAATATTATTGTCAATGGCAAATGTACAAACTATACGAGCATATATCAAAATGAGAAAGGTATGGAGATTACATACGGGAGGATTGACGGGACGCGCGGCTTCCACGAAGGGGTTGGGCGGCGCGACGGCGACGGGCGAGGGCGCGGCGGGCTGCAGCAGCCGCTCCAGGTTCACGAGCGCGCTGTTCTCCCCGAGGAACGCCGACGGAGACTTCTTCACGGCGCCCGCAGGGGACAGCTTCAGGGAGTTGTCTGCAACACGCACATATTCAAACTAGATATCTCCAATTGGTAAATTATTACTGCAGGAAGAAAACACTGTTTAATTAAATAAATAACAACAATAAAAATAGTGGAATCATAATCACAACAAACATACGCACCATCAATATTGTAATCAAAATAAACACTCTCTATAATGTACCAAATGTTATCAAAATCGGTCGGTAAATAGCTCCGCTAACTTCCTCCCTTTTTAGGAAAAGTACCCCCACACGACGACAAAAAATATATATTGAATAGTAGAACAAGTATACCAAGTTTCTTCAAGACTGGTTAAAAATGCGAGCACCAACACAACCTAACAAACATACGGACATAAGAAGGTCAATTTGGCCAGTTAAAGCAGAGACTCTTCCCTCGCTTCACTCGCTCGGTCAATAAAATATCACATAAATAAAAATAAAAACAATAATAACATATCCATATTACTTCATAATAGTACTAAATACTTTTCATCTTAAATATATTTATTTCAGAGAATTCAATCGCGTATTGTATACAAGTTAAATCCGCATAAGAAGATGAGAGAACATTACACTACCAATAATGATAATTTTTAACTTATTAGATCCCTAACGTGATAGTTTTGCCGGTAAATAGTAATAAGAAATAAAAATAAATGGTAATAATTTAATAATGATAATAATTGTTCATTTCGAGCGCGGTTACGTGCGTACCAACAGCTGGTTTTAGTATGTTTCCATGTAGATATATACGTAGACTGTGCTTTTGAAGTTAACAACGCGCGCGCAAAGCCGCGGGCAAAAGTTGCTTGTGATGAAACAGTACAGTGTTGCATTGTACAGCCGCGCGAGCATGGACCTTACGATACACTGGCACTTATCACTCTATTCAATTATCTTATCTTAGGTGCGTTCGTTTAGCAATGTGGGCATTGGTGGCGTTGCCATTGTTGGCTCTTTTGTTAAAGCGTTCGTAAAGCGTTCGTAAAGCTCAAAAACCACTTTTGTCCACACCCTACTCTAACGCTAAACCGAGCATAGGACCTAAAATAGCATGATTACGCTGTAAAATACATAGCTCTGAAAAACGATCACAAACAACCATGCTCCGGACGTGGGTCATAAATTGCAATTTTTGGTGGCCAAATACATCTTTTTTACCTTTGCGAATGGTGAATCAAAAGAGTTCAAAACGACATTTTCACCGACAGATTCCCAATTCAAACGCCCTTGTGAGCGTTTTAGCGCTATTTTCGCCAACTTGGGGCTATTTGAACGTACTACTTGTCTCCAGTACAGGTAGCGGCACGTAAGTTTAGCGCTGAGCGACATGTGGAGGGGATAGTTGCGCGTGGGTACAGTCGCGCACACGTGACAGAGAGAGAGAGTATCGGGCGGGGGACGGAATACGACTGGCTAGCCAACCGGCGCTAAGCACGCGCACTCTTCGTCCCTCGAGCCCTCCGTGGTACCTAAATTATTGACTATTGCGCAATAACAATCAGCGCTAGAGTTTCGTGCCGCTACCCGTATAAATGTAGATGCGATAACTATATCGAGGGTTGTTATTTTCGATAAGTTTATCCTATCGTAATGCGGACGGATGAGTTACCTAAAGCGTTGAGGTCCAGTAAGGGGTCCACGTCCGCGAGGGCGTAGTTGTGGTTGTTGTTGGTGTGGTTGTTGGTGCGGCGCTGCGAGAGCGCATCGAACTGCTCCAGCTCGGACGACGAAGGGGACGACAGCAGCGAGCTGGGGGACTTATTCTGCAAACGATTACATCTTACATTTAACAACAATGGTCATACACGAAGTCAGGACAATGGTAAATTGAGGTACATATTTTCTGTAAAAAAAACCTGAGGACAAATTAACTTTTTATTAGATATTATTTTACTACTAACGCCTGCTTAACGCGACCAAATATTGTGATTGGAGAGAAAAACACATCCGGACAAGATTCGAACTCGCGACTCCCGACTATCCGCGTGGGACGCCATGACCAGCCGCCTTATTGTCTAACTTGAACGAGAATGACATGTCACTTCATTCTCATTCCCATTGATGGTTCCAGCCAATGGGCTTGCAGGGTTACGCCCAGAATGGGATTCAAATGTCAAAATGAAGCACATTCCCATTCTCCGTAAAGATAGACAATAAAGCCGCAGTTCCAAGCCCGTCCGATGCAATTTTTTTTAATTGCCAAAAGTAGGCAGGCGGCCCACCTGATTAAAAGTGTTCAGCGTGCCCTATAGACAAGATAGTTGTCAACGCGCTGCCGACCTTTATAAGGAATAGGAGTGAGGGCGGAAGGGGGAAGGGTGAGGGGAATGGATGGGGAGAAGTAGAGGGGAAGGGGGAATAGGGCCTCCGGAACCTCCCACAAACCGACGAAACGCAATAGCAAGCTATGTTACTTCACGTCGGTGTTATGTGGGAGTATGGTACTTCCCCGGCCGTGCCGGCCCACTCGGCGGTGGGGTACAACTTGGCACTACCCTCTCTAGCTAAACATTGCATATTCCTTAGCGCTGATAATAATATGAGATATGTGTTGTATATGTACCTGCAACAAGGGTTGCCCATTGTCGGCGGGCGCCCAGGGGTCGGCGGGCAGCGCGGGCGCCCACGGGTCCCGCGCGGGGCTGCCCACGGCCGACCATCCGTCTGCTCCCGTGTCCTACAACACAGCACCGCTCTGTACCATTACCACACTAGGCATAATACAGTTTCATTAAGTCTTTTGAATTGTACTTGTTTTATACACCACCGGATATTTGTATATTTATTTGCGTGCATGTCTGGAAGAGATCGATTTGAGCGATAAGACCGCCCATGACAATACATTTAAAGCTTTTGATTGTTGTTTTAATATTATTTTGACTGTTTAACTTACGCGGCAGGTACAGTCGAATATTTCGACCGGCAGCCTTATTGTCTATTTTTAATTTTATTTTGACTTTGACGGTTTATAGTCCGGTCAATTTAGAGATTCGAAGGTGCATAAAGTCCCAAGCTGAAAATCAGTAAAATTGTTCAAAACATAATTATAAATAATATTTAAAAGTTCCCCATCATTCCCGTGTATGGATTTATTTAATTCAAGTTCAAAGGTCAAAAATATTAGTTTTTCGCGATTTTCAGCAAAACGGTAAGTTTTATCATAAAGTACCTTAGACAAAAATTTGAAATCATAAAATTATCTATAAAAAATGTATTAATACTTTTAATTATTACTTTCCTACGAGCCACCGTTTCTGAGATATAAAGATTCAAAAAGTTATAAAAGTTGTTATCGTCATAATATGCACGAGTACGCCACGTATATATATATATATATATATATATATATATATATATAATATTTTATATGTTGAAATATTTTTCTATCGGTCATTGTAACTTCTACTTAAAATATAAAATGTACATAAGTTATAAGTTTAAGTCGTGTTCAGTACGTCATCAATCGGACATTTTACTTGCAAGCAAAAGCACACTTCAAATCTTCGCGTACATTTTCATTTTTATCATTGTGAACTTCAGTTGTGGATCATCATGCCAGCATTCGTTGTGAAGTGGTGCAGAAACAATACACGATTAAAATGTACTAGTGTATAATATAGTGTAGTGTTGTACTAGTGAATAATAGCAAAATTATAAATATTCAAAGATGTTCAAATACGTTAACAAATCGAGATGGTCAATACTATGCAAAATAAAGTTTAATTATGTTACTGATTTTCAGCTTGTTGGGACTTTATGTACCTTCACTCCCATTTTTTGGTCTAGATTGACCGGACTATTAGCTTACGCGGTAGGTATATTCGAATATATCGACCGGTTTCGTGACCGTCCGGGCCATTTCTTCATGGAGTACTTGCGCACCCGGCTGCGTTCGTGCTAGTACTACAGCGTAAGTTGAAACATTAAAATGTGTAATACCTACGAAAGTTTTGGTTGTTATGTAATGTTTTTTTTCCTACAATATTATCCTATTTCTTTGTTTGTTATATTATTTGCACTGCGGTATTGCAATAAAGAGTTTATCTATCGACACTCACATCTCACCTATTAAGTATGGTTCGCCATCGCGAGCCTCTTCCAATCTACCGGATACAGTGCAAAGTATTTGAAAAGATCACATTTGTATTGATCAAGTGCGACACAGGAATCGAACCCGACACCAACACGGCAGTCAGTAATGAAGCAGGCACACAGACTAGCCGTACAATGTCAGATTGTTTTTACATGATACAATCGACTGCATCAAAATGTCAATCCAAAACGCCAGTTTGCGGTAAATATCGAAAAGTATAATTAACACACGTAAATAAGTCAGACTAAGTTTAAATAGGACCACACGGGAAGAACTAGCTTACAAACAAAAAAAAAATGAGAATCGGTTCACCCTACCGAAAGTTATGAGCAGTTGAATTGAGTACCTCCTCCTTTTTTCGGAAGTCGGTAGAAAACTATAATTACTTTTCAAATTCATCAATGAATAAAATCCATGAATGATGATGATGATGATGATGAATGCATAGATGTAATCATCACGTATACATTTGTAGTTTGGTGTATATTCACATGTTTATGGATTACAATTATACTAGTACTGAGGTGCGTTCATTTAGCAATGAGGGCATTGGTGGCGTTGCTTGTTGGCTCTTTCGTTAAAGCGTTTATAAAGCTTAAAATCGTTATTTTGGCACTTTTGCCCACACCCTACTCGAACGCTCAACGGAGAGTAATAACTAAAATTGCATGATTATGCTGTCAAATATATAGTTTTCATATATTTGACAGCATAATCATGCAACATAGTTTTCAAAAATTCGTTTATCGTTATTGTGATCGCACAATAACGATGCTGCGGACGTGGGTCAAAAATTGCACTTTTGTGGTGGCAAAATTAACTCTTTTTTAGCTTTGCGAACGGTGAACGAGAAGAGTCCAAAACAACATTTTCACCCACAGATTCCCAATTCGAACGCCCTTGTGAGTGTTTTAGCGTTATTTTCGCCAACTTCGAACGCACTACTAGTATAATAATAACAAATAAAAAATAGAGTGACATTCGTATATATATCGATATTGGTGCAGGCGAGGGGGAGGAGGTGTAAGGGGGTATATCTCTAGCGCTAGAGCACACCACACGAGCTCACCATCGCGTCACAGAACGCGTCATAGCCCGCATCCAACTGTAGCGGCTAGGACAAAGTACCAAACCTGTTAATGTACATCCAAACAACTCTGTTACATATCAATTCATTCAATATAAAGTAATTGTAAAATAATTGTTCGAACCTTCGTAGTTACCACTATGCCGTAGTAAGTAGTAGTTATTATTGGTAACCATTATTTCGGAAAACTTTCAAAACACCGATGCACTGCGCCGGCCGCTATATATACCCTTAAACCACCAAATAAGTAAAAGGAATTTTTTTCTTCATTATATTGTATTTAGTAGAGCCAGTAGTTAGGAATGAAACCTATACAATCAAATCAAAATTACTTTATCGCATTGTCACATGTAACAAAATTATAGATCTCAAAATCAAAATAACTGCCATGACATACTAGGTGTGCAAAATCTATATATATAAATATGAATCGCTATTTCTCCTGGTCACGCTATAACTTGAGAACGGATAGAACTATCTCGATTATTCTTATAATTATTTTTTGTTGTGTTAATTATAATCAGAAGAAGGTTCTTATGGACAAAAAAACCAAGAAAAGATGGGAGGTCGTGACGAGGCCGAAGACCGAGCCTACTACGCGAACTAAGTCGCAGACAGTCGCTAGTATAAAATAATTGTTATCAATTGTTAATTCTTTAGCGAATTAATGAAGTAAAAACACAATTTGGATCGATTTTGTAAATAAAATAGATTTTGTACGGTTCTAGTGCTTTAATAGTATTAATTATATTATAAATACAATTTTGTGGACCGACCAGAGTCGTTGAACTTTTTGAAGAGAAAAAAACAGGGTAGCTGGCGAATATTAAATCTCATTAAACGTAATGCCTTTTAACGTTGCTATAGGTAAAGTGTTAGGCGCCAACATCATATTGTTACAAACATTTATGAATAACTTAAATTATGATTATGAATAATTATGAATCTATTATTTATTACAAGTTACAAAAAAAATATCAATATTCGTAAATCTCAAAATGAAACAGTAATGAAACTTGTCAATTATTATTATTCTAAGCTGATTTGTTCTCTTAAACAGTCGTCTACCTTATAATAGCACTTGGCTAAAAGAACATTTTTCAGTTTATGTGTTAATGGCAACTTTAGATCCTTTACATTATCCGGTAGTTTGTTAAACAAATTAGTTGCCATTACAAATATGATTTTACCAAAACATGCCGTTTTATAATGACTGTGTGGGATCAATTGCACTACATAGCGAGTTTTGCGAGGATGTGTATTTTCTAAATTAATAAATAGCCATTTATTTTCTTTAACGAACACGCAAACCTCATAGATATATAATGAAAATAGATTCATCACGTCTATATTGTTGAAAATAAGTTCGCATCTCTTTGTGAAGCGCCAAACATGGCTCTAATGCATTGCTTTTGTGTCTTAAATACAGTCAAGGTATTGACCGAGTTGCCCCATTGTCATATCCCATAGCGTGAGTTCGATAAGACATGTATATCGATAGAGGATTCATACACAAACAATAGCTGTCATACGAGTATGACATAGTCCTAAAGCGCAGGGTTTTCGATAAAATCCTTAAAGAATAAAACCATAAAGCTCCCGTATGATAAAAAATGGGGTTTTGTAGGATCTCTTCTCATCTCAGGAACATGGATTATTTCGAAAACTATGTCTAGGACTTTATGTTTTATTGTCAATTCAATTTGATTATAGATCTCATCTATCATAGGTTTAATGGAGCTCCGCTATTTTGAAAATAGTCCGAAGTTTCCTGCAAAATGACGTTCACCTGCGTCTAATAATATCTTAAGACATACAATATTTATTGAATGTAGTACAAACTGTGTAGGTTACATCGAACTGTGGTGAGCATTACCTGTGTCAGCAGTGGGTACTGCGGCGGCAGCGCCCAGGGGTCCGCGGGGAGGGCAGTGGGTGCGGAGGCGGTGGGGGGCGGGGGGCTCAAGTTGACGTCCAGCAGGTCCAGGAGGTGCGACTGTGGAGCCGCCGCCGGCTCCGGCTGTCTGGAAACGGAACAAGCTTCGTGTTACACAACATACACATACATTTCACGTCTCAAGGCAAATATTATCTTTGACCAAAGTGTGTTACCAGTGATGACATGGTACTGAAACGTGGTCTCTTACTACGGGCCTCATAAGCAAGCTCAAAGTAGCACAACGAGCTATGGAGAGGGCTATGCTCGGGGTTTCTCAGATCAGAAATGAGGAGATCCGTAGACGAACTAAAGTCACCGATATAGCCCAGAAGATAAGCCAGTTGAAGTGGCAGTTGGCAGGCCACATAGCACGCAGAACAGATGGCCGATGGGGCCGGAAAGTTCTGGAGTGGAGACCACGGACTCAATCGCTTACAAAATTTCACTTTTCATATTATATACTAGTGTGTACCTCAAATTATGTCATGTAATTAATACGTTATTATGGGTATTTATTAAAATAATAAAAAAATTAAGATATGGGAGGGAAACAAGAACCATGCTATTTCTAGTTTTATCAGCAGGGCATGTCTTTTGTTTGTAACTGAAATACATTAACTGAAATACATAATAATGTATTTCAGTTACAAACAAAAGACATACAGACAAAAGTTAATTGAAATCAAAAAAATGGCGGCTTTATGTCATTTTGAGTCAGCTCCAGCGACAACATTTCTGCTCACTGTAGTCATCAAAACTGATAGAGCCGCCATTTATTTAGATTTCAATCATATTTTGTTAGCAACTGAGATCCCCGCAAGTAACAGATAAGTTCAAGGTATACATTACAAAGACACAACTAACTGTACATTCTGTTGGAGACAGTGGAAGCATCCGTAAAGCCAGCAACTCATCTGGCTTCGGCACTGGTCGGGCCAGCTCGGGGCCCGCTCGGGGCCTGTGATACTCTGCACACGGAGGAAATGTTGCCGGGAGTACTGATGCCATCTGGAGGGAGGGAATGGGGTCAGGATAAAGGAAGGTGGAATGAGGAGGGTGAGGGGAGTAATGAGTGGGGATCTCTATATGTATACAATTACGTTTCTCCGACTGCAACGCAGGGCCTAAACAGCCTGAGGCTGTAAACTTGAAATTTTAGCCGTGTATGCTTTTTGTGAGCATTCACACCATCCTAAGAAAAGCGAGGAATTTAAATATACGTTGCCCGATATCTATACACGCAGTGCGAAGCAATGGCGTCAGGCTTGAGGATCAAATCAACAAACCTGTGGATAGGCATGACACACAGAACAATATCATTGCAGGATACTAGACAGGTCTACAATCCCTGAAGTCAAAGTCAAAAGTCAAAATCATTTATTCAATTTAGGCATCAAAGACGCACTTATGAACGTCAACTTTTCATTATACTGTACTTTAAAGACTCTACCGCCGCGTTCCAAAATATATAGAACCCACCGAGAAGAAGCGGTAAGAAACTCGGGGCAATGATCGAATGAATCGAGACAAGGCTCTGACAAAATAGCCAGGACCTACGAGTACATAACAAGAAATACAGAATGGCTACAACAAACAATGAGTTGGAAGACCTAGCACCATACATATACACAGATGGTGCAAAAACTGGAGGCCACTCACCAGAACATGGTGAGTATATATATATTATAAGACCACAACTGTGATACTGGCTAGCTGAACGACTCTAATTTAAACTGCAGTCTTCGCATGATGCTGAAGCATACAGGCTGCTCAATAGACGAATAAGGAAGTCCTTGCGACACGACAACCGGATCTTTAATACTTATAATTGTATTATAGAGACGATAGAGCGGAAAAAGGAGCTCCAAAGTGTTTGAAAGAGACCAGTGGGCCGAGCACGAAAATCTGTGTAAGACAGTAAAGTGTAACGTAATCGCAGCGTTACGTATTTAGTACAAACTGTCATTTATCTAGTACAATAGTGGCACAGATAACTCATAGTTTGTACTGAATACGTAAACGATACGATAACGTCACACTTAAGCAGATTTTCGTGCTCGGCCCAATGTGTATTGGGAAAAGCCAGTTGACGAAGCTGAAGAGTCGACCAAAGCAGAAGTTCTAGGAGAGGCCGAGAGTTTCTACGGACAGCTATACACAGGTTTAGCGACCGAGGGGTCGCTAAACCTGTTAGCAGCTCGGCCAAAGACCCAAGAGCCAAGCTGACCCGACATTATACCGATGATGGATATCTTCGGTCGGACATCAGCCTGTATGAGATTAGGATGGCTTTGAAACAGCTTAAGAACAACAAGGCGCCTGGCGACGGCGGTATCACATCTGAGCTTCTGAAAGTGGGTGGAACACCCATCAACAGCGAGTAACAATGTAAGTAAAATAATTACTCAGTACAATGCTCGAAGGCCTCCATCAAGTTTCTCAACGGTTAGGCTTTAAGATGAACATGGACAAGACGAAAATTATGTCTAATGCCCATGTTGTACCTATCCCAATATCAGTTGGCAACTCAGTTCTCGAAGTTGTTGACGAATATATCTACCTGGGGCAGACAGTCAAACTAGACAGGTCCAACTTCGAGAAAGAGGTCAATCGTCGAATTCAATTCGGCTGGGCAGCGTTCTGGAAACTTCGCGTCTTCTCGTCAAAAATACCTCAGTGCCTCAAGACATGTGTGTGTTACCAGTGATGACATGGCACTGAAACGTGGTCTTTTACTATGGGCTTCATAAGCAAGCTCAAAGTAGCACAACAAGCTATGGAGAGGGCTATGCTCAGGGTTTCTCTACGTGATCGAATCAGAAATGAGGAGATCCGTAGACGAACTAAAGTCACCGACATAGCCCAGAAGATAAGCCAGTTGAAGTGGCAGTGGGCAGGCCACATAGCACGCAGAACAGAAGGCCGATGGGGCCGAAAGGTTCTGGAATGGAGACCACGGAACGGCAAGCGCAGCGTAGGTCGTCCACCGATAAGGTGGACAGACGACCTTATAAAGGTCGCAGGACGACGTTGGATGCAGGCCGCTTCCAACCGGAACTTTTGGAAATTTGTGGGGGAGGCGTATGTTCAGCAGTGGACGTCCTACGGCTGAGATGATGATGATGAATAATACAAGCGGAAGCTATGGGCTTCCTGCTAGTTGGGAGAGAATTATCAAGCCAAGATACAATACCCAATAATGATAGTGTAGTGACGCAGCTGTGATATATGCGCTTAGGCAAAGCTTACGTGCCGCTTTCTGTAAGCGGCGCGCTGAACTATAGAGGCATCTCTTTTCCACAAGTGTATTACTCCGCGGGCAGCGAAGGTTTGACAGGAACATAGTACAATGTAAGTGGTGTGTTATAGTTACTGGAAGTCGTTCTGCGACTGGCTGAGCGCGAGCTGCAGCCGCACGTCGTCGGAGCGGCGCCGCTTCTCCTCCCGCTCAGCCTCCTCGCGCGACATCGCCAGCGCCAGCTGCAGCTGCAGTTCCTCCTCGCCCGCCGTCAGCGGCCGCGCCAGCTCCGCCTCCCGACCCGTCTCCACCCCGCCGCCCGCGCCCCACTCCGCACCCGCCTCGCCGCCCAACTGCAACACAACGGGATAATGTATTATAAAAACTAACGTAGTTCGTACACATTTTTTATATGAAAAACAGGGAATCACTCACGCAAATCAGTCAGCTCTTCCAACTATAGTTTCAACCGCATTCGGTAGTCTTTTTCAAGGAGAGTGCAGAACGCTTGCGTATCACCTCGCACTACGGGCGGCTCGTAACGATGTGGTGAGTACATTCGGATGTCAGCACGGAATTAAACACCAGCAATGGAGAGGTTCTCAGCTCCAAGATACCACTGCGTATGAAGGTCGCACTGTATAACGGTATAAACCTATATACGGTCGCGAGTTTCTTACGCAGCCCCAGCCTGGCATGCACGGCTAGCCGAGTCGCACCGCAAATAGATGAGCGCACAGGAACACCTAACCCTATATAAGGACCATCACCGATGTCTGAGGAACTCAACGCTAAGAAGAGACCTACAAGTCGAGAGTCTGGACACTTTTATAAAACGCACGACTGGGGCGATGTTCGACCACCTATTGCAGACGAGGCCCTATGCAGAAAAAAACACCCGAATACAAGAAAGCAGCCCAGCCGTGCGATTCTGTAAGAGCAAACATCGTTACATCTATGACAACATCCGTGAAACAAATGATGAGATTGCAAGAAACGTTGGAAAAACAACATTATGTACAAGGGCGATATCTAATAAAGTTTTTGACATCGGTGAGCTCGTTGACAAGCTCGTCGACGAATCATTAGAGAATCGAACGGCAGGAACCTCATCTCTGACGGAGACACTGAAGGAGATGAAGAGCCAATACCTCCCCAATCCAGCACGTGGAGTGTGAGCGAGCCTCACCAAACCCTAAAAAGCTATAACTCACGGCCGGGCGGTGGAACAGTGAGGGATAAAGGAAATTACCAACCCTGCGACCCGATTATGAGTTTCTGACCGGCAGCAAATACCGTGGTAAGGAAATCCGCGCCCGTGGAGAGGACTCCCACTTCGCTGCGCCGATACAGCAGACATCCCCGGCCCTCCATTATGTGATCGCGCGCGCTGCTGCCCGCAGTGCGAGGCGAGACGCAACCGCGAGCGTTCTGCACTCTCCTTGAAAAATACCACCGGATGTGGTTGAAACTGTAGTTACAAAGATCTGACTTATTTGCGTGAGTGATTCCCGTTTTTCATATAAAAAAAGGTGATGACGTTGCTCATTATTTCTGTATTTATCAAAATAATTATTGAAAAGACGTCCAATGTAAGTCGTGTCAAAATGGACACTTTGCAAATATTTTATTATTTGTCTTGAATTTTTTTAAACAGTTTTCTGTGTTTTTATATACATGGCTCCCAGATGGCTCACAGTGATAGCCACTTCGTCTCCTGTGGCACGGTGACACCAGCCACTGCTCACCCAACAGCAGAAGCACTGGGTTGGCTTCGCATACACGTTCTTACTTTCATTATTATTGGTGGCGATAAGTACTGCACTCGGGGAAAATGTACAGTGCATCTGGTATTGTACATTTTACCGACCAGTTTTCCCCGAGTGATCACGGAGGATCACAACTGCTCCAGTGATATTTGTGGTTGATGATGGTCTACAACTATACTGATCTTCAAGCAGTCCAGTTGTGTCCCGTATATTTTCCATGACCATAATGCACTGCAACAACACTTAAATCAGGGTCTCATCCTCCTGCAAACATCCTTTGCACAGTAGACTATCCGTTGCACCAGTTCAGTACAGAATGTGGCAGTTGGTGGTTGCGCTGACCTGTCCTGTCCTATGGTTGTAGTTTCAACAAATAATTGCTTGTGTTTCTGTTCAAGTTCGGGAAGCATAGCCCGCAGAGGTTCAGAGGTAGAGTACGATAGAGTGAGAGCGCGATATAGACTCACCGCTGGGTAGACCGGGCTGGTGGGAGTGTCGAGCGCGCCGTCGCTGCCGAACCCGGTGGCGGTCTGCGCGAACCGCTGCTTGGCCTTCATGGCGCGCTCGCGCTCCGCCTTTAGCCGCTCCTCATCCTTCAGCAGGATCACCAGCTGCTTCGCCTTCTCGCGCACGTTTAGACCTGCACATTTACAAACAATAATGGTTTTTATTCAGGATATATTAAAAAATAGATAAGAACAACCTCATCATCATCACCAACATCAACAATTAGAGACCGAAACGGAGTGGTCATTGAGGCCCTACTTCAGTGCAACACGGGAGGTACCTGAGTGAATAAGTGAACATTAGTAATTATTTAAGTTAAGCTGTATTTGACAAAGAGTAAGTATGAGATTCAGAGCAGACACGCTCACGAAAAGGTGGTGACGTCGTGTGGCGGGTCGCCATCTTCCCTCAAATATGGTTGAGGAAGGCGATGGCTGCCACACGCGTCAACTCGTGAACGGGTGCTGTCTGCGGAGACCGGTCTCTGAATGCTGATGCAAACTCAGAAATGAAATAGCTCTTAAGTAATTTAACTTAAAAATACTATGTCCCCTAATTAAGTATGTAGGTATTGAATTCTCTTTTTTAATTATAATTAGATGTAAGAAATTGGCATACAACTAAAACATGGCACGGACCCTGAAGTCTGTAGAGCCTAGTTCTCGGTCGTACGACATCCACTGCTGAACATATGCCTCCCCCATATACTTCCAAAAGGACCGGTTGGAAGCGGTATTGCATCCAACGTCATCGAACTGCGGCCGTTATCAGACCGTCTGTTTTTGTCGTTAGACGACCTGATTAATGTAAATTTAATGTGTACTTGTAGAATTGAAAATGAATTCCCGAAATCTGTGAATGCAGTGTAGAATATCTCAAGAGTTATGGATGGTCTCCTAGGAAGGTTTTTTGTAACTATGACGGTTAGGGCGCGGTCGTACCCTGATAATAGTAAAAAGCAGAATCTTTAAACATCGATTGTAACGAAACAGTTCGATAATGATATATGAAAAAACAACTTAGGTTAGAAAAGGAACAGACAAAGAGTAATAACCGAACAGAATTCATAAATATTACTCGCTCTCTGCAGAAAAAAACCTAAATAGGTCCATAAAAATAAACTTTCACGTCCAAACTCTCAGAATTTTCAGCGTAACACTATATTATTTTTTAGGTAATACATAGCCAACATATAGTACTAAAGTAGTAACCAGCAGTTTTTCAATCGTGTTAGTATATATCGAAAGATATGTATAAAGAAAAAGTACAAAATTAACGCATTTTCGCATTACATCGTCCAATCTAACAAGCGATTTGCAACCTTACGTAAAGCATCGTAAATTATTTTAAAATTGTGGTTGGACCGCGTCTTAAGGTATTTAAGGCCCTTACTGCTCTGTCGTAAAATTTGCTTTACATTGACATTTTTTTGGACATAATCGTGTGAATCGGTTTATGCCTTAGAGTATACATAAGCAAGCTCTAAAGCGCGCGTATCGCTCCGGCCCGTTTGTGTCGATTGTAAGCAGATGTTATATACACACATGTCTATTGTGTTGCGCTTTATTATATTATTATACATCTTACCGATGAAAACAAGTTACAATTCCTTTTATTTAGATTTCAGATATCGTGTTTACGCCCTGACGCCGCACATTTCACCGTCACATCTCAACATTACTCGTATTGTTGCGCGACTGTGCTGTTCATACTTGTGCTTACGGTTCATACTAACTAATGCGCGCGCTATAGCTTGCTTATGTATCTGTATTATTCTGTATCTAAGGTTTATACTTCATAGAAATTTGACGTTCTCAAACGTTCATTTAAGACAAGAGACAAGAGAGTTCAACACAAGCGAGATGGAATAATAAGATATTTAAAATGTTAACTGAGGGATAACTCATTACTCAGCGCAATCTATCTCCACGTCCTCTTCCATTGTGATTTAGGAACATGGTAACAATATGAAAATCTCTCTGAAACAATAGACAATGGTATTTTTTTGTTAGATTTATGAAGTTACCAAACTGACGTATCAAAGTCGAGTAAGTCCTTGACACGAGGAGGGATGGCGTCACCATGCCCAGACAGGCACGTGGTCACCACTTTCGCAATGTTTCGTCGCCGACACTGAGTGCCACTAATTAGATAATCCAGTTGAATGCTAATTTAATATAGCTCGGCCACTGGCTAGTGTCATTTAAGGATGGTCTGCTGTCGTAGCTCATGTTTCGTATACTGTATATAATATTTAATATGTATATATCACATGCTATATAAATATATTTCTGACAAATCGAATAAAACTTATACATATTTAATATTTCGACAGTGGCAGCTCGCAACGATCACCCACCGTCCATCCGCGAGCGTTGTAGGCGCGACGTGAGCGTTATCTGTGACGTCATCGATGACGCGTCGAGCTTGCTCACGATGATTGTGGGCTTGTAAGGAAACGGTTTTGCGAACTACGCGATCGATTTCGTCTCATATAGGAACATGACCATTGTCGAAGATTACAAGTGACCACGATTTATGTTATGGTGAGCTCAGGTGTATTGTTTCATACTTGATAGACTAGTGTTGGCTATCACTTGATAGTGATGATGCAGTCGAAAGTGTTATCACCTTACATCTAGTATGTCGACGGTCTCACAAGAACTCACAAATTCAAGGAAACTCTCACAATGCCCAATAACCAACGCACCGACAGATGCTTAGCCACAGGGTGTTCACATCTTGAAGGTGTGCAGATTACATCACGTTGTCATTTTACCAAACGCCCAAAACCAAAACCCTGCTTGGTTTTGAGCGTTCGATCCGTCGGAACGGCGGCCAATCAAAAATACATAATTCAATTCCAACGCCAGGCATAGATCAGGCGTGGAGGTACCGTGAATATATCCACAGTATGTTGGTTTAGCCAGTTAAAGTGGCAGTGGGCAGGGCACATAGCACGCAGAACAGATGGCCGCTGGGGCCAGAAGGTTCTGGAGTGGAGACCACGGACCGGCAAGCACAGCGTAAGTCGTCTACTGACACGGTGGACAGACGACCTGAGAAAGGTCGCAGGACGACGTTGGATGCAGGCCGCTTCCAACCGGTCCTTTTGGAAAATTATGGGGGAGACGTATGTCCAGCAGTGGACGTCCTACGGCTGAGATGCTGATGTTGGTAGGTGCTTTTTGTCCGGCTGAACTGGCTACCACCCTCAAGATAGAAAAACTGTCGCCAAACACCTAATGCAACTCGTATCTGTTTTTGAAATCCTCTGGCTTTATATATCAGTGGTATCATATCCCCTTTGAACGTTCTAGTATTCATCATTGAAGTATGACACTCAACGCATATCACAACATCAGGGGTGGAAACTAATTCAATTGTCAAAACCTCGGAAGGTACTGACCCTTCGTCGACCAATTTACCATTGAAATATGCATGTGTCGTCAGTTGCTGTTAGTTATATATGTATGCTAGTAATTCTATTAAACATTCACCATGGTTATAAGTAAGAAACATGTATAATGTTTCACCCCTATATTAGAGAGATAAACATGTTGCATGAGTAAAGAGAGTTGAATACTGACTTTCTCGTAAAAACGAACTTTTACTGACCTTAGTTAAAGAAACTGACTTCTACTAAATTTACTGACTTTTTCGACCCCTGTAATATGCATATAAGTTCCGCATACATTGAAGTATTATTCCACAAACACGACATCTAGGATTTCTACTTCCAAGTTTGAGCTGAAATCGAGGCATTGCAAGTCAATCAGTGGTACTAAAGCAGTACCTTGGTCTTTCCCTTCCTCCATGTACTGGAAGTCCTTGAGGGTCTGTATAGCGTAGATGTTCTCCTTGCACTGCAGTGCCACGCGGTCACTGCCCGTCCGCAGCAGGTACTCCAGGAGGACGAGGGCTTTGTACACGTGCCGCCAATTCTTGCCGTGGTCGTTTAGCCGCTTCCATACCATCTGGAATTGGGGAAAATCACGATTGAAAAATTAATATTGTTGCCGCCAAGAAACCTGGCCGGTTCTAACAAGTGCGATACTATTTATATAATAGAGCCATCATCATCATCATCGTCATCATCATCTCAGCCGTAGGACGTCCTGCTGAACATATGCCTCGCCCACCAATATCCAAAATGACCGGTTGGAAGCGGCCTGCATCCAACGTCGTCCTGCGACCTTTATCAGGTCGTATGTCGGTGGACGACCTACGCTGCGCTTGCTAACCCGTGGTTTCCCAACTTCCAGTCCCTCCGTGTCCATGTTAAGTTTATAGTAAATTTAAGTTTATTCCATTAAAACGTGGGAAGACTTTGTGGCATGTAGAGGCGAAACACGTGTGGAATCGTTTTTGGTTGATTGGGTTGTTTGTTCTGTATACTTCCTATTTGCAGTATATGCAGGAGGGAGGGTAGTACACGCTGCATCTCTTCCAGAATCCATTTTCCAGTGGTAGTGTCACTGAATATTTCTTTGACTACTATATATATATATATATATATATATATATATATACTATATATAATTTAGTATTTTGTATTGCTCCGGAGTTATTGAAACAGCTGTTACACAGTTAGGCTTGTTTAACCGTTCGTGGTGGCAACATTATCTAATTCCCGCCTCACCGGCCATTGGACATGCCAAAATATTGAGAAACTCATCCAAATGAGTATTTACATTGAAATTATTGATATAAATAATTATCACAAACAACAAAACATGTAAAAAATTTTAATTCATCGTTACACTGAGCGCAGCAAGAATGTTTGATATTTTGAAAAATAATCGTATCATTGGCGTATTGACTGTGCCTAGATCGAATAACTGCGTAAGTGTAACGTAACGTATCGTTCACGTGAAACAGTACAAACTGTCATGTATCTAGGACAACTGTGACACTGTTAACTCATAGTTTATCGCCGTAGCGTCACGCGTTGACGTTTACCACATGAATACTTTTGCGCAAATTTATTGTGCTTCTTGCTCTGCACAAACTAAGTGATTTACGCCACAATTACTAGATACATTATAGTTTGTTTTGAATTGTATTCGTCAATGTTACACTAACGCAAGTTTTCATGCTAGGGGCTAGCCATGGACAATTAACCGTCAGATATAAGCCGGAGCATCAGTCGATGCCAGTTTCGATTCCTGTGTAGGTCGTTGATTAGTTATAGTACAACTTTGTACGTAATAAGGAGAAGTGAGTGAGTGTGTTGTGTAGTGGCAGTACCTGCATTATCTCAGTGAAGGCCATAACGTTGTAGGTGAGGTCGGCGATCTCCGCCATGAGGGTCGAGGAGGGTCCCCATGGGTCGTTCGATGTCGCCTCGCGCACTTTTACCTGGAAACGATCAAGGTTTTCATTAATATGGGACAAGTTAAAAAGAAATCATATCCTTGTGATGCTGATGGTAGACCTTCTTGGTAGATACCGGCGTAAAGCTAGGTTCTGCTGCAAATAAACTTTACTGTGTTACGGTGTGAAGGACACTGTAGCAAATGAAATGATTGGACAAAGAAACTCAAAAGTCCAATGTATCAGGGTGACAAGCACAGAGCAGTGCTACGCAAAATACAGCTCTAAGCTATTAAACGTATTACCATCAGGCGCAAGATTCGTTCATTATTTAATAAAGTAATACCACTGCGAATGAGAGTTAAAAAATATGACTCGGTGTGACGACCACAGTACTGTGCTACGAAAAATTGAAATTTTAAAACTCTATATGCGAAATATCACTTCCCGTTCATCGACTGAACACGAAATCTCGTAAGCTACTAGTACTACCTATGAAGCTTAAATCTACAAGGAAGAATTTCGCGACAGTGACGAAATGTGAAACCCTTGGATTTAGGATATTAAATTGTAAAATCGTTTTTGAATTTTTTGAATTCAAAAACGATTCAAATTCGTTATTGAATTCGCTCGGTCGGGGAAGTCGGGGGGAGATAAAAGTACTTTATATAATTATTAATTATTTGAATGTAGATATTTAAAAATATAGTTTTGGGTGAATGCTAAAATCATTCCTCGGTATGGACTAATAAGGTGTCAAATGGGGGGGAAAATAACGTACAATTCCCGTAAATGAGTTTGTTGCACTTGCAGTTTAATATTATTTACTTGAAACCCTGAAAAACGGGGTTTGGGTTAATTATTTAACTGGAAAGTACTTTCTCGATAAGCTAGAGTGCCCAAGGAGCGTAACCTCGCGAGGGTCAACCAATAGAATAATCAATAGAGTATAAAATTTAAATTTTGTATGCTTGCAAAGGCAAGTTTTGGCTGGACATTATAGGTATATAATTATATGAACAATTGTACCTAAAACTAAGAAATATATGATGATGACTATAATCAAATTTACCTCAAAAGTTTTAAAATATTGATAACTAGCGAATGCCCGCGAATTTGTTTGCGTAGTAGGCTCTCCATAACCTCCCGTCTTTTCATTCATAATGAAAAGACGGGAGGAGGAACGAGGAAAAACAAGGGAGAATGTTCCATTCGTTCTCAAGTAATAGCGTGATCAGTGACCAGGTATTTTTTTTTGTACAGTGTGTTTGAGTTCCAACTAGCGATATTTGAAAGGCGTTTAAAACAGTCAAATTCATCGACAAATCCCCCCGCTTTCAGGGTTAATTTTGGAATAGCCCCATTTTTATTTTTAAATTATAATTTTTATAAATATATATAAAAATTATAATAGTTATAAAAATTATAACTTAAATAAAAAAACTGCCACTATGGATGTAGAGGCTCTATACACTCATGAAATAGTACTCAATCGAAGGGTAATAGTATTGTCTAATCATGAAAAATAAGAATCAGCGTTAAATTTTGACAAAGTACAGTTTTTTAATTACTGACAATTAAAAACTATTTCAGATAATTTATTGATTCAGGCGTTACTTTGCGGAAATCCATTATTACTCGTCGAGCGCTAGACTGACAGACCCGTCGGTCTAGCGCTCGACGAGTCAATATCTCCTGAGGATGCCTCGTGTAGAGGCGAAACACGTGTCGAATCGGTGTTGGTTTATTTGGGGTTTGTTGTGTTTTTTATTTTGTATTCTTCCTATTAGCATTTTATGCGGGAGGGAGGGTGGTGCACGCCCCCAAATAGGCCAAAATCATTGTTTTCTTTTCAGCGGAAGTGTCACTAAATATTTTTTAATATCGTTTTTTTAAAAACGAAATTTTTTTTTTTACTTTAAAATAAAAATGCGGGCCATTTCAAAATTAACCCTGAAAGGGGGGTGATTCGTCGATGAATTTGACTGTTTTAGACGCCTTTCAAATATCGCTAGTTGGAACTGAAACACACTGTATATAGATTATTCAGATGGTGACACAAGGTAGCTATGTGAATCACGTACATACGTACAGTGGTCATGTACGCAGCTTATTTATTACCTAGACGTTTCTACTTTTCCTTATGTCATTACCATCATCACCTGTAGTAACACCTACTTAAGCGGTGGCATTATACTCGTACTATTCACCTTCCGCTGTGTCGGTAATGTCGGTATTGCGGGTCAAGGGCAACAGAGGAAGGTAAACACTAGGGCTTGCATTCGAATAATTCGAATATTATATTAGTTCGAATATTCGAATACTGAAATTCGCAATATTCGAATATTCGATTAAAATCAATAACACTACACTCAGCACTGTCAGCACTCTGATGTGCTTAGAATGCCACTTATAAGTTCGCCGAGTGTTTATCCGTCCCTGTCGCTCACGTGAATGTACAGCGGTATGCGGTATCATGTTACCTAGTGTACCTACTTACTTAGTCTAGTATCTACTTACTACCGTGTTACCGTTACTTACCGTGTTTATTTACTTCTTGTTGTGAAATTTATTATTAAAGATAGGTAGGTATTGTTAAAATACCAACTCACCTAGATTTCAAAGACTGTTTTTTACTAAGAATTTGTGATTGTGTTTAATATATGTTACTCTAATTTCGTGATTTATAAAAGCTCTTAAGTAGTATGTGTACCTACATACTTACTCTAGTAACTACTTAATACCGTGTGACCGTTACTTATAGTGTTTATTTTTTTGTTATTGTGTAAAATTTTATTATAGATATTGTTAAAATACCTACTCAACTAGATTTTGTAGACCGTTTTTTATTAAAAGAATTTTTGGTTGATTATGACTGTAAATCACCAATGCCAAATGCCTCGTTACGGCGACACAACCTTTTATTAATTTTATTTCATATTGATTTTAATTTGTTTATGCAAATAACACACAAAAGAATAAAAACAGAGGTGATTTTAATAAAAACATAGTTTTTTCTGTTATTCGAATAATATTCGAATAATTCGAATAGTACCCGAAAAAAAATCGAATATTCGAATATCAAAATTATCGAATATTTGCAAGCCCTAGTAAACACACACACTTCCACCTCTATACACGTTACTATTAAGGTACTATTGTTGAGGCATGCAAGTGTTTAACGGGCATAAATAACTTTAAAATAAATGGTTGATTTTAAATTATGTTTTTTTTTAATATGGAACATTCTCTAGCTAGCTAACATCTAGTTTTTACCAAACTTTATATAGTTTTTGGTTTTTACTATTTTAATAGCTAATGGTGCGGGAGTGTGGGATAAGGAAAAATGTTTTATCGCGTTCTAACAAATAGCTTTCGAAAGGTTTAAGTAATGCGTCCATAAACATGACTTGAACGGGACTGTCACTTATTGACCTTTTTTTATTTATTATCAGAAACTTACAACTATTTTACAGGGATGGCTCTAATACAATACTGTAGTACCTATACCAACTAAATTACAATTACAAATAATTATTAATTGAATTTTATTATTTTTCTTCTATTACATCTCATCAAATCATTCTGTCATTTTATAATTCATTTTATTAAATTAAATGGTAACATGTCACGTTAAAATGTCAAAGTGTTACATATATTACATATTAGTCTCATAATATAAATTCAACTGAATTCAAACTGAATTCAAATTTTTATTAGCAAAAATTCAAAAGACTTAAGAATAAAGATTTTTAGAAACTTAAGGCAGCATCAAATACCAAAACATGCATCGTCAATAATTAAAATATCAATATTCCATATAAAATGATAAGCCTCAGAACCCTATGCTAAGCTAAGAAGCTTGTGTTATAGGGTTCTGTGCTCCCACAAACAATGTAATGACGAATATTATAATTATTATAAATTGGGTATATATGTGATGAGAAATTGATAATAATGGTGTAAATTAAATAGAACAATATATTGTAATTAAATAGAATCATATATAATACTACTCTGTGTAAAAAGTATCGGGAATATGTCAAAAAAAAGACCTTTTTTTACACGGGTCTTTTTTTTCGTCGTTCTAATTTTTTTTTACTGCATGTTGGTAGCACTGTACTGATTTAGCGCGCAAAGTTTGAGCAGGATCTGTCATTTAATTTGTTTTAAACTACACTTTTTGTTGGTCATAGTTTTGAGTTCTCGGCGATTTTTACAATGGAAAATATTGTTGAACAAAGAGTGTGCCTTAAATGTTGTGTTTCGAATGATATTTCATGTGGTGAATCACTAAAAATGTTGCGAAATACCTACGGCGAATCGTGTACATCAAAAACAAGGGCTTATGAATGGTATAAGGCTTTTAAAGAGAAGAAAGAGAAGTAGTAGTAGACTTACGCTACTACACAACCACCACAACTATACAACCGCTACGACCAAAGGAAACATCGACAGAATCAAGAAGCTAGTGCTCGAAAATCGACGTATGAGTCTGAGAGAGTTGGCTAGTGAGGTGAACATATCTTTTAAGTCCGTCCACAACATTCTCATTGACATTTTAGGCATGAAACGCGTCGCCGCTCGACCAGTTCCAAAAGAGCTCAATTTTGTTCAAAAAGCGCAGCGAAAGCATGTCGCTGAAGACATGCTTTCCCGAGCTTCCACGGATCCGACCTTTATGAAACGTATAATGACTGGCGACGAGACATGGGTTTATGAGTACGACATGCAAACAAGCCAACAGTCTTCAGAATGGCGTCTCGAACACGAGCCGAAACCCAAAAAACCGCGGCAAAGTCGCTCCAAAATCAAGGTGATGCTGACAGTTTTTTTTGACTACCGTGGTGTGGTTCACTCCGAATTCCTTCCAGAGGAAGAAACAATGAATAAAGAATATTATTTAGGCGTCATGAAGCGTTTGCGTGAGAGTATTCGCCGAAAACGTCCAGATTTGTGGCAACACAACTCATGGATGCTGCACCATGATAATGCACCATCACACACAGCCATTATAGTGAAAGAGTTTTTAGCGAAAAATTCAACAAAAGTTCTCGACCAAGCACCGTATTCACCTGATATGGCTCCGTCTGACTTTTTTTTATTTCCCAAGTTAAAATTACCACTTCGAGGAAAACGTTTTGAGTCGATAGAAGCCATAAAAGAAAATTCGCTGAATGAGCTAAAGGCCATACCGCAAATAGCCTATGAAAAATGTATGGAAGACTGGGTGAAGCGTTGGAGATGTTGTATTGCAAGCGATGGGGCCTACTTTGAAGGCGATAAAATAAATTTAGATGAATAATTTGTATTTTTTGTTTTATTGACATATTCCCGATATTTAGTACACAGAATGTATATTATAACTTCACTGCAGCTAAAAAATTTAAAATTTAAATTTTTTTTTTTAATTTTTTTTTTAATTTCATTCTTAAATTTTTTAAATAACCGATTGAAAAAGAGATGTATAATATTATTCATATATATTTTTCATATTTTTTATGTTTTATGTGTAATTTTATTTCGTATATGAAATATTTGAAAGGTTAGTCACTTTAACGAAAATATTTAGAGTCACTTGCACAAACACACAGCTTAAACCTCAAATAAAAAAAAACCTCGTTTTAATCATACGTCTACATTAAAGTCAAGCACAGCATGCGCTCCTGTAAATTCTCGATTTTAACAGTGAGAAGTAAACTGGTAAGTTGAGTTTAGGACTCAATCTCAAATGAACAAAACTGAGAATTGAAGGAATTTTGGGCCAAGTCGCGCTTTGTTACCTAGAAAACCTCTCCAAGATCTTATATATACCTTCCTGTGCATATTTTATTAAAGAATCTGCTGCAGTTAGAATAATAACTTGATAATGGAGCGCATACATCTCTAGCTTCTTGAGGAAGCTGTACCATATATATCCGAGGTGATATGATGACCAGCCGCCTTATTGTCTAACTTGAACGAGAATGACATGTCACTTCATTCTCATTCCCATTGATGACTCCAGCCAATGGGCTTGCAGGGTTACGCCCAGAATAGGATCAAAATGAAGCACATTACCATTCTACGTAAAGATATATAATCAGGCCGCAGCTCGGAAGCCAGACCAGCCATTGAAAGATATTTACTAATAGGAGAAGATTGATATGATTGGATCACTTAAGTTTACGACGTCATATTTTTGTAAATCCAAGTAATAAAATAAAACCAACTAGTTATTTATATTTATAATGACCTTAATTTATAATAATCTTATGTACTATTGTTTTAAGTGGGGACTTTTTGATACAAAGTATGTATTTTTAACCGACTTCAAAATATGAGGATGTTTCTGAATTCGACAGTATATTTTTTTGTGTGTTCGCGGATAACTTTGACGTTTATGAACCGATTTTGATGGGTTGTTTGGAGTGTATACAACCGAGGTGGTCCCATTTCAATTTCATCAAATTCGGTCCAGCAGTTATTGAGATACACTCCAATAACTGAAAAGTTGTTCGCCTATTTTGATGACTTGATGATAATCATCATTTACGGTGAATGACAATCGATCCCTTAAGTAGCAAGGGTCACTAAAGAGGATGAAAAAATTATATTACCAAAAAATGGAACTGCCTTCAACCCCAAAAAGTGTGAAATAAGTTGTCGAAGTCCATACCATGCGCACAACATTGTGATAATATGTACCTACTATTGAACTATCATGGTACCGACTTCAACAAGTTATTTCACACTTTTTGGTGTTGAATTCGGTTTCACTCCTTTGAAATTTTTTTTTTCAATTTCGGATGTTCCCAATACATACAACTGACTATCTTCACGCACAATTTTAGTCGAAGATTTTATTAAAGCAAATTGAATTTAGTTCCTAAACTACCAGAAAAGGATTTTAAGGACTAATTTTCAACCTTGATTCTTAGATTAACTCATTATAATAACTTATATGGAAATACAAATATATTGCATATTAATATCGCAGACAAAAATACGCTGAAGACAAATTCTGTTGAATGCGTTGGGCATAGAGTTATATACGTTAATAAGGATATGTGCATACCTGTGCATCAGAGTAGTTGTGCGCGAGGTTTTTAATATTTCTCCTTAGGCCCGCCACGTTTACTTGCATATCGTCCCGTCCCCGGGGCATCTGGAAAAAGCAAAAGTAACCATTACCGTACGTAATTATATATACAACTGTTTGCATGCATGCCCACATTATAAACAGGGCCCAAAACAATGCGGCCCTTGCGAATGAATAATTTAATGATTAACTATTCATACGCATAGCGTATACTTTTCGATAAACATCGTATGATTCAGTTTTCAATTATAAATTGCAAATTATAACTTTAATTGTCACATGTATGTAGGTACGATACTGACAAACTTTTTATATATATACTTCGCAGTTTTAGAGCGCCGCGTCTCCGACAATCCATCCGTGCTTTTAAAAACGGTGCTAGGTTGGAAACAGTTTGTCAATTTATCCAATATATGTCGCTCCGTCCCAATACGACGGTTCAATCAACCAAAGAGATAAATTCGATGCTGATTCGATGGAAGACTCGGTGGCATAGCAGCTATTGCGTGACACGGATTGTAGGAATGCGCGGTTTTAAATCCTGGCAAAGGATGTGTATTTTTTCTCTCTAAAATGCAGTTTTGAGTAGCTAAGCAGGCGTTAGGGCTAATCATATAATAAAAACATTACAGTTTTTTTTCGCTATACATTATCTTAAAACTGAATAATTAAACCTAACCAATAAAATAAAAATACTTAAGGGGCGTGCATAGCTAGTACTAGTCAATGCTAAAAGAAATCGCGCAAGGATGCGCCTTAAGAAATATTAGAGGCTGCCGGTGGCCTGATTATTTCGACAACACGCACTACCAGTAATCTGTGGCACTACTAGACTATCGGACACCTAGCTCTGGACCAGCGTATTGAATTCTGGGTTTATTTTCAGCAGTTCAAACCAGCAAATCTGACTTCTGAGAAATTGCGATAGTTCCAACACGATTTTAAAATCGTGCGCGCTATGCCTAACGATACATTTCTGCGACAAACCATCGCGCGACAAAGACCATGATGCTAAGCCAGGAAACTGTGACAATGATGTGACTCGGATCGCATCTGATCAATTCAAGGAAAACAATCGTATAAATACGCTTTAATTCCTAATAACAAAACAAGTATTTCCAAGGAATGTGACCTTAACGAGTTAACGTGTTTTCTAGTATAATAATGAATAATGTGTGGATCCTTGACAGGGTTCAGTGATGCTTGAAGAAGGTGTACACACAAAGAACAGTTTTTTAAACTATCTACAGCTTAATCCCACTAATATTATAAATGTGAAAGTTTGTATGAATGGATGGATGTTTGTTACTCAATAACGGCAGAACGGCTGAACGGATCAGGATGAAATTTGGCACAGAGATAGATTATAGTCTGGAATAGCACATAGGCTACTTTTCATCGTCATCATCCATCACCACGCGGGTGAAAAAGCGTAATATTCTTGGGCACAGCATAGACAAAATAACAAGTTCTCCGCCTACGACAAGATCGTAATGATGACAGTTCTGTCAAAGTTTGTGTCAGTTTTTAGTCAAAAGCACGCTATCATTTTGACATATCGATGCACTAGACGTGCTCGGCGACCGCCAAGGGGGATGAAATGTAACACAAATACCGTCATGCGCGATGAAATGGAATGACAGTTTTTTCAATGGTGATTAATTTTATATTAGTATGCACGTAAGTCCTGTCTTTTATTATTAATGTTTACTGATTGATATATTAAGCATTTAAATTTACTCATACTATTATAGCAATTGCGTTTGACCATGTACATATTTTATGACATTTTGTCAGATAATAAGCTACACGAGAAATAACACGGCTTTGGAGAAGATAATAAGCTACACGAAGTACTAATCCTGTGCAGACGAAGTCGCGGGCACCAGCTCGGTATAATATAAGTAAGCTGTAGTAGCTTAACTGCTACTTAACTATATTATATAACATGTACATACGCAAATAAACTCAGCTTAGTAGTATAACACTAATTATGATTAACTTTCAGACATTCGCGGTCGTTTGATAATTGGCTTTGCACGACTCGAGTTACGGATTGGACGTAGATATTTGACATTTTCTATACATTATTTTTCTCTTTTATTAGATTAGGTAGTTAACTCTGTGCTTCCCTGCGATAGAATAAGTAGCCTGAAGGATGGAAAACGTACAATGCAACAGTAACAGCAACTACACAAGTGCGAGTTGGACTCGCGTGAAGAGGGTTCCGTACAAGCTTGTAGGTAAGATCTCTACGTCTATAAATTCAATATCCCAATATATAATTCAAAAGCCCATGGAAGTTTTTTGCCGACAAAATTAACTTTACCGTTCGATCGCTACACACGGTTAGTGCACCCACCGCACATAATATTTTATGTAATAGTGCTTTTTTGTATGTACTATCACTCAATTTTATGCCTGACTAGTTCAAAAAGGTCTTGCTTTGCACATGTGCATTGCAAGCTAACTCCGCCTTTTACTGTATTGCACAGTGACAGCCATAATAAGCAATTCCATTGTAAAAATCTTTTGTTTCTACATCTTTTAGAAATTTTATATTTTTTGTGAGGAATCTGATTATTGTATTTTGTTACAATAAAAGTTGCAGTTATTTTAAACGCGTTGATGTACTAAGATTTTTTCTTGTATGTATAATCTTATAATAAAAATAACCTTATAGGTTTGCCTCCTTAGTTTTATATTAGAATCTTAAATCAGTTTATTGTATTTAAACCATCTATACCTCTTAGTTTTGTCTTTACAACTTTAAACATGCTTATTCTATTTTAACATGCTAAAATAAAAAGTAGTACCTAGTCCTTTTAAGCATGTTGGTTACTTCTGGTCCAAGGATTACCACGTTAAAACTATGTGAAAAGAACTTGTATTTACAATAAGCTTTTATTACACACCAATAAGCAGAGAATTTGAGGAATAATCCGGTGTCGCCCGGTTAGACCTACATGTGGAAAAAGTCCTTTCGAGGCAAATAAGCAGTTCATTGAGAAGAGGCGGGGGTACGAATGGTCATTCAAAAGGTCACGCAAAATTCACCCTTAAATGCCAAAAACTTGACTGATGGGTTGATTCACGGTTTTCAACTTTTTTCCTTTACATGTACTTCTTGCCAAATTTCATGATTCCAGGTAAACGAGAAGTGCCCTATTGGTTTTGATTCCGTTGTGAAATCGCAAAATATACGAAAATACGTGATACAAAATATATACTATGTTTAGTAGTAGAATCCCGTGTCTCGTAAAGTCAAAGCACCCTAAAAGCACTAAAACGTTTTATTCCTATCAATAGCCTATCCTATCTGATTAACAAATAACATTAGCCATAAGCGAAAGAGCCTTCAATAAAAAAGCGTGACCGATGAAATTGTTTCTGAAGCCGATAAGCGGTCTACTTGTAATTGTTATCAAGCTATCCGTTAGGTCAACGCACCAGGTCCATTTCCTCGATCTTTATGACAAAGAACGCTATTTCGGTTCGCGCCAGTAAACAAAGCCACTGTGTGTAAGCACGTATACGCGTATTTTAATCGCGGTGTTAGTGACCCTCCGAATTAAAAGATATTTGAATAAACGGCGTCTAAACGTCTGACCTTCATGTACGATGCGAGTGCGAATGGTTTCGTTTGCTGTCAGAATTTTTCCTTTGAACTCTACTCCTTGTACTTTGAAAGCATTATAAAACTCTACTGTAGGGGATCGCTTATCCCGACAATTTTTTTTTGTCCTCATATAACTTGACATAACGACTTACGCATATTTTTTTACACCATAATTGTTTATTGGCATACTATTTCACTAAGCGTAACTATAGCATTATAATTGATCTCTACTGTAGGGGATCCCATCCCTTTTTTTCGACTATTTTTTTTATCCTAATATAACTTGACATAACGATAACTTGTTATGTCAAGTTATACAAAGTTATGTTAAAGTATAAGTTACGCATATTTTTTGTGATATACTGTTTCAGCAATCATAGTTAAATAGTTTAGGAAACATAAATATAGTTTAGGATTATGGTTTTTTCCCTAATTTTGATATGCATAAAGTTTTATGGCATATTGTTTATTCGTCTAATAGCATATAGATACAATGTATCTCTGAATTTCGACAAGTTCAACACTTCGACAGTCGCTTACTTCGACAAGTCTTTGCTTCAACAGAACATATATTCGACAAGAATTACTCCCACAGAAAGTAGCGGAGTATCGAGTCAGACTAAATTCACGATAGGTGCGACGACGAACGTTAGGTTGAAAAGTTACCAAAAAGAAAACAACCATTGTATGCAAGAAAATAGGGAACCCTACTGTAGTGTACCACCTCCGTAATTCCGAAAGACCCTAATCTCATTTCGGAGGCCGATTCACTCATGTCCGTTGGAGGATACTACTTCAGCGAACCCCTACAAGTAATCCCTGTGTGGTACTAATCCGGGAACGTACTAACTGTGGTGGTTTTGGTACCACTGCAGTGGTGCAGTTAATGAGACTATTAGTTTATTAATTTCGTTTATTGAAAATTTAGTTTAAAAATAATTTTTAATTTATTTTTGAAGACTTTGTACAGCTAGTTGTTACTGTTATATTTAGTTTTATTATTAGTAATTTCATGTTAGAGTTAGATTTAAGCGTCATAAAAATATAGTATTTTTTTAATGTTTTGTATTTGTTAATAGCATGCTTAAAACATAATATACAAATGGGTATTTAATAAATTATAATTTTTCGATTAAATTGTGTTATTATTTATGATTTTAAGTAATATTTACACAAAGAATAACCGCTAATTAGGATTTAAGTAATTTTGTCCGCCGTTCTTAGGACGCGGTACCACTGTGCACTGCCTCGAAGGTAAAGTATTGAAGCAAAAAAAAGGCAATGTAGATCGAGGCGATGCGACATCGCTACTTAGTTGAAATTCCACCACTGCGCACGAAGCGTTTCGCTTCCACATTCATAATGCGTACGGCTAAGGGGTGGAATTCATTGCCTGAGTCTGTGTTTCCACATACATACAATCTGGAAGCCTTCAAGTCGCGAATGAATAGGTCTTCTACGCAGGCGTGATACATCGTAGACCGCATCATCACTTAACGGCAGATGAGATAACGATCAAACGTCAGCCTATCGTAACATAAAAGATACCAAGCACGGATATTGCTAAAATTGAAACGTTTACCCGAACACGTACAAAAATAATTGTAACGCATACAAATATAACGATAAGGAAATCACGAATTATTTCTTTTTGCAGGCGGATGTAGCAGCAGCCTCACTACAATTCAATTTATACACAGTTATTCCATACCTACATATTTTAATTTATTTAATTTATTTTTATTTAAACTAGTTCATAGTTCTTTATTCATAAATTCAAATTTACATGTCCAAAAAATATTAATAAAAAATAATACATATTAAAAACAGTACAAATCAAGTACATATACTTAATTTAACATTAAATTAATGTGTACTTACGATTGTAGATGTACAATCAATAACAAATTGCTAATATAAAAACAAATTACCTATTATTTAAGATTTGGATAAAAATAATGGAGTTAGTCAAAAATTAAATAAATAATGTATAATTAACCTACTTATGTCAAAATTGAATTAATCATGTCAATATTAAATAATAATGTCAAAAATAAATTAATAATGTCCAAAACTACACTTTGTGATTAAGGAACTCCTTAAAACGACCGCTCGATAAGCCAGGTTTTTAATTTAATTTTGAATGAAGCTAACTACGTTGCCTGCTCCTAGGAGCAGAGGTGACTTCGTCAGGCAACCTGTTCTAGACCATGGGTCCCATCACGTGAGTCAGTTTGCTAGATTTTGTGAGGGTTCGTGTTACTCCCACCAGCTTATCAGCGTTACGTGTATGGTAGCTATGTACATCGCTGTTCTTTTCATAGATACTGGGGTTATTTTTTACAAACACAGCCACCTGTGAATAAACGATTGCTGGTAGCATTGACTAGCATCATTACAACGACTTACACTAATGATATTGATAGTAATTATAACTACTACTATTTTAATAAATGTATATAGACTATATAGCTATAAAGCTCTTATCCTATGCAGGAATAACTCATGCGCTACATTTATTCGGATGCCACGAGTTTCCGAAGGATCTTGACAAGCGTTATTCACGCGGACGACCTCGCAAGCAGCATCTAGTATTGCAATTTTAGTGAGGACATTACACATCCTCAGCCGGGATTCGAATCCACGTCTTCCGAGAATCCCTGTCAGACGCCATGACCACCAGCCAGCCGAGGCACGCCGTCCGAACATCTTATTTTAACTTTCTATTTGATTATAGCAAAAATCTAAAATTGCAAAATGTGTAGTCTATATGATTTTAACCGTCCGAAGGGGATGGAGCAAACAATTTTGTTAATTACAAAAAAAAAATTGTTAGGGCTAAAGATCGAACTAGGGACCCTTCTTGGAACCTAGCTTCGAAGTCAGTGTCCCTACAAACTGTTAGGCTCTTAGCAATGAACTTTAACTCACTATTTTCATTTAAGTCTCGTATGGAGACGGAGTATCCATTGAACGTTTTGACAAGCAGCATCCAACCATCAGTAGCTTCTAGTAGTTAATATTAGACACATAACGAGTATATTATTGATTACCAATCAATTTAAGTGTTGTGTAGAACATAATACAGTAACGTAAACATGTAAGCAAATCCTACAAGTACGAAGTGGCGAGCAAACGCTAATCCATACAGATAAAGAAAATTGAAGTATCTATTTGTAATTGCTAATTAACAGCTTTTCAATAAATGCTCGTGAAAGTATATAGGTACTTACATAGATATATATTTTTTTAATGTTTGTTTGTCTGTTTGTTTGTCTGTTCGTTTGTTCCGGCTAATCTCTGAAACGGCTTTAACGAGACCGATTTTAACGGGACTTTTACTAGCAGATACCTAGCTGATGTTATAAGGATTCACTTAGGCTACTTATATTTCATCATCATCTTCATCCATCACCACGCGGGTGAAACCGCGGGACTCAGCTAGTAATAAAATAAAAGGTACCTTTACCGTGGTATTTAGTAGTACCGTATAATGTTGTAACAGGTTAAATAATAATATGCTAGAAAAAGCTACGTTTACTATTGCAAAGCAGGCCAGGCTTATAGAAACACAATTTGGAAGCATTATAGAGCAATGAACGTACAGAAGTAATGCATATGGTTAACACGGGCAGCATCTAATAACAGTGTAGCAGGTTAACATTAAGCCGATCATCCGCCGTCAACTAAACTAAGTTAGTTTAGCTTAGCTCACATAGTTGAGGGTGTAAACCATTTTACGTAGCTTAACAGGCGTAGTTTGCGGTGGACGCACATGCATGAAAAACTGGTTCAACTATATGAGCTAAGCTAAACTAACTTAGTTTAGTTGGCGGTGGACGATCAGCTTTAATATGAATGACAATCGAAGTTAAGAACAAAACAGAGATAGGCAGCGAACAGTAATTGATAACTGTGAGTCAGCTGTTATCTACCGACGGGTTGCCTTACGAGGGTTACAAATTTGTACGGAACATGTCCAATCTGTTATCGCTTAGGGTATACCGTCTATAGATAGGTTATAGTAACATGAGGCCAATTCTACTATTAAAAAACGTTCAGCAATCTATCTCGCTTCAACTGCAGTTCGACTCAGGTTGTTGTTCGATCATTATACAAAAAACCATTCTACTATTTCTAGAGGCAAATTGAAACGAAACGTCAACATGATCACTACTTTATGGATATAAAATCAATTGCTATTCATTAGTCTCGCTAAAACTAGAAAACTGCAGGACCGATTTTAATAATACTTATTTCGTTTTGTTCGCTCTGATACAGGGGTGGTTTAAAATTAATATAATCATCAACAACATGACCCGTCACAACGCAGGTGAAACCGCGGGGCGCAGCTATTTAAATATACAATAAACACTACAATATACGAATGTAAGTTAGCATTGCGTTCATTATCTAACGAGTTAACAGAATATAAAGTTTTGATCGAACGCAGACGTCAACAGAAACGTAACTGCAGCTGAACTGTTTTTCAATAGCAGAATAACAAAACGTGTAGAACCGTTGAGTTATGGTTCGATTGTAATTTACGAGTAGTTAGCCCTTCAAGAGTCGTTATATTATAACAATGCAATTTCTATTTTGTCTGTGAAATTGGCCCCTTTGGCCCCGTGGCCGTCATATTATGGTTAGTTCCACACTGCGACTGCTCTGCTTGATTCTAAACAAATATGCAGTTTTGTGACGACACACAGTAAAGATAATCATTATTCTGTGACGCACTCTATTCCCGTTGCTTGAAATATCTAAACGATATATATACAGGATGTTTGATGGAACGATGTAGGGATTTTCGAAGCCGATCAACGGCACAAACATAATTATTATTTCCAACCACACATGCAATAGTGAGCATGAATATAATGATTTTTAAATTAATATTGAAAGTTTGTTTTTACTTACGAAAATTACAAGAAAGTACCAGATAGTGAATTAATCACTTTCATTTTGGTTTTTAATTAGTCATAACATTACAGTCTTTCATTATAATAAGCAACAACAACCGCATACACAAAACTTAGATTAAACATGTCGAAACTATTTTTTTCAAGAAGTTGCGAATTCTATCATAAAAAAAAATAAGACAAGCTACTGTGGCTCACATAATTTTAAAAACAAAATTGGCCAATTGCCTTTCATTAAAAAAATTACTAATAAGCTAAAACTGAACAGACACGATTATCGTACACATAATTAATAGTACAAACAAACTACATATTTATATAAACTTCAAAACCATGACACTTTTCACTATGGTATATGTGGTTTAACAGCACATGTCGCAGTTCCTTTAAAAGTAGTATTATTTCTGAGAAAACTATTGTATTATTGGCCAAATATGGCGACTGGGGAGTCTACGGGTTGCCCTTGATCAGCTTCGAAAATCCCTATATCGTTCCACCAAACACCCTAAGAGATGCCCATAGTCCAGTGTCCGCAGATTTTTTTTCCCTTTTTTTTTGTTAGTGCAAAAACATATACACAGCTGCGAGTAAAAGCGCTACTGCTACATGACCACTTACTTTTAGTGCTTAATAGCTGTGTATTAGCTTAATAGCAATAGCAGCCAAATGTGTCGTGGCGCGGTGTCCCCGCTTCTGTCGACAAATCACACAAATGTACACACACACGAACCCGGACGTATTGTATTACAGTTACACACATGCACAAGAGATACACAGAAATAACGAACGATACATAGCGTACACTGATAAGCGGCAAAACCACATTTTGCAATTTACTCTAAACCGTATGAATACCCAGATAACTTCACGCTAATATTGTAAAGGCGAATGTTTGTATAAGTGTGTTTGTATTTACTTTTTCACGCTCAAACGGCTGCACCAATTTTGATGAAATTTGGTATGGAGGCGCTGGTTTAAAACATAAGATACTATTCATCGCCATGAGGGTGTAACGGCGGGGCGCAGCTAGTTATAAATAAAATATTTACTATTAGAAATCAATTTTGTATTCATTTAGCAGTTCCTGGTCACGCGGCACCAACCGCACGGAAAGTAAAACCGGAACATTTTTCTGGGATAAGTTAAGTTAAAAGCAATGTGTTACTCAAAGTCACTGTCTACCTATGTTAAAAGATTCAGTGAAATCGGTACAGTATCAGTTGTTTTGGTGTGAAACAGTAACAAACATGCATACACTCGAACATATTTTACTGTATTTATAATATAAATTAATTAATTAATTAATATAAATATAATATAAATTAGTTAATATTATACGAAAGTATATAAATTTTATATACTTTCGTATAATATTAACTTGACCAAACGAAGTAAATTTTTAACAAAAACAACAGGAAGTTTTATGTACGATCTATGTATTGTTTTAATTATGTTCACCGATTTCTCTTCTATTTGTGGACCGATTCTCAAAATATTTTTTTATTGAAAGAGTATATATAGCTCTAGTGAGCTCAGTTATGTGCTTTGGGATTTTATTGTAAAAACGCACACAATTTCCTAGGAATGACTTATTAGTCTTCGCAAGTCTAAAACTAGGTACAGCTATCCTATTTGTATTTCTGGTATTAAAAGTGTGGTGATCACTATTTAACTTATGTTTATGTAAATTTTTGCGAACATACATTATATTTTCAAATACATATAAGAAAGGCAACGTTAATATATTGATTTCTTTAAATAAATCTCTCAAAGATTTATTATTATTACCAGCAGGCCTAGACAAAAGATGTCTCTGTTATCGTTAACGCCAAACGACAACTTCAAAATGTATGGCGTTGACGGAAAAACGATTAAAAGGAATCGTCTGTCATCTACTCGTACCTAAACATAATAACATTTTCATTGAATGATTTAAGCTATTGAATGGTTATATGTAAAACCATGGAAAATAGGGAAAAACGCTCATTCATCTCGGGTATAATTAATTTATTAATTTCCCTAGCCGGGAATCGGCCGCGTTTGATTCGAACATCGTTGAGCAGTTTTAGCTATATTAGTCGTAGTTTCTGACTTGGCCACGAACGTGGTCTAATAATAATTGTATGTAAGTATGTTTATAACGAATTGGTTCAAAAAATACTGGACCGATTTCAAAACTTATTTCATCATTGGAAAGCTACATTCACCCTGAGTAACATAGGCGCTATAAGATTCATCATCATCATATATCACCGCACGGGTGAAACCGCGGAGAGCAGCTAGTGTATTATAAAAATAATACAGACGACATAATACAGAATAAAACAGAACACAATATTATTAAAAGTATATAAGTAGTGTGCCGAAATATCGAGAGCTCACAATAAATACATACATATAAACATCCCGTTTCTAACGTTAATTCTTATTATAACAAGTTATCAGTGCGCGGCAAATCCTGAAAAAAAGTTACGGACGAAGCCGGACGTGCTTCTGTCGTAATATGGACAACGCGTAATCTCATGCTATTGCTGTTTTATTATTACAAAGTTGATAAGCATATTCGCGAACTCTAATACCTTTCCAGTAGTGTCATTGTCTGACTCACCTGATAATCAACCTCAATCCTCAATGCCAATTAAATTATAAATATTACAGTAGATGCAACGGAATCCAATATGAAGCCACATGACCACACAAACATATCACTTAAAACAACATATCTGAGCAAGCACTCATTCACAGTTTCGAAACAATGTTCACCTTCAGCCGATAAATACGAAATAAAAAAAATACACGTAAAAATCGTGCAGCAGTTCAAACGTGTGACGACGCAGGCTTTATTGTACAAACTAAAGTAAAATGTGACTGTAAGGGCGGTCACACACGCGGAACAACATAACGGCCAAATAACGATAAGGAAAATATGAATCAACGTTTTGAGAATCACCAAAAACGCTATCAATGGTAGCGATTCACTTGTTCAAAAAACTAAACTAAACTGTACAAATGTACGTAATGTAGCACAAATGTACGAGTATTATGTGGTCCTTATTTTGTTATCAATAAAATCTAAAATCATTTAACACTTAGAATGACACTTTTAAAAATAGGATTATTCTATTAAATTTTGGGTCATTTTAGGTTAGTTTAGCGAGCACCAAGTTACGTGACGACTAAACTGTCTAAAATATGCCCACAATTGAAGAGAAATATCTAATTTTAGTGCTGTCATTCGGAAGTGTTATACTAATGTGGATTTTAGCCTAGACAAAATAAGTACTGCTATAATTTAGAGATTTTTAGTTAAGAGAATGCTTACAGAATCGACACCAATGTCGAATCGAAACATCCTTGCTGTGACTAACATCACAAAGATTTGGAACATACGCCGAAATATACGGTTTTATCCGTAAAAACAATTTTATTGGTTACATCTGCGAATTGTACACACGTTTACTGATTACCCCCTAGCACTGGGGTTACGTGTCGCGGGAGGCATAGACATACACATGAACACAACAAACAAACAAGACCCGAGCAAGTATTGTAATTTATTCTGCGATCTGATTAGAAATATTTCTAACCAGAGAGAGAATAGAAAGATCTCGCACGAAACATTAAAATATAATATAAATTAATAGATGTAGAGACGTGTTTTTAAATTATTGTTAGTACCTGCGCCCATTTCATAACACAACATAGAACTATTTTCAGCCAGAAATAGAACTACAGGTTTGTATTGTATTCGCAAGCTCGCGTGATTAACATCACAATTTAAAACTGCATTGAACTCTACTTTCCTAGAGAGAAAGTGCAACAAACAAAACATTGAAGTCATGCTGTGACCTTCTTTTGTGAACAAATCGCATTTAAAATCATCGACTTCTGATTTTCTTAGAAACCGGTCCTTGTGGACGACGACGATATCTCGTATCTATTTTAATATGTGTAACATAAACTTAGGTCTACCCTAGCGGTTTTCTATCAGAAGGGATAGGGAATCAGAAATGAGAAGATCCGTGGGCCGAGCACGAAAATCTGCTAAGTGTAACGTTATCGTATCGTTTACATATTCAGAAAAACTACGAGTTATCTGTGCCACTATTGTACTAGATAAATGACAGTTTGCATATATACGTTAACGATGCGATTACGTTACACTTAAAAAGATTTTCGTGGTCGGCCCACACTAGACGAACGAAATATACCAAAATGTCTTAGTCCAGAAGATAAGCAAGTTGAAGTGGCAGTGGGCAGGGCAAATAGCACGCAGAACAGATGACCGATGGGGCCGGAAGGTTATGTGGGGCTAGCACGAACAACTGCGTAAGTATAACGTATCGTTCACGTGCAACACTGCACTGTCTAGGGCAACTGATTAGATTTTTACCTTTTGTGTTTCAATGTCTAATTACACACTATATCAGAGTAACTTTTTATATTTCAGTTTTGAATCACAAAAGTATTCAAAATGTTTGAAAAAAAAAACCCAAAATAAAGCAAAATTTAACCGATATGTAAGGCTGAGCGCACATTGGAGTCACGAAAGTTTTAAGACACACTTTCCTCACATAGACAAGTCTGTCTTAAAACTAAAACCAAATCGTATGGCCTACGACACGTCGCACATCTAAAAGGAAACTGTTTTGACTATGAGACAATTTTGTCTATGAGACGTTTTGTTTGAAGTGTGCGCGTCCACACAGACAGCTCATAGTTTCTACCCTGAAGCGTGCCGCAATGACGTTTACGATACGAATTAGTATTTTAGCCTCTGGAGTGGAGAGGACGGACCGGCAAGCGCAGCGTATCGTCCACCGACAAGGTGGACTGACTAAGTACTTGATAAAGTATTCGCAGTTTGACGTTGGTTGCA
Organism: Selenia dentaria; assembly: GCA_917880725.1. Classification (NCBI taxonomy): domain Eukaryota; kingdom Metazoa; phylum Arthropoda; class Insecta; order Lepidoptera; family Geometridae; genus Selenia; species Selenia dentaria. The sequence continues at coordinate 1,543,454 of OU862877.1, forward strand.
AGCCTTTTGGAAATAGGTATACTTATGATCAGCAGTGGCTATGTCAGTGGTTGATATGTCAAAGTCAAAATCATTTATTCAATTAAGACATTAAAGACTCACTTATGAACGTTAATTTTTCATTACAATGTACTTTAAATACTCTACCGCCGCGTTTCAAAATATATAGAGCCTACTCCTGACAATGACTGAAAAATAAAAACCAAGGAACATTGGGTGGTTATGGCGAGGCCGAAGGCCGTGCCTACTACGCGAACGAAGTCGCGAGCAGTCGCTAGTAATAAATAAACATCACGCCTGTCGACGCGAATAACATTTGTCAACATTGACGTGTTGTTCAGTATGCCGCCGGACTAACGCGCCGCACGGTGGGTTAGATAACTGAAGGAGTGGGAGGAAGCACTAGGAGCACTACTTACACGCCAAATGTAACTGAAACCAAACAGATACATACATATATACGCACACAGGGGGGAGGCTTTGTACAGGAGGGGGGGTAATCACTTGAGCCATGTAGTATTAAAGAGACAATAGCTGTTGTGTGCGTGCTACAATTTCGGTTAGTTTACATACCTAACTAGTTTATTTGATTAGATATTTGAGGCATTACTATTTGCAAACAACTTTGTAAAATGGAGCTAAAATGTTGGAAAACGCGGGTTCGAGGCCGATGCTGTCCGAGGAGGACGGCATTCATGTGTATTTTTTCTACAAAATTGCAATGTTTGGGCAGGCTTTTAGTGCTTTAAAACATACCTATACAATGAAAAATATGAAGGATTGCGACCTTATTTTTTTTTGAGAAAAGTTCAATAGATGTCGCTCCGTCCCCATACGACGATTAATTAAAATAGTGAGTTAAAACTCAATGTTCGTAAGGTATGCCTCGGTGTGTGAAGGAATACTTAGTTGGTCATGGCGACTGACACGGATTGTCGGAAGACGCGGGTTCGAATCCCGTCCGAGGATGTGAACTTTTCTCTCTACAATTGCAAAGTTCGGAGGCTTTAGTGCTTTAAAATGATATGTGTAAATAGTTATGATGTACAAAAGTATCGCTTTTCAGAGAAGCTTATTATAAGAAACCATCCAGACAACAGAACATTCATTCCGAATTGCTCCGACTGGTATTTTTTTCTGGGATAAAAAGTATCGCTGAGTGTACGTTACATATATATATAGCAGTTTCTAAATTAAAAAAGAGAATCATAATCAGCCCATTTTGTTCCCACTGCTGGGACTCGAGCCTTCTTCTAATAGAGAGGAGTTGGGCCATCCACCACGCGGGTCCAGTGCGGATTGGTCGATAGGTTAGTGGCCAACTCATATTGAAGTTTTCAGGCCGCCCGAAGGCCCTCGACATAGCCTAACGACTGTTGTCCTAAGACAAACAACCGGGACCGACGGCTTAACGCGCCCTTCGAAACACGGAAGCGCTCAGTTGAATAATGCCACTAGCACACACCCATCCAAGTCCTGACCGCAGCAAGTGTTGCTTAACTTGTTGATCGGTTAAGATCGTCCAGTCAAGCTCCGCTACGAGCGCGCGATAAAAAAAAAGAGATACTTTCGTTATATTATTGTGAAGTATATAGGAAGACATCGCTCTGAACGATAAGACCGCCCATTGATACTTAATTTTAAGTTTTTCATTTGTTTGTTGTATTTTATAATGTGGTGTTGCAATAAAGAGTTTATCTGTCTATCTATATAGGACAGACTGTTTGTGTGACTCTTAACTCATTAAGATAATGTCACTTTCTGTAATAATAGGAATATGGAAATAGTACTCTTTGATCGCTATCTGATTCTATTTGATCCTAGAAATCTATCTGGTTGAACTAAGCTATTACATAGTCCGGAAAACTATCTACTAATGTCCACGAGTAAACGGGAAAAAAAGGACGTAAAAAAACATCAGTGATATGATAAACTCAAATCATTTATTGCTTATGTGCCAACTGCCAAGTTAATACAATGCAGGTGTTGTTGCTTAAGGTTCACAATAAGTACATGTCACATGTTACCCCCGGGGGGTGTTGCCATTGTGCAGAGAGGACAAGTCTATTTCAATGTATTATCATTGAAAATTTCGTCAATATTATAATAACACTTCTGCAAAAGTCAATTATGAGTGTAAATTTGAATACTTTCATTCTATTATCGTCTTTTATTTTGTTAGGTAGTGTATTATAAATTTTAACTGCCATTGCGTTGGTACCGGAACTGTGCATTTTCAATCTAGAAGTAGGTATTAAAAGTGTATGTTTCCGTGTTGGTCTAAGCTAAGGGGATAATTTCTCGTCTGTTCACATGCTTTTAAAAAGTATTAAGGATATTTTCGAATAAACATACACATTTCCAAGATGTAGATGGAGGTGAGGGTCAGCATTTCATATTTGATAAAATATGGTTTATGGAAATGATGTATTGTTAAATCTGGAGATTCTATGTTTGCAAGTATTCGTAGGCATTTCTTTTGTGCGATGAAAAGGTTATCTACGTTCACACTATTTCCTCACTCCACTTATTACGCATATGCGTAATAAGTGGTCATAGCGGCATCAAGTCCAGCTGCTCGCCGCAGTTCCCTTAGCCCATACATAAAACTTGATAATTTTAATTGAATTCTTTTAACATGTAATTTCCAATTTACATGCGAGTCTAGTTCTAAGCCTAACAATAAAGCAGAGTTCACACATTCTATATTTGTATTATTATAACAAAAGTTTATGTCAATAGGCGGTTTTTGATAGGGGCGAAATTGCATTTGTTTTTGATATATACTATGTCTGAACTATATAAGTACAACTGATATAACTAGTGTACATCTCTTTTTTTAATTTTCCTGCCGTTCTATTTGTAAGTATACTCGACACAAAACAAAGAGCAGAAACAATGAATGTTTACTAACGACGCTTTCAGCGTGGATGACGTCACGCCTGTATCTTACTAGCAGACTGATAGTGAGTTGGCGAATCATGCAAACATGTACGGAACTTGGGACGTTTTCGTTCTGGCCGATAGCGGGCTGGGATGTACGATAACACCGGTTGAAGAGTTGTTGGTAGTCGTGAAAGTTATCTACACAATTTGTTGATGAATGTTTTTATCGTAGCAGCCAAGCTGATAAGAGATAAAGACGTCAATAGTTTCTAGCTCTTTCTAACAGTGCTTAATCACTTGTGGATTTTGGTTCACTTGGATATTCGATTTTTTCCTTTTTTTTAATATTGTTTATGTACAAGTTTTATTTTTATTACAACTTGAAATAATTTACATGGGAGTGGCAGGTGGCTAAGCAGTAGTGGAGCGTTTTCCTACCAAGCATCTTTGTCTTGTATGATCGGAGCAAGATACACGTGCTTTAACCCTTTGCGTCCCAGAGAGTAAATATACGTCAGATTCATGCATAAATCTTTTGTTTCAATTATCACGGTATAGGAAGGATTAAGCCATACGTCATAAAATAGGTATAGGCTACAAACAAATTCTGGCGTATGTTTCCCAGTCTACCACAGAATATATCATAGGCACAGTACAACGCAATATTGCGCCGGAGGAACAGTGGGCCGAGCACGAAAATCTGGTTAAGTGTAACATTATCGTATCGTTTACGTATTCAGTACAAACTATGAGTTATCTGTGCCACTATTGTACTAGTAAAATGACAGTTTGTACTAAATACGTTAACGATGCGTTTACGTTACACTTAAACAGATTTTCGTGCTCGGCCCACATACGTTTTTTGCACAATAACCATAGAGAAAGTGCAAAATTAAAGTGTTTATTCTACAGCACGTATTTAAAGAAATTAACAACACAACTATCCCTTGTGACGTCTATACATGTTATTAGTTGACGGTACTACGAGTAGCATGAGAACCTGATGTTAAGTGGTGACCTGTGCCTACAACAGATTCATTTCGTTACAAGTGAGAAGCTGCGTCGCGCCCAAAATCTGAAATATTGACTTGACATATTATTTTTATTATAACTTTTTACCTATTTGTGTTGTTTTATTTTAAAATTAAAAGAGGAAAAGAAAATCTATGATTCAGTTACATGAAATGCGGGAAGATATATTAAGGCATCGGACAGAGTTTAAGGTTTATAATAAACTTACACAATAACTTTATGATACACTAGCTGCTCTCCGCGGTTTCACCCGCGCGGTGATGGATGATGACGATGAATCTTATATAGCCTATGTTACTCAGGATATATGTAGCTTTACAATGGTGAAAGAATTTTTAAAATAGGTCCAGTACTTTTTGAGCCAATTCGTTAAAGTCAAAGTCAAAATCACTTATTCAATTTAGGCATCAAAGACGCACTTATGAACGTCAATTTTTCATTATAATGTACTTTAAAGACTAACAGCCGCGTTCCAAAATATTATATATAGCCGGGCATCAACGCGCGGGTGAAACCACGGAGAGCAGCTAGTAAAAACTATTTAGAAAATAAGATCCCAGTATCAGCTTACTCATCCCGCAATCTCGAGACATTTCAGTGATCTTGAAACGTACACCGTTGCACGATTCTAACTGTACATCACCTTACAATTCTCTTTAAACGTTTTACATAGTCTTTATATCTGTTAGGATAAAGTTTAAAATGTAATTCCTGGTGGCTATGAAATGGTATGGCAGAATAGCTCAAGTTCAAAACATCTTAGTTGGACTGTATTACAATGAAATAGAGCTCAAAATGTTCAGATAGATGTGATAATGATGGATGCGGTGATAGTAGGTGTGCAGAATCAGCCCGGCCAGTGAGACGAGCGTTGAACTCTTGTTTTTGGCGTGTTTCGTGATTTTTATTAAATTTTGTTTACATGTGACGACCGAGAACTTGTTTTGAGTAAACGTTAGGTACAATTTCACATATATATAAATACCTAGAGAGATATGGAAACAAACAAGTTTTATTTTAAGAGATAGCGACTATTCTAGCTCTTGTTAGATGCCATTATTCGCATTTTGTATAGTATTACTTGTTAAAGCACTAACGCCTGCTTTAGCGATCTCAAACACTGAAATTTATAGAGAAAAATTACCCGCGTCTTCTGACTTTCCGTGTCAGACGCCATTGACCAACTAGGCCACCGAGGTTCGATCGTCTTACGGGGACGGAGCGACATCTTATAAACAGCTTAGACAGCACTATCCAACCGAAAGAAGCATTATTTAGAAATACTTTAACTTTCGTATTGACATCGCAACCCTTGTAATTTTTCGAATCCCGTCCGAGAATGTGAATTTTTCCCTCCATAAATTTAAATGTTTGAGATCGCTAAGGCGTTAGTGCTTTAAAAAGTAATATTATAAAAAAAATACAAGGGTTGCGACGTCAATACAAAAGTTTAAGTTTTTCTAAATAATGCTTCTTTCGGTTGGATAGTGCTGTCAAAGCTGTTCAATAGATGTCGCTCCGTCCCCGTAAGACGGTTAGTCAGATAGAGAATTAAAATTCGATGCTCGGACCGGAACCTCGGTGGCCTAGTTGGTCAATGGCATCTGACACGGAGAGTCAGAAGACGCGGGTTCGAATCCCGTCCGAGGATGTGAATTTTTCTCTCTATAAATTTCAATATTATCCGCATTATCATTGATGAACAACTGTTAATGAGAAATTAGTCCAAAGCTACATAATACATTTCTTAATAATTTGGTGTTTAATCTGTCCGAATCAGCAAGACTCATTCGAGTTAAGTTTCATTCATAAATTGTTATTTTTTGCGCTGATGCGGACGGGTTAAGATACGTATTTAAATAAGGTGTAATCAAATTCATCGAAAATAATATATCACAAAGTTTGACCGGTCTACATACCTAATCAATTCATTAGATAGAGACACGCAAATACAATAATAAAACCGGCCAAGTGCGAGTCGGACTCGCGCACGAAGGGTTGCGTACCATTATCTATAATTATCATCCGACTCGTACTTGGCCGGTTTTTAGTATTTGATGTTATAACGGCGACAGAAATACCTAAACATCATCTGTGAAAATTTAAATTGTCTAACGGTTCATGAGATACAGCCTGGTGACAGACAAACAGACGGACAGCGGAGCCTTAGTAATAGGGCCCTGTTTTACCCTTTGGGTACGGAACCAATGTTTTGTAATTACGAGTAATTTATAAACAAATATCAAACCTAATTGATGTAATATAGCAGCAATAGAATCGATTTAAATAATTATGAGCGTGTTAATGACGAAATGTTGGTCCAAGATACCGTATAGAGACAATGCACACACAAGAGGCTTAAACCTTACGATAAGATAGGAAAGCAACAGATAAACAATCAGTGCGATTCAACGTGTAGAGGTGCTCAACATTAACTTTCAGGTCCTAATTTAATTATAAAACACGTGTTAGTTTAAGCTGTCAGCAAATTTGCACGATAACTCTCATTTACACAAGTTTTTCACTTCGCTCGCTTTACCAAATTTGCAAAAGTCCTTTAATTGTGAATGACAAAAATGCATAATAATAATATAAATATAGCACACTAGCTGCGCCCCGCGGTTACACAAAAGTATCCTATATGTTATTCCAGCGCCTCATCTATCCATCCACTAATTAAATGTTACTAATATCATTTAGTAGTGTTTGCGTGAAAGAGTAACAAACATGGATACATACAAACTTCCGCGTTTATAATATTAGTAGGATACAGTTTAACAAAAAGAGCTCCAACTGCCAATATTTCAAGTTTGTAGACGCAGCGGGTTGATGCTTTGCGTCGATGGATCAGTCAATCAGTGCGTCAAGACAAGTAATTAAACAATATTATACCGAAACTTTAAATTTGCATGTGCCGATGTTTGTTAGTCAATCATGCAAAAACGGATATGGATGAACTTTGGAGTGGAAATGGTTAGTATCCGTGATTTACATATATACCTACTACTTTTTATCCCAATTCCACAGGCAGTTCCTGTAGGATCACGACCATTTTAACTACGCAAACGAAATCGCGAGCGGGTACTAGTTATAGTATATAGATACATAAAATTATTATTATACAAAATCTATACTAATAAAAGAGGAAAGAAAAAAAATTTATTTGAATTGAATAGGCTCCGAAACTACTGGAACGATTCGAAAAAATATTTTATCATATGAATCGTAAATCATCCCTAATCATTATATATAGCTATTATATAGCTATATATATTTTCATTCATCATGATAATTATCCGTCAAAGTCAAAGTCAAAGTCAAAATCATTTATTCAATTTAGGCATCAATGACGCACTTATGAACGTCAATTTTTCATTATAATGTACTTTAAAGACTACCACCGCGTTCCAAAATATATAGAGCCTACCGAGAAGAAGCGGCAAGAAACTCGGGGCCATTCTTTTTATATAGATGTTTTTACAATGTTTTTACTTAGGTACTACAAATATTAGCTCCAGTGTGTTGCCTTACCAAAGAGAACATAATAATGGTATCAGTAGGGCAAGACACGCTACACTTTGACATCTTAGTACATGAGTAGATAGATCCTGGAGTGATCAGTCCCAAGCTGTTTTATCCTCCATGTAATCCGAAATTTTGTAATAACCTTTTTGACAGAGTTTAGTTTTAATAGTAATTTTAAACTTATTAATAGGCAAATCTCGGATAACATTGGGAACTTAAAACAATAATCACTTCAATCTGTCATTATACTTCAACCACCTTTGTGACTATATTTTTGCTAGATCACTTTTACAGTAGAAATCGTGAACTCCATCAAACGAAACTTCATAGTTAGTTTTTGGTAGTATTTAGGCCTGTATTCGTATGGTAAACGTCAACGCGTCACGCTTCGGCGTACAAACTGTGAGTTATCTGTGTCACAGTTGTCCTAGATACATGACAGTGTGTACTGTTTAAAGTGAACGACACGTTACGTTACGCAGTTATTCGTGCTAGGGCCACAGTTCATTGTCCCACCACCTCCAGCGTGTGAACTCCGCTTGTGGAAGTAACAAGTGCTACGTAACTTGTTGCTGTCACCGACAGTCAACGTGTGAGAGGTTGTGGTAATTACTCACTTATGTAAAAACTTATCGTTAGTACCGGCTGTGATGATGAACAATCACTTCCCAATCCAATACTATTCATTTGATCGAAACCTTTAGACTGTCTATAAAAACTATACTTGCCAAATGATTAACAGCCGTATTTATAAACGAGCAGAAGTACGTTTACGAGTACAAGTACACAGGCATGGTCACCTCCTGGTACCCAAACTCTTACGAGACTGGTATCACTGGGAGAGGTCACATGTGCACCATACACACATGAGTTTATTTAATACCCCGGCTCTACTTTTGTACGACTTTGGTGTTATTATAAGAAGCTCTCTACTAACACACTCATCATCTTCATACTCACTCATTATATAATACACATGTAACTTAATTATTGTTAATTACTTACCTATATATAAATATTATTATGTTGGATTTATTATAGGTTAATATTAAATAGTACTACAACATGCTTTATGACTGTCTGCTTTATGTATAATGTAAATCCGTATTTGGTTTTAAGTTTAAAATTTTAAAAATATTGTTTACATACATGAGCTAAGGATTTTGTTAATAAATAAATAAGTAATTACTTAAGCAACAAATTTAATTCTATAGTCTAGATTCTAGAATTGGCCTGGAGTTAGAACTATCAAAGGCTAGAATGCTTACCCGAGTAACAATCACCATTTCCTTTGCTTAAGCAATCAGAACACGTCAATTTTCCGTTCTTATTCAAAAAGTGAAGTTGTATGAAAATGACATTCGCACACAATTCTGAACTGTGAAGGATCTACTCGTATTGTGCTCTAAAAATTAAAATCCCATGATAACAACCTAATACAAGTGTAAAAAGATACATCCAATTTTGATAGGGTTATGACATGCATTTACTTTAGTTAGTAACGTGCATTGCTCGACTATAGAATATTTTTTTTTTATTTATTTATTTATTTGATTATAGGCGAGCAGCATGATGCTGATGTGCCTATATCATGCTGTGTTGAAATATTGTAATATCCACAAATACACTGTTTTAGTTCACTGGCTAGAGGTTGGCAAGAGATTTTTTTGTTGTATGCAGCCAGCCATCCAATCGGTTCTTGAACATGTTGACTGATGTAGCACAAACCACCTTCTCCGGCAACCTGTTCCAGTTGTGAGCAACTCTGTTGCTGAGGATATGGTGTGCAGTGTTGGTGTTAGCAGGTACACGCTGGATTTTCTGGTTGTGGCCTCTGGCTTCCTGATTGCGGTTAATTTTAATAAACCAGTTGTGTAGGTCTGGGAGTAAATTATTCAATAATTATTTTGAATGTAATAAAATATTTTGTAATGAACAAAAAGGGTTTAGGGAAAATAAATCCATAAATATGGCACTATATGACTTTCTTTTTCGTGTGACAAGTTATGTAGATAAAAAAATACCAGTATGTTCGATTTTCTGCGATATGACCCAAGCTTTCGACTATGTTCAACACAATATATTGTTAGATAAGCTTGAACTTTATGGCATTAGAGGAAATTCTTTACAATTAGTTAAATCGTATTTAGAGAACAGAAAACAGGTAACGCATATCACAAAAATAAATTATGAAACAAAACTAGAAGAAGTTTATGTATCAGAGGAACGTATAATTAAGTACGGCGTCCCGCAAGGGAGTGTACTGGGCCCGTTGCTTTTCATAGCTTATATAAACGACCTGCCCAAAGCTACTACACAACCTATGTCATTATTTGCAGATGACAGTACTGTGACTATAACATGCAATAATATTAACACATATGTAAATGACATTAATCTAGCATTGACATCGGTTATAGAATGGTTAAATAATAATAATTTGAAAATTAACATAAATAAAACAAAAATAATTCATTTTAGACAACGCGATAATGCTGCTTTACCAAATCTTGACATAAAATACGAAAATAATGCCATTGATGAAGTTGATAATACAAAATTTTTAGGAGTTAATATTGACAAAAAATTGAACTGGAAGCAACATGTAGAAAATCTGTGTAAAAAATTAAATAGCCTGGTTTATGTCCTATATAAGCTTGCCCCAGTAGTCAATGAGGAAACTATACTTATAGCATATCACGGCCTAATTGCATCAAATATCAGGTACGGTGTAATGTTTTGGGGGAACTCTACCGATGTCGACAAAGTTTTTAAATGTCAAAAAAGATGTATCAGGGCAATGTTTCACCTCCGCATGACCGATACTTGTAAACCTTTATTCTATAAATATAAAATTTTAACTCTACCTTCGCTGTATATCCTAGAAACGGCTATGTTTGTCAGATACAATCCTGATCTATTCTGTCGGCTGTCTGATGTCGTCAGTCGTAATAGACGAGATCAATATAAAGTTTGCGTTCGTAACCCTAAGACAACATTGATGCGCAAGAGCATCTTCAGCATGGCTCCATTTATTTACAATAAAATACCTCTTTCATTGAGAGAATTGCCAACCTCATTGTTTCAGAGAAAGCTACGAACGATATTATTAAACAAAAGTTATTACAAAATTTATGAATTTATGAACGATAATTCTGTTGATAAATAAATTTAATTAATTATTATATATTTTTAGGCAAAATCTCAATCTATATATGTCATAGATTATAATTAGGTAGGTAATGGTAATTTTAATATATCCTCATAATGACCAATTTTATATTTCACTGTAATTTAATTTGAATCCTAATTTGACATTTTGATTTCGTATTTTATTGTGTATTTTAATTATATAATTCAATTATTTGTTATTATATGTACCTAAGATAAATATTGCACGCCCTTAAAAGGCAGATTACATTGAAACAATTATAGTTTATAATATCATTTTACACATGTAATTCAGCAATAAATATACTTTGACTTTGACTTTGACTTTGGAGGTTGTAGAATCCATTGAGAATTTTGAATGTTTCTATGAGATCCCCACGTAACCTCCTTTCTTCAAGAGTAGTGAGGCGCAGGACTTCCAATCTCTGGTCGTAACTCTTGCGACGCAAGGCTTATGAGATATTATGTAGTAGTATTCTATCGTCAATTGCTTACTTCATTGAGAAATAACTTAGCCACAAGTAAGTACTTGTTTATAAATACGGCTGTAAGACTAAATATGCAAATATTCTGAAACTAGACTTTTGAAAATGGTTAATAGACATTATTTTTTTATGTATAATGAATGTTCACAAAATACCTTATTCGGATATGTTCCTCGATACACGATTAAAGAAATATTGCTTGATAGAAAAATAAAGCAAACTTTCCCAAAAAACACCCTTGGAGACGTTGCCGTCGATGGAATGAATTAACTCCATTCAGTTTTGCAGTTTTGATAAAAGGAGTGATGCTCATTCCATCAACACGCGATATGATCACAAGCTCCGTACATGTAACGCGTCTCCACAGAATAAGTCATTCTTTTATGGGACAATGTACACGATTCTATAATAAAGTTCCCAGTGTTATCCGAGATTTGCCTATTAATAAGTTTAAAATTACTATTAAAACTAAACTCTGTCAAAAAGGTTATTACAAAATTTCGGATACAGGATAAAACAGCTTGTGACTGATCACTCCAGGACTATCTACTCGTGTACTAAGATGTCAAAGTGTAGCGTGTCTTGCCCTACTGATACCATTATTATGTTCTCTTTTGTAAAGCAACACACTGGAGCTAATATTTGTAGTACCTAAGTAGAAACATTGTAAAACATCTATATAAAAAGAATTACCCCGAGTTTCTTGCCGCTTCTTCTCGGTAGGCTCTATATATACTTGGAACGCGGCGGTAGTCTTTAATCTGTTGGGATCAGCAACCCTCTTTAGAGGCACGGTTCATTCATAAATCCATTGTTATTTTTTGTCCTAATGCGGACGAGTTAAAGTACATTATAATGAAAAATTTACGTTCATAAGTGCGTCTTTGATGCCTAAATTGAATAAACGATTTTGACTTTTGACTTTTTATATAGAAGATATTTGTACAAAAAAAAAAGAATGTGTGCAAGAAATATTGAAATACTTTAGTGTGCTCAGGATTTTTTAAAAGTATATTTTCTTTTAGAAAATTAAAAAAAAAAAAATATTTCATAAAACCAAACAATTTCGCTACCATATCGCCTTAAGAAATCTCTACACGAAAGCACTTATATGACTCATGCATGATTCATATCCATAAATCAATAAAACTCGTTATCAACGACAAGATAAAAACATAAACCCAGATAAAATAAGAGCTAGTGTGTAAAATTAGGCCACGAAACTCATCTAGATTATTGTGAAGTTAACCCTGACATTTTAGGTTGAAGGCTGTAAAAAATATTGGACGATCGATGCCTAGATACGAGTATAATCGAAAAAACGTACGACCTTACCGAAAACGATTTACAAGGTTTCAGGCATACTTTTTGCGGGCGTTGTAAATATGGGCAGTACGAGTATTAACGTAACAGAGGAGTCAGTGAAAGACATCATTTTTGTTATAAGTTAACTATAATCTTTTTTTTATTTTTTTTCTTATTATTAAAGCTTTGTGTGTAGTGATAATAATCTAACTACCTTTAGTTCAACTGCCGTTTTCTTTAAACGGCAACTACTATATAAATAAATTTAAAAAATTCTGTTTTATGTAATGCTCTTAAATTTTTATAGTATTACTTTTTAAAGCAATAACGCCTGCTCAGCGATCTCAAACATTGAATTTTATAGAAAGAAAAATTCACATCCTCGGACGGGATTCGAACCCGCGTCTTCTGACTATCCGTGTCAGACGTCTTAAGCTTAAGTATTTCTAAACATACTTCTTTCGGTTGGATAGTGCTGTCAAAGCTGTTCAATAGATGTCGCTCCGTCCCCGTAAGACGGTTAAATCAGGCAGAGTGTTAAAATTCGATGCTCGGACCTCGAGCCTCGGTGGCCTAGATGTTCATGGCGTCTGACATGGATAGTCAAAAGACGCGGGTTCGAATCCCGTCCGAGGATGTGAATTTTTCTCTCTATAAATTTCAATGCTCTTAAATTTTTCCATATTAATATTAACCCGTTCGCCATATTTAGCCAATAATATAATAGATTACGCAGAAATCAACATACTTTTCCAGGAACTGCAACGCGCGTGGTTAAGAGAATCACATAGTTAGTACTCGTACTTTCCATACTAAAAAAAAAAAAACTTTTCAACCTGAAAAATCACTGACTTATTTCAGTGATTTTTTTTCATGGAATCCTCACATTTTTTACTTACGTTATATATGCCCGTACGTTTTGTTTTTTCAGTTTTTTTTTAATTTCTAAAAAGGAAATGTATAGTACTTTGAAATACTGAAAAAGTAATAACCTACGGGCATAGCAAATAATGTGATGATTCCATGAAAAAAAATCACTGAAATCGGACAATGTTAAGAGGTAAAAGCGTTTTTCTTTTAGTATGGAACGTACTAGCTATGCAATCCTCTTAACAGAATATAATATTCAAAGTAATATTGAGCGGCACTCCTGAAGAATACGACAAAGTTGAAGTAAGACACCCACCCACCCATCCGCCACTCCATGATGTGGCACTCAATGTTGAAAAATCTCCGGAAGTCTTTAAAATCAGGACGCATACAAACAAACTAGAAAGCACTCGCTATCTCGTAACCCTGAACTTGAAGAGGTCTTAAACCGCCGGAGACAACACAGAACGACCCACAACACAGCCTTGAACGTAAAAGTTTCTATATTTAGGTCGACATGTGAGGGCAATCAATAGCTCATATATTACGACCCCAAGGTTTGTTGTGAACCGTGCGACCTTGGAGGTTGCAGCAATCGTACTATGGTGGAAATGTTAATTAAGGATAATTGCGTCAAGTATGCGGCACTACGTGCTACTGGAATAGAAGACGCCAGGTAAGTACAAACATGTTGAAAATATCATTAAATGTCGTATTTACGACTATGATTAACATAACATGGAATCACGCATTCACACCATGATAAATCGATATGATCCGATCACAGATCACAGAAACGAGAGATATGAAAGGGGCCGGTGTCGCAGCAATATGCCCGAAAACAGAACACATTGCTCGCGGCGGTTTGCAACTTTTGTATTATGACTTACGAATAGTCAAACGTTAAGTTTTAAATCTCAGTGGATAATGAATTTATTGAAGCTGATAATACGTTGAATCGCGGAATACGGCCGCTGCTTGCGACACCAGGTTTTGTACTCAGCGCACAGATTGACATCTCTCTAGATCTCTATGGATCCGATGGATACGGAACTAACATTAGAGGTAAAAATGTAAAAGTGATGGAAACAGTGAACCAAGAATAAGGGTAGGTTTAGAAGAACCCGTGACTGGGTGGTGAAGGGACGATTGGGATGCTGGAAGCGAATAGAGAAATACCAGATTTGTGTTCTTTGACGTAATTATAGTAGTATAGTGTTATTGATGGCGCTCGTGATTCATCTTAGGACTGCGAAGACTAATAAGTCATTCCTAGGAAATTGTGTGCGTTTTCCAATAAAATCCCAAAGCACATAACTGAACTCACAGAGGGCAAATTCAAGTTGACTGTAAAAAACGTTTTAATAAAAAAAAAGCTTACAATAAAGTTCGACATTATATAGAAGATAAAGATGCTTGGAATACTCCACTTCTGGCAAGCTGTCTCTCTGCCACCCATATAATGTAATATTTGTAGTACCTAAGTAGACACATTGTAAACATCTATATAAAAAGAATGGCCCCGAGTTTCTTGCCGCTTCTTCTCGGTGGGCTCTATATATTTTGGAACGCGGCGGTAGAGTCTTTAAAGTACATTATAATGAAAAGTTGACGTTCATAAGTGCGTCTTTGATGCCTAAATTGAATAAATGATTTTGACTTTGACTTTGATTTTGACGAGCATGATCTCGCCTGATGGAAAGCGAAGATGGAATCAAGAAGCAATGACCATTAGTGCAGCCGTAAGCTGCACTAATCGTCACCCCTATGATGACCTGAGAGATGCTTGTTCACGCCCCGCTTGAAAGACCCAGGGTCAGCTGCAAGGATATACGTACGCTGGCAAAGCATTCCACAATTTACTTACACGGCAGAGGTAGGAACTGCCGAACGTTTTGGTTCGTGGTAAGAAGTTGTGAACAGTATATGGATGCAATGCTAGGCCGGAACGAGTAGTTCGGGATCGGAATGGTGAGGAAGGAATACGATTAAAGAGCTCTTCAGAACATTCGCCATGAAACAACCGGTAATAAACGCTTAGAGAAGATATAGTTCTACGCATTTGTAGGGGTTCTAGGTGTAGCTCTCTCTCTCTTTGGACATTCCAAAAGTGTATAAACATCTTTAGCTGATTATAACTTAGCTAAAACAGTTGAAATGTTTTTTGTATTGAAATTCTCGTGAGTTTGACACATATCAAACTATTATTATTAACCGGCAAAACACTCACGTTAGGGATCGAATACGTCGACTCGGGTTTCGAGCATGTCCGATGCTCATCCTCAGGGCGAGTGCGAGCTCCCGGCGGGCAGTGCCTGACATGCTCGAAACCCGGCGAGACGTATTCGATCCCTAACGTGAGTGTTTTGCCGGTTAATAGTAATAGTTGAAATGTTATTGGAGCATGGTTTGAGTACTTCGACCATCTCAATTAATTAAAGGAATTTGGTTAGAGTTAGATAAATAGTGTCCTAAACATGTCACACGGGAATCAGTAGATGCGCAGGTATGCCGTACCACGGTAATGTTATCTATCAATATTACCGTGCGCGTACCAATACAACGGTGTAAGCATCGCAATAGGGTTTGCCCTAGAGATTAGTGTTGCAACAGAACTCTGCTTCCGCTTCCGCAACTGCAGAAGTTCCGCATGTTTTTTCACTTCTGTTTCTGCTTCTGGTTCCGCAAATTTTATAACAGAACTCTTAACGGAAGCGGGGAGAGACCGATGAGGAGCGGTGCAGCAGACGCGACGGCGGCACGGCGCGGGCGGTTGCGGGGGCCGCGCGTGGACGAATGTGCACGAGCGTCGAGCTTGTACTTATTATTCTGTGGTCGAGCGTCCAGGCGCCCGTGGTGCCGATAATTGCCGAATCCCTTCCGCGTATTTTGCGAGGGAGGGGCGCGCGGTAATCAAACGACAAACGTGTCACGACGAGTTCGTTTATTTAATTATTGTTTTTAGTTCACTATGCATAACATCGAAATAGACTGAAAGGTGAAAAGGCGGCCAAGTTACTCTTTATTAAATATAACTTGCCGCTGTTTAATTTTGACTACTACTAAAGTACAAATTTAATAAAATAAAATATTAAATGTAAAATTGTGCTTTTTTTTCATAGTGTTAGTTAACGCTTCCGTTTCCGCTTACGTTAAGATTTACTTTTGACATCTGTTTCCGTTTCTGCTTCCGTTATGCCAGTTCCGTTGCATCACTACTAGAGATGACTTAAGTTATACGACTTCAAGGTGAGGTGTGAATTACTTCAACAATAAATACCGACATTGTTAATGCTCGATGGATTGCAGACCAATGGATAAATGGTCTAAGAATAGATACAAATAGGATGATATTAAATAAAAATAAAGATCTTAGAGCAAATGAGAATTAAGCTAGGTTTATATCTATAAAATAGGTATTGCCAGGACTATATTTAATTTGTTACGAAATTTTAGGTTGTATGTACGAAAAACTTCGGGGTGTATACCCATATCGTGGTAAAACGCACAGCAACTCTACTTTCTCAGGTGTGGGTTCAGCAGCAATCCGCAATATTATCATGAAATATCTATATTATGTAAAATTGAACCCCTATTTCTCCCGCTCACGCTATAACTTGAGAACGGCTTTACCGATTTCATTTATCTTTTTGAGATGTATTCTTACACTTCTTAGAAGGTTCATTACATAAAAAAAAAGATGGAAGATATGATAGATATATATATATATATATATATATATATATATATATATATATACATAACAAGTACAATTTTAAAAATTTAATGCCGACTTCCACTCTATTCAGTTATTGGAGTGTAACTAAAAATCGTCTGGACGGAATTTGATGTAATTTAAACGGACCACACGGGAAGCACCAGCTTTCAAACAAAAAAATGATTTTGAGAATCGGTGCACCCAGTCGAAACTTTGAGTACCTCCTCCTTTTTGGAAGTCGGTAGAAAATGAACTCCTATATCTCCTGGTAAAACAATCTCGCTCATTCTTTTTTGTCAGGAAAAGGTTCTTATAAAAGAAAAACCAAGAAAAGATGGGAGATTGGCGAGACCGAAGGCCGAGCCTACTACGCGAACGAAGTCGCGGGCAGTCGCTAGTGTAGCGTGTAGTTATAGCCACAGCTATCGAAACAACCAATTGTCATTAGCGAAGCGACTCGACACAAATCATCAAGTGTTACGTCAGCATATGCAATGAACATTGTTCTAGTCCGATCTAGTCCACGATAACTGGCTGCGGCTGCCAGCCTAGTTCAACATTATTGAGTTCTCAATAAAAACGGCGGTGATGTTGACCCGGCTGGAGCCGCCGGAAACACGTCATCCGGTCAAATCCCAGGCGGAAGTGATGATTTAACGACGTCTAGTTACGACGAGATATGCGCCGTTAGGTTACATCGCTATATGATCTAACTTGAACAACTGTGACGCCCTCTAACACTCACACATGCAATTACACATCTGTACACACAGAGAGGAACATTTTCAACTGGTCTTCAACATTTTTGGTATTTAATGTTCTAATCTATTTATGTTTAGTTTTCACTACACTATAAATATGTACTTACATTAACACTGAATAATACGCCTAAGATTTAAGTATAACATATTTGAGGCTAGCTTCATAAGATAAAATTGGAGGAGGATGCTGTATGCTGAAACACAGACGATGAGCCTAGCTCGGCGACAGGCACTTCAGACATTTCTTGTATAAAATAATAAATATTTATTCGGATAAAATCCATAGTGTGTTAGTAGTCTGTTTACGTTAATTATATGTAATTATGTTATCTTATACACGAAAGTTACTTAGTCACATCTATCCAGTATTTTTGGATAGATGGATATAGGTCCAAGCGAAATGCAATCATTTTTAGAACACTGTTGGAGCTTTCCCGTAGACGGTGCAGCATTGAGGCGACTTTTTTTCGCATACTAGCATGAAGCCATCCACGCTTCCACAAACATTCCAGAAGCACTGCAACGCCACGGCAGTCCCAACAGTGCTCTAAAACCGTCTTCTAACTAAAACGGAATCCTGGATATACGCATACGAACCCGAAACAAAAAACCAGTCACGAGTTTGGGTGTTCGAAAATGAGTTAAAGCCAACAAAAATTGTTCGTTCACGGAGTGTTGCAAAAAAATGGTGGCCACGTTTGTCTCCAAAACCGGCCATGTTACGACTATTCCTCTTGAGGGACAAAGAACGGTTAATGCAGAATGGTATGCTAGCATTTGTTTGCCACAGGTCGTTTCTGAACTTCGTAAAGAGAACTGCAACCGCCGCATCATCCTCCATCACGACAATGCGAGTTCTCACACCGCGCTCAGAACTAAAGAGTTTTTAGAGCAAGAAAACATAGAATTATTAGACCATCCGCCGTACAGCCCCGACCTAAGCCCTAATGATTTCTATACTTTCCCTAAAATAAAGAATAAATTGCGTGGACAGAGATTTTCATCACCTGAAGAAGCTGTGGACGCTTACAAAACGGCCATTTTGGAGACCCCAACTTCCGAATGGAATGGTTGCTTCTATGATTGGTTCCATCGTATGGAAAAATGTGTCAAATTTCGCGGAGAATACTTCGAAAAGCATTTTTAAATAGTAATGTTGTGTCACTTCCTTGATTCCCGAAATTTTCAGGGCCGCCCTCGTACTAACAAACAGAATAAAATAAATATTTAAGAGGGCTCCCATACAACAAACGTGATTTTTTTTGCTCGTTATTATAGAGGGTTTTGAACCGCAAGTTCGACTCGCACTTGGCCGTTTTTTTTTAAATATGATAAACCAGTACTTAAACTTGCCAAATAACAAGAAATAGATAACAGCACCAGATATAAGGTGATAAAGCTGTCTCCGATTGTAGAGCATTGTGTGCACTATCAATGTTTACTAATCACAATTCACAACCGCTGCTTCAGTTCCAATTGTACTATGGCGTTAACCTTTTTAATTGTTTTAGAGGTGTTTTGTCATGTCATAATAACTCGCAAATTCAAGGACCAAAAACTAAATTGAGAGGCACGAGAACAATATTGTTTCAAATAGTGCGTTCGAATTGGGAATCCGTCAGTGAAAATATCGTTTATGGCAATTTTTTACCCACGTCCGGAGCATGGTTGTGATCGTTTTTTGACAACTATGTATTTGGCACATAATCATACGAGTTTAGGTCTTCTGCTCGAGCATAAGTAAGTTATGTTTGAGCAGACTGTGGGCAAAAGTGGCGAAAGTGGCAAAAATGAGCCAACAATAGCAACGCCACCAATGCCCTCATTGCTATACGAACACACCTAAAGAATACCAATTAATATAATTGACAAGCTGAGCAAACTGTTATTAGTTGTCATGTATCCATAAAACAGTTTCAATAATTTCCCTTCTTACAGTGATTTTGAACCGTAACACAGTAGTGCCAAAGTACTTGGAGCGCGTAAGTAGAATGTTTTCGCGATAAATATTCGACAAAAGTGGGAAGAGGCGGTGCGGTGGGGGCGGAGAGCGTTTGCCGGGGATCATTACGCAAGTGCCGACAGAACGGTCGGGGTTGGCAGTTTTTTAATATCATTGTTATCTGTTGTGTAGGTATATATATACACAACAGATAACCAACAAAAAAAATCGAATGAAGATTTGTTCGTAGATGCGATGTTGACACATCCCTACAGGCGTCTCGTGACTAACCTGCGTGAATCACCACTAGTAGGGAAGACGTTCTACTTATACATTTTACTTACTTTGGTAGTGCTTTCAGAGTACAAGCTAAAATATCTAGCATGGCAGCGGCACCCACCGAGATGGACACAGCAGAAGTGTCTGACCTGGTTAGCAGCATTCTGGGATCATGTGTTGGTATTCACATACGGTATTTAGTGGAGAACTCGACCCAATATTGGTTTCTCTACCAGAGAACTTATGGGCTGTTCAAGAACATTTGATAAATATATTCAATGGAACTGGCATTGTGTGACTCAATGTTGCTATTATATATATTATATTAAAAAATAACTATGTTTCTAATTTTACTGTTTTACAGAATACCATTATTTCAGAATGTGTTTGAAGTATTTTAGTACATTGGATTAATTCCTTGAGGCCAGTTCAGGGTTAAATTCATAAACCTTTTACGGTCTGTGTAAAGCTTTAAGAAGTATGTTGTTGAACCATTATTAAATAAATCAATAAATTTAATTTACTGAATTACTAATAATATAATAATTAATCATAGTAACTTAATTAACTAATGAAATATCAAATACTTGATTAACTTTTCATTTATTTACTATTTTCAGTTATGTTCACATTAAAATTAGTAAGTACTATTTCTGAAATACTTTTGGGTTAACCCATAGATTTGCCAGTTGCCATATTTGGTTAATAATACAATAGTTTTCTTAGAAATCATGCTGAAATTCAAGAAATGCAATGTTGCTTTGGTTAGTTCCAAGAGCCAATTGACATCAGTGATGTTAGATGTCAACTCAGGAATTATGACACCAGCTGGTCAAAATTATGGTACTTTAGAAAAGCTTGTACCCCCGTTCACTTAGCCAAACTGAGGATTCGGGATAGTTCGTTATGCGAATGTGGCTTAGATGAAGGAGACTATGATCATATTTTCTTTAGCTGTCCAAATTTAAAAAATTCACTGTATGATATTCTTCCACAAAAAATATCCCGTCCTATTTCATTCAAATCTCTTCTGTCCCTTACTTTTTCTTCTTTAATTAACTGTATATTATGTAATTACATTAGTAGAAATAAAATTAAATTATAATATATTCCTTAATATTTATTTTATATAAATATAAATGTATGAATTTTTATTAGTATTATTTTTATATTTTTGTTTTGAATTTTGTTCTTATTTATGTTGTGTTTGCGTGTTTTAGAGTAATCACTGGAGTGGAACAGTTTGTTTGATTCTCTCTTCTAATCACCAACCATATTCTAAAACTTTACTTTAATTTCTCCTACAGTTTATGAAACTATCATGTAACAGATACTGGCAAAGTTGCGACACTCAAACAAGTCGCAGGGGCCATACACAAAGAATCTAATCTACTTTAGAAAAAACTATTATACGGTTGTTACGAGAGTTGATATTGGTCAGAAACAATAACCACCACGGTTTTATTACATAACTTTTAATTCTGTGGCATCAACAAAAGTAGTGAGTGTGGTCACTTCATACTTACTTACTTCCCATAATGGCAGACCATATAAACTAACTTCGAAAAAGTGAATGAGTGGCAGTCTGGTCACTTTAATGTTTAATATGCCTGACGGCCTACTACACACGTTAACACAGGAAAAAGTAGTATTTTGGTTCAATTGAATACTTATCATGATAAATTTTATTGTGATTGTGAATGTGAGGATGATGTAAAAACATAGATACTGAAATAGGTATTCAAAATTGTCGTATTTAATTCTGTCTCTACATTATATTGTCTCTAGTCTTTAGGTGAAGATGAAAAATGGTACATTTGCAACCATGATGGAAGTTCTATAGTACAGAGACATGGATAATGGTACATGTACCATAATTATGGCACTATGATATTGCTGATTGGCATTGTGAGAAACCTCACTGCCTTACGGCTGGTTGTTAAGGAAATATATTGATATGAGACTGGGTAATAGCATTATGAGAGAAGGAGGAAAGTAAACAATTTGCAGAAACATGTGACAATTTATTATATCCAAGTCACACAGACAGAAGCCATACAAGGACATTCCAGGCAATAGGTGAATTTAATTAATCTGTGTTTTAACCTATAGACTCACCAATCGCTACTATATAAAACTATTGTATTATTTTACAAATAATACAATAGTTTTCGCAGAAACCATACTATTTTTCCAGGAATTGCGACATGTGTGGTTAACCTTCTTGCAAGCTAGCAGATCTGTAAATTTTTTTGAGATATGCGTGGAGAGTGTATTGTATGTTTTTTAGAATATATAAGAGACATTTGTTTCGCTTTTAGGGGATTTATGGCGTTGTTATTGATGGCTCTATTGTTATAGCATTCGTAAAGCTTAAAAACTTTATTTTTGCCACTTTTTTCCACACCCTATTCAAACTACAAACTGAGCATAAGACCTTAAATCGCATGATTATGCTATCAAATACATAGCTATCAAAAAACGATCACAAACAACCATGCTCCGGATGCGGGTCAAAAATTGCCATAAACAATAGTTTTTAAATACCTCTTTGTTTAGCTTTCCGAACGCTGAACAAAAGAAACATGAACGCCATTTTCATCCACAGCTTCCCAATTTTAACGCCCCTTGTGACAGTTTTTAGCGTTATTTTCGCTAATAAAATTATGTACAATAGTAAAGTCTATATCCAGGTAACTGTGGCTAACCAAGCTAGGGGGTGCACTGGTGTGCTCATGAAGACAACCTGGTGGCTAGGGTATGGGCCAAGGGCACACGTAAGTATTCCATGTTCTACTGTAATGTATAGAGAGCAGGACAAACCGAATAGGGGTGGGCGCAGGGCAAGCTGTGTTTACATATTGTTTGTTATTATTACTACACAATTATAGCTTTTTTCAAGGAGCCCTCTTGTCATAATTTGTTTACATAGTCTAAGCTGTGTTCGCTTCTTGAGTGTAGTTTATGATAAAATCATGTGTAATCAATTGTTACTCATTTTGCTAAAACTATTGACTTTCCCTCTCAGTTATCTTGTATCTTTACCCCGTCTGAGTGCCAAACAAGTACATAAGGCTCTTTCAGATAGCTTAGAGGTCACCATTGCCATACAATAGCTAGGTAGCAGGTAGTATTGGTACAATTTCAATATTTAAAAAAAATTACGAAGATAATTATTATGAGTACAGATAAAACTCATTAACATTTTTAGAAAAAATAATTCTAAAATACTTGAGGTATAAAAATCATAACAATACAAGCCTAATAAAATCAATGGTATAATAATTATAGGTTCAAAACTAGGCGATAGGTAACTCAGCTGTTGGAATCTGGTTGCTACCTTCTACTCCTTTGTATATCTATCATATCATTATGATATATATCATATTCAACTCGGCCATAGGATGTCCACTGTTGAACATATGCATCTACCATATAGTTTCAAAAGGAGTTTTGAAGCGGCCTGCATCCAACATCATTCTGCAACCTTTGTCAGGTCATCTGTCGACCATGTCGGTGGACAACCTACTAATAATATTATAATTAATTATCTCTAATGGGTAATTACTTATTCTTGCGAACAATACTTTGTCATTTAAGTAATTTTATCTGGGGTGTATTGGAAGTATGGTGATGTGAAATTTGACCGATGGTTATAATGTTATACTTTCACAGCATAGTTATCAGCTGATTCACAGCAGCTAGTACTAGAGCTAGATAACAAAATTAAAAGCTATGTCAAGGTAGTTAATCTTGGAGCATTTTATTAGAAGAATTTTCTATGGTGTGTGTATGAATTCTAGTTGTGCTACTTACACAATATCGAAAACCAGTCTCCAAGATCCACTGCAGAATTAAAACAGCTCAAATTGGGTGACAGCAAACCAATCACAAGTACAACTAACAAGTTACTGGTTGATAACACTATCTACCATTTACAGATAATTTTTATCATATCATTTTACAATATCACAAGGAATCTTCAGCTTGGAACTTGACGTCACGGTACGAAAACAAACACTTTGTAAACATAACTAGACTAGAACATCCTCTGTGTAAAACCCGGAGGCCTAATTCAATCAACATAGCAAGACGACGACTACGTCACATTGGGGTCACTTTTTGCAACTATAGAAACACCTGATAGGGCGAAGGTCTAACTACAATATGCATACAATCGTATCGTGACCTCATGAGCGAATGACATGACAGGCAAATATTAGATACAACATCGAAAACTTACCAAAAGGAAGTAAAGTAACACGACTTTCGTAATACACTTGTAATCCGAAATCAGACTTATTTACGTAAATATATATCACACATTATTCATACTGATATCACAATGCACAACACTACCAGTTAAATCACTCGATTAACTGAAGAATTTTGATAAATTTATTGTTTTGCTAAACAAAAGTTTACGGTAAATTGACATTTAGGATTTATCGTATTCGTATCGTGACGAAATCAACATGTCTCCCAACAGGTTATCCGGTCAACCTTGCAACTAATTATTATAAACCAATAAAATAACTCTCGCCGGATGCAATAATACATTAAATTTATTACTTTTCCTAAATTTTATTTCAATTCAAAAACTTTACAGATTCTCGTTAGGCACACAAAATAATAAATTCGACACGACAGTAGAGTAGAGTAGAACATAAAAAAAACAAACAGCATAGATTATAGTCAGTGGCTACAATCTTATGCCGCGTACAGACCAAGCGAACGAAAGCGAGCGAATGGTCTTGTTACCCTTCGCTCGCTCTCGTGCGCTTGGTCGCGAGCGCAAACGAATCAGTGTGGACGTCATGCCGTAAGCAAACGAGGGCCTTCGCTCGCCTTCGGCCGTGCTCCGGCGGCTGTCGGTACATCAAAGAGAAATGGAACGAACGTACGGCCGCGGTGTGGACGGACGAGCGAATGCTCATTCAGTTGCGGCGGCTGCACGCAACGGACGTTTCGTTCCATCGAATAAATTGTATCAATTTACGATTATGGAATGGACTAAGATAGATTGCTAATGCACATCGAGTTCTATAAGTAGAAACCGAGGCTTTGAAATCCTAAACATGCTGATTACAACATAAAAAAATGTAATCAAAATCGACGATTGCTTTAATTTCATTTCTTCATTATCAGCCCATTATGTTTCCATTGTTAGAACTCGAGGACTCTCTTGGAGAAGGTTGGGTCATAATCCACCACGCGGGCTCAGTGCGGTTTGGTGGATAGGCTAGTGGCCAACCCATGTCGAAGTTTTCCGGCCGCTCGAAAGCCTTTGATGCATAGCCTAACGACTGTTGTCCTAAGACAAACAACCGGAACCGATGGATTAACGTGCCATCCGAAACACGGAAGCGCTCAGATTAACTATGCCACTAGCGGTCACCCATCCAAGTCTTGACCACAGCAATTGTTGCTTAACTTGTTGATCGCTTCATCGTTGATTGTAACATCGGTTAAAATCGCTAAGTCAAGCTCCGCTGCAAGCGCTTACACTTAACACACACAATTTCATTTAACAACCACATAAAATCCTTGTAAAATTAGGTAATCAATTGATTGTAATCCAGCTCTTTTTGTAAGTCGTTCAATAGTTGGGTTCCATCATACAATATTATTTTAAATAACGACTTCATCCAGCCCACCGTTTTCGCCCATGATCACTAAAATACAACGTGAGTCAAGCAATGGGATTAACTGTAGAGTAGAGGCGTTTTACTTCTTGAATATGAAGTTTAATCATGGCACATTTTATGCTACATATAGCTATAGTACACAACTACATTAACTACACTGACAAGATTTAAAGAACACGAAGATAATATTCATTCTAGTTGCCAGAAAGGGATCAACATATTATTAACAACGTTCGCCTGTGGCTTTTTCGATTATTATTATATTATTTTTTTATTTCTTATTCGATCGCCAATGACAGCCTAGTTCTCTCTGTCGCTCGCTACTTGTCTCGTTCGCGTAAATGGCGAAGCGACAATCGCAGGATTTAATTTAGATTAAAATACAACTTTTTGATTTACCATTTTTGATAAATGAAATAGAAAAACAATACTTAAAAATGAAAAGATACATCATTCTTGTTGTTGCACTAGTTCTGCAGTTTCTGAACACACAAGAAGGCATTTTTTCCTAAATGTTAAATACGCACTGCGTTGTTGCGAGACAGGCCGGAACTAAGTTGACTCAAGACAATTAGCTTGTGTTGATGTCGCAAGCCGAGCGCAGTAAGACGTATCTACCTCCATTTATATATAACATCATTAGATTCGCTGTGGTTCGCCGATCGTGGACGAACTTCAACACGTTGTTTTAGTGTGGACACAACAGCGAAAGCAAGCGAGCGTGCGGTACTGATCGGCAAATCCCACTCGTTTGCATTCGCTCGGTCTCGTTCGCTTGGTCTGTACGCGGCATTACACTGCGGTACGTATCACGATATTTTTGCTTACAGTGCTATCGTCTACCAAAGCCGGTCCGAGACAAATATCGCGATTTTGACAGCTCGTGGCACTGTAAGCGTGTTGATAAATCGTACCAGAGTTGTAGCAATAACGAACCATTTGCGCGCGAAAAACAAATTCATAAAAATAACGTGCATAGTGTGACGGTTAACTATGTGGTGTGTGGATTAAAAAGAAATAATGGAATGGATGGACTGACTTTTACAACTTTTACATCAAAAACAAGGGACACAAGAAAAGACCTTGTAGAAATAAACAAACACCTGTCACTTTTGACAGAACGCTCACGACGATTATGGTGAGCATGGTTCATGTAATCGTCAATATGGCGGCAGTTAAAACCTCATCGATGACGTAGCGTGGGCCATCGTAATCACGCACACGGTGAAAGGGACTGACTGTAATCGCGCTAATATCGATCATGGCTTAATTGGGACCGCACTGTCAGTGCAAAAGTGTGAAGTATACTACCTTTTTATTAGTTTTAATATCTATGGTGTTCATTGCTAGGTTGCTTGTTTATATTTGACTGCTATAAATAAAACTATCGTATTTTCGTATATTTATGTTTTTAATACCTAAAAACTTAATAAAAAGTAAGGAGCAGGGGCTCGTTTAGAACCTCGGTGAGAGCGCGGAGTGCACACTGGGGGACGTTCCGTACCTCAGAGCGCGGTTGTTTAGTTGTTTACTAACTCGCTCTGAGGTACGGAACGGCACGGTTGTTTTCTAACCTCAAACAGACTTTGACAAATTCGACATTGACAGACCACTTGATCCTTACCTAATTTTCTTTGAGAAGAGAGAAGCAGAAAAAGTTTGTTGTAGTCTGATTAGTCAAAGTTATGTCAGATGCGGGTTGCAACCGATTACCGATAGATTTTGATGGTTAAAAAGTTGTGACGCTCCAAAGTTCGGAACGCTCGAGTTAGTACCGAGTGCTTTACCCTGAGGTTGTTTAGTAGTTTTCTAACTCGCTCTGAGGTACGGAACGGCACGGTTGTTTTCTAATCTCAAATAGACTTTGACAAATTCGACATTGACAGATCACTTGATCCTTACCTAATTTTCTTTAAGGCGAGAGAAGAAGAAGAAGTTTGTTGTAGCCTGATTGGTCAAAGTTATGTCAGATGCGGGTTGCAACCTTTTACCGAACGATTTTGATGGTTAAAAAGTTGCGACGCTCCGAGGTTCAGGACGCTCGAGTTAGAACAGCCGAGTGCTTTACCCTGAGCTTCGGAACGGCGTAAGTGCGAAAAGTTGCACTCCGAGTGCACTCCGAGTGCACTCCGAGTGCGCTCTCACCGAGGTTCTGAACCTGCACTCGGGAGATGTATATCTTTGATTACCTTTGTTGTAATATCGTCCGTACCAACATTATTCGTATTTAAGGGTCATACTACACGGGTGGTTCTCCTGCCGCGGGAATCCGCCTCTGAACCGCACTAGTCTCAATTTAATATGAAAGTTGTATGCTGCATGCTACACTGCACAGTTTCCGTCGCGGTTCACAGGCGGGACAAATACTACGGCCGCGTGCAGCGTCAAACCGCCGCGCCGCTGATAACCGGCGCTTTAAACTTCACGGATGGTTTCCCGCTAATACCTCATTCTGCGCGGGACCTTGGCGCTCGCTCGTCATTCGTACGCTTGCGTGGCTAGTGTCGGTCAAAATGTTTGATACGGAACGTTTTATTGTAGAAATACAAGATCAACCTGCTTTAAATTGCATAATGAGGTTTACCACGTTGTGCACTAAAATGACTGAAATATTCCCTAATTTAAACGATTACTTAACACTGGTTCCACCCACACATTGCGCTTTACTTTATTTTTTAATAATTCTATTAATAGTGTATTTTGCATATTTCCACAGCGTAATGTCATATGGGATATTGCTATAGGGTTCAGTGGTTGATATAGAGACCATCTTTATCCTACAGAAACGTGCTATTCGAGCTATATACGAAATAGGTCCCCGCGAATCGTGAGAGATTTATTTAAAGAAATCAATATATTAACGTTGCCTTCCTTATATGTATTTAAAAATATATATATGTTCGTAAAAAACTACATAAATATAAGTAAAATAGTGATCACCACACTTTTAATACTAGAAATACAAATAGGATAGCTGTACCTAGTTTTAGACTTGCGAAGACTAATAAGTCATTCCTAGGAAATTGTGTGCGTTTTTACAATAAAATCCCAAAACACATAACTGAGCTCACAGAGGGCAAATTCAAGTTGACTGTAAAAAGGTTTTAATAAAAAAAGCTTACGATAAAGTTCGGCATTATATAGAAGATAAAGATGCTTGGAATACTCCACTTCTGACAAGCTGTCACTCTGCCACCCATAAAATGTAATATTTGTAGTACCTAAGTAGAAACATTGTAAACATCTATGTATATAAGTATTTAATATCATATATAAGTATGTAATATCAGTCATCAGGTTACCATAGTACAGGCTCTGCCTAATGTGGGACCTGAAGATCTTTGTGTGGATGTTGTCCCATATATTATATTATTATCTATATAAAAAGAATGGCCCCGAGTTTCTAGCCGCTTCTTCTGGGTGGGCTCTATATATTTTGGAATGCGGCGGTAGAGTCTTTAAAGTACATTATAATGAAAGTTGACGTTCATAAGTGCGTCTTTGATGCCTAAATTGAATAAATGATTATGACTTTGACTTTGATATAAGGGTTGTAAGGGCAGTTATCATTTGCGGATCCACGTTAAAATGAACAAAAGACAGCGATAAACCGCGTCCTGTGTAGTTTGATGGTCTGCGGCAGCTTTGTCGAGTGGATTCCTGCGGTGGGAGAACCACCCGTGTAGTATGACCCTAAGACGATCAATTCAGACAACTATGATTTTGAAAATATCAAACGGGATTGTAGGTGTCAGTAACACAGATTCCAATTTTGGAGAGCTAGGTACATTTTTCAGTAATATCATTGGTTGGACAACATGTGGCACATTTATAAAGTAGTCATTAAACAGTTTTAAATTTTCGCCGGATCAACTACTGTTTCCCCTTCAGAAGTAGTATATGAAATAGTCGATATTTTTAGTAGATATAAGAAATAGTCTCATTATAAAAATTTGTTTTATTGTTAGTTTTGTTAATGAAACCAAATATTCATATAAACAACGTTATATTTTTCGATACCTTGTAATCACAATAATTTATGATAAACATTATTTACTAATTTTAGTTTCACATGACCAAAATAATAGGGTTAAGTCATTATTTCACCAATACTTCTATTACCATATTCTATAAATCTTAAACATGTAATTATATAATAAAAGTACTTTACAGTTGCTATAGTCACGCCACAAACTCAAGGTTTCACAATGTAGTCGGTTCGACGTTCAAATAACGAATGGCGCTCGGGCTAGCGAACCTTCTGTTTATAAAGGCTTACTGCCAAGATGGCGGAGACCGTGCGGCATTCGTTTCACAACTTTTAATTCTATTAAACACTTAAAATAATATGGATATTACTGATTTACTGCATAAAAGTAAAAGAAACGATAATTTATAAAATAATAGTAAATTATAATTTAATACTAGATAATATTACTAGATCAAAATATTAACGAGTTACGTTTAGTCAAGTGTTCGCCAAATGTGCGAGCGAACACGTGCAAAAAATATAAACATACTTAATATTATTGGGTTTTTAACAGTTTTATGTAACACATTTTTATCTGTTGTGCATATTATATTGAAGTACTGATCCAACTGATTTTGTAAATAATAACTAAATACGTCAAAACATTATATAGAACATATTAATATTAAACAAAATGTATCATACCATAACTGCAATAAAATATTTACATGCTCAAACACAATTGCTACTTGATATTATATACAGCTTTATTTATAGATAATATAAAACACAATTGATATAGTATAATATGAATCACGTTGTTCATACATTCGTCAACCAGTATATCGATCAGTATATAGATCACTTTAATATACAGTGTACATACAAATGTAAAATTAATCACCATTGATAAAAAAGGCTTTAGATGTCATCACCCAAGACTGGATTTGTATTCTTTCACTTTCGTAGAAATCCTGAAATCCATTAACTTCTTATTTCTAGTAGTTTTTGTAGGCCTTCAGTGTACTTGTCTGTCGGTGGTAACTGGTACCTATCGGAATCGCTGGACTACAGTCGGCTGAACAACAAAGACAGATGACATGCCGACTCTATTCCCGAGAGTTTCTTGCACAGACTATAAGAACCTACGTATGCTACTTTGTTTTCCGAGTCGCGTCAACACTGATTTTGGCGATATTATCACTATTTTCATTCCAATTCAATATCGCACTTTTGACAGGTGAGATCTAACAGCCGTTCGGAATGGGTTGAAATCACGCTCACGTCGCTCACGGCATGGAATACACGCACACACAGGCAGATGGTAGCTATCGCAATATGCACACATCAACAAACTGTCATTTTTGACGGACCGTTCACGGGGATTTCAGTTTCTAGCATGGTTATTGAAATCGCAAAATGGTGTCCTTGATGACGTATTTTTTTTAATTTATTGGGGTAAACAAACAATACCACAGTAAAAGCTTAAGCCTAATAAAACTTATATTTAACATAGTGCTAACTATGGTATCAGCACCGTTTACCACGGATTATTTAAGGAGTAATAACTTTAGGTTTATAATGCGATAGGTGATAGTACTATATATTCTAGAAGTTGTATAATTTTATTCTTAAACATACTAGGTCACGTTGCCGCAATATCAATATTATTTAAATTTGTGTCATACAGTTGTACCAGCCGCTATAGCGGAGAACGATTACCAGCATTAGTGCGGCAACGGAAGGTTGCAAACAACTGTGAAGGTTTACGGCAGTGCGTTCTAGTAGGTATTTTATAACATATTTTACTAATGATAGGTATACAATCATATATATTGTGACATAGTTCATAAAGCAACATTGCTTCCAGTTGTTTACGTCTAGACTGGAGTTTCAATAGTTTATATTTATGTAAAAGCTGTTCATATGAAAAACTGCTACGGAAACATTTATAATGCATATTTTGTCTGTACACGTTCGAATACATAACGTAATACATGACGTCACATGAGTCTACGTTGTTGCGCTTTCGTACATTTGGAATCAGAAATCACTTTTAGTGCGCTAAAAGTGATTTTGACGCGACTCGGAATACAATACTGCGGTCCCAATTGGCCATAATCGATATTAGCGCGATAAAAGTCGGTCCCTTTCACAGTGAAAGTGATGACGTCTTAACTGCCGCCATATTGACGATTACATGAACCATGCTCTACACCATAATCGTCGTGAGTGTTCTGTCAAAAGTGACAGGTGTTTGTTTATTTCTACAATGTATTTACTGGTGTCCCTTCTTTTTGATGTAAGTTGTAAAATTCGGTCCATCCATTCCATTATTTCTTTTTAATCCACACACTACATAGTTCACACACCTTCACACTATGCACGATATTTTTATGAATTTGTTTTTCGCGCGCAAATGGTTCGTTATTGCTACAACTTTGGTCCGAATTAACAACACGCTTACAGTGCCACGAGCTGTCAAAATCGCGATATTTGTCTCGGACCAGCTTTGGTAGACGATAGCACTGTGAGCAAAATTATCGCAAAACGGACCACTGCACAAGTCTACACTGCGGTCCCAATTGGCTATAATCGATATTAGTGCGATAAAAGCCGGTCCCTTTCACCGTGAGCGTGATTACGATGGCCCACGCTACGTCATCGATGACGTCTTAACTGCCGCCATATTGACGATTACATGAACCATGCTCTACACCATAATCGGCGTGAGCGAACTGTCAAAAGTGACAGGTGTTTGTTTATTTCTACAATGTATTTACTGGTGTCCCTACTTTTTGATGTAAAAGTCGGTCCATCCATTCCATTATTTCATTTTAATCCACACACTACATAGTTAACCTTCACACTATGCACGATATTTTTATGATTTTTGTTTTTCGCGCGCAAACGGTTCGTTATTGCTACAACTTTGGTCCGAATTAACAACACGCTAACAGTGCCACGAGCTGTCAAAATCGCGATATTTATCTCGGACCAGCTTTGGTAGACGATAGCACTATGAGCAAAATTATCGTAAAACGGACCTCGGCACTAATGTATCGATGTGTCAAAATCATAGCATTATATTTTTTTCTATGAAGATTCCTTACAGCATTAGTGCGTTCGAATAGTTCACTTTGATCGTTTTTAGCGCAAATAACGCTAAAAACGCTCACAAGGGGCGTTCCAATTGAAAATCTGTGGGTGAAAATATCGTTCATGCCAATTTTTGACCCACGTCCGGAGCATGGTTGTTTGTGATCGTTATTTGACAGCATAATCATGCGATTTTAGGTCATGCTCAACTACGCTTATGCTCAGTTGAGCGTTCGAATAGGGTATGGGCAAAAGTAGCAAAAATAACGTTTTTGAGCTTTACGAACGCTTTAACAAAAGATCCGTCAATGAAAACGCCACCGAATGCCCTCATAAGCTAAACGAACGCACCTGATATTAATCTGTGACAAACGGTTTTGGTTTATTGTAGGTACACACAAAATAAGAGTTTTATTATTTTGTATGAAAAAATATCAGTTTAAAATATGAATGTCCCAGGATTTAAGTCTAACCATTTACGCCCTAGTGATCTTGAAACCAAGAGCCGTGCCAAAGCGTTTGTAAGTTTAATTCAAATGTATGAAGAGGTTATAGTTAGTTGGACTCGTTGTTTAAATTACTTTGTTTTTACAGAATCTGCCTGGTAAATGCTTCGAAAAACACGTTGGATGTGTATGGAGGCGAGGCAACAAGTTCGCTATATATCCTAGAAGCCAAACAACAGGACAGAAACCGGTGACGGACGAAAACCTGATTCTCAACATTCGCCAAGACATATTACTATTCAACCCTATTTTAAGGAAATTAGTAAATGAATCAAATGGCACTTATTTAGCTTTACAGAAAGCCGCAGAATCATCGAAAACGGTTGATAACCAAGTAGAATTTTTGAAGCTCTCCCGCCAATACCGCTCAATTATCCGTGTCTGTATTGAGAGTCTTCAAGAAGCTTCGCAAAGATCAGATGGCGTGGAAAAAGCCAACTTACTAGCTCACGTTACTATATTCTACTCTGTAGAGTGCATATGGCATTTATGCGAGATACTCTACCTAGATAATGTACCTGGAGATATAGTGTTGCCATTTCTGTTAGAATGGGTTAGATTTCACTTTCCATGCCACGAACAGACCGCGGCAGAATTACTAGAGGCCTGCGAACGAGGGTCTGAAGATCACCAGGACTATTGGGATACAGTTGTTGGCATGATTGTTCAAGGTCGGGTGGATGTAGCTAGGGCTTTACTAAAGTTACACTCTGCAACAGATTCCAATGAGTTCAAGCTCATGGATAACACACTGAGAAGCATGCCAGTTTATAATGTAAGTAATAACACGAATAAACTCTAAAGCTTAACACATACTTATGCCACAAATAAGTTTTAAAATAAAACTACTAACAAACAACTAGTGTTTTGTACTTAATAAGACTAGTAGACTTTGAGATTGCAATTGTTTTTATTTATTTGAAAGATCAGTTCTTAGAAATCGTTTTTTAATTCCTCAATGACCTTGTTAACCTTTCTTCTCTGATAATACTAATATATACCACATAATTTTAATTTCAAATCAAAAACCATTACATTGCTCACCATTTAAACTGACAATACTAAGTTGTACCACAGTAGCTCTCATCAATTATTAGCATTAAACATATTGTTACTGAGATCATGGCGCTTGCAACAGTATCGAAATATCGGGAGCTCATTAGAAATAAATACACAGTTTTCATCCTGTAAGTAAAAATTTGTTTATTGAAAACAACATTGAAAGTTTAAAAAAATATTAGCATATCAATGTATTATGATCTTTTTGGAGCAGTCATCAGTTGCAACCAGAAGTACTAATGTCTCTCTTCTTGAAATTGGTTAGAACCTTACTAACAATGGGTGACTACTAATACTATATGAGGAGTCTTGGAATATAAACCAGTTAATCACTGTCATGTTTTTGTAAAAAATTGTAAAATATTATGGTAAAGTTCATGATTTTCTAATTTAGAATTAAAGAAATCTATCAATTTATTGGTGTTGGAATCACTGTTTGGAAACCTACATTCTGCATTCTTGAATGTGGCCCTTGTGAATAAAAAAAAAAAGAAAATGGATATATCAGTTATTGACCAAACCAAATGGATATATAGGTTTTTGATAGAATACGCAATGTTTAGGAATTATCAGTCTCTGTTTTGATCGCCATCTTCGTTTAGTACGATTGAAGTAATTATCGGTTATGTTCAGATAAGGGTATTTCGCAGATTACATTACCAGGCCGGTTCCGACCAGGTTACATTAATGATAGAGAATGATATGTAGGTAAACAAACAATTGGCAACATTAAAACAAAATTAAAAATTAGATTTATCAGTTTTTGTTCCGATGCTTCTCATATGATGGTTAATTTGTGAGTTATTGATAAAGACATTAATTTACAAGCTGAATAATATTTTTAGGTATATGGAGGTATATCTACGGGAGAGTTCACAGTGTCCTGGAAGCACTGGCAGGCAGAGTGCCGGTCCAAGCTCAGCAGCAGAGTACTAGCTTCCGAACCTAAGCTAGAACTTATAATGAAAGTAAGGATTTTTTATAATGCATGTCTAAAAATGCTTTTGTGTTTCAGAAATGAATTATGTTCAAAATTGCAACAAGGTAGGAAGCAAAGCTGTAGTCATGTTAAGTGGAGGCAGCTTCATCAAGGTTTTGTATGAGAAATCATTGTTAGAATGCCTATTGTAACTCGTCTCCATTTATCACTTACCAGCATGAATGATTGCAGATCTCAATCATTTCTGAATCTATAGCAGGAATATATAATAATCTGACTTACACTTTTTTGAGGGGACGGGAATGATTTAGCAGTACAGTATAGAGTTCTAACCCACTAAATACTCCCTGCCGAGTTGAGGTGAGATTGTGCAACCCCATCTCAGCTCAATTAGCATTACTATATGACCGTGGTGAGTGGTAGACTTGTATCTATCTTAACCATGCCACAGCTCCTTGACCACAGAGACAGTGCACCTCATGGAGCCCACACACTGCACCTGCTCTAATCAGCAACCGAAAAGGCCGCCTCGCACGCATCCGGGAACCAGCTGGATGGCCTCCACCATCCACTGTCCCCAGACCGCTGATCTGAGTTTCACAGTTTTTAAACATTAAATGAAAATGACATTGATGTGCAATCGATGTCATTCTGTATTTATGAATTGCAGCTAATAATCGGCGAGTACTCTGCATTCGCATCCATCCGCAGCAAGTACAACTCGTGGTTCGACATCCTGGGCGGGTGGGTGATGTTCACGACGCCGTGGGCTCGGAGACACGAGCTGGGTGCGGCGGCTGCGGGGGTGGCCGGCATGCGGACGGAACCGCGGCGGCCGCTCGACTCCACGGTGCGGGCACTGCTCGACGGAGACTTGCATCAGGTACACTGCCACAGACAGCATTCATAACCTTTCGAGTATAATAGACAGAAAACTGCAAAATACTTAAACTTACTAGTTCAAAGTCTTAATATGTTGTACTGCCTACGAAGAAATAATGTCACAGGCAAGTGCAGCTCGGCACTTATTTTGCCACATTGAATCGGAAAGGAAACGAGAATAAAACTTATTAAGCAGAACACATTGCTGTTAGATTTCAATATTTAGTTCTGAAGAAAAAAATACATCCTAAATTAAATAAAAAATAGACTGACGTTTTGCATAGTATTGACCATCTATTTGCTAATGTAGGTAATTGAACATGCTTAAATAATTATAATTTTACTACAATTGCTCCTGCACCACTTCAGAACACATACTGGCATGATGATTCACAGCTGGGCCACGTTCAGAACCTCGGTGAGAGCGCACTCGGAGTGCAACTTTTCACACTAACGCCGTTCCGAACCTCTGGGTAAAGCACTCGGTTGTTCTAACTCGAGCGTTCCGAACCTCGGAGCGTCGCAACTTTTTAACCATCAAAATCGATCGGTAAAAGGTTGCAGCCCGAATCCGACATAACTTTGACCAATCAGACTACAACAAACTTCTTCTCTCTTCTCAAAGAGAATTAGGTAAGGATCGAGTGATCTGTCAATGTCGAGTTTGTCAAAGTCTGTTTGAGGTTATAAAACAACCGTGGCCGTTCCGTACCTCAGAGCGAGTTATAAAACAACTAAACAACCGCGCTCTGAGGTACGGAACGACCCCCGGTACTTTA
Source organism: Selenia dentaria (assembly GCA_917880725.1). Classification (NCBI taxonomy): domain Eukaryota; kingdom Metazoa; phylum Arthropoda; class Insecta; order Lepidoptera; family Geometridae; genus Selenia; species Selenia dentaria. The sequence goes on from OU862877.1 coordinate 1,580,311, forward strand.
CAATGATAAAAATGAAAATGTACGCGAAGATTTGACGTGTGCTCACTTGCAAGAAAATCTTCCGACTTATAACGTACTGAACACGACTTTTAAGCCCCGCCCACTTGAGGACGACTTTTGTTGGGTCATTTTTTTATCGCAGTTACAGTTCCTGACTTATTATTTCTTCATAGGTTACTGCTGTTAAAAGCCTCTACAGTTTTCGACATATTTAAATTTAATTATTTTAATAGAAAATAATTAAATTCAAATAAAACGGTTAGATTTAGGATAGGGTGTTTCATATTCAAATCAGTCAGAAACGTTGTTAAGTACACGCCCTTAACGGGAATAGGTCGACTTAAACTGTAACCCTATATAAAAAGTGTGTGTTATGTTGTGTCACACTTCTGAGATGTGGTAAAGTTTAAAGAGTGTTGTAAATGCACCCATAGTAATCATCATGTCCCAACTTTTCGTATCTAATTACAGGCTACGTGGTAAATGAACACTATTAAGCCTGGCCGACATGCTCCAGGCAAGTTATATTCCTATCTCACAACAAAAGAAAATGGTTGACTATCTTCATTTTTTATCTCGTATCTGAAAACCATTGGCAAATTCGTCGGACGTATTTGGCATGGCATATGGGAAACAACCAAGAGATGTAACATCTTATATTTCATGGTGACTAGCTGAGCGCATTGCCATGCAGGGCTTGTACTGTTATAATTTCAAATTCTGACTGGCACTCAACTATTATAGGCTAGCGTGGAACTTAACATCGGGCGAGTGACTTGTCGTCTCGTCACAGAATTTCATTTAAAATAAATATCTTGTCGAAATATGGGGCTGTGCAGCACAGACTCATATAAACCGTCTTCAAATATGGGGCTGTGCAGCACATACTCATATAAACCGTCTTCAAATATGGGCCTGTGCAGCACAGACTCATATAAACCATTTTCAAATATCGCAAAACGAGTAAATCAAAACTCTATTTAATTATAACCGTCTAACCACATCACCACGTTGTATAAAGAAACTAAAATATTTAATTTAAAACAACTATACATTTACACTACATTCATTCTGATCAAAAAAGTACTATTGCAAAAAAATTATACAGAAATTAAAATTACAAGCACACAGAACCATGTATGGTAAACATAATATTATGTATGAGAGTGCAACATTTTATAATAAGTTACCTAACGATATAAAAGATTGTCAAATTTCTGTTTTTAAAAGTAAACTTAAAAATATATATTTATAATTATATTTAACCTAAGATTGCTGAACAAATATGTTATACTTGAATCACTTTAATTAGTTCTTTAGTGTTAAATCTCATTTTAAGTGAACCTTGTTCTTTATGAGAAATAAAATTCTTTAAACCTAAATCTAAAGTCTATGTGATGTCATAATAATAATTGTAGTAACTACTACACAAAACAATAGTAGTAGTTGAATTTGTCCTCGTTTCAGGTGATACATGAAATACAGCAGATATCCGACAACGGGTGGTTCGCGACGCATCTCACCGACATCTTGTACCATTGCGGCAAGTTGAAGGTCTTGGACAACCACCAGGACAAGTAAGTCACAATATCTAATTAATTCTTCAAAAAATGAATCAGCCTTTATGTTTTAGATACCTATTCTACACTCTCAAATGTTCGTATTTCTATAGCTACATCGCTTCCGACATTATAAAATGTTCCACAAACGTTGAATATTAGAGGCATTTAATCTATTATGTGTCCTTTGGATAATCCTCTGGGGAGTTCTATGTTCAGTTCAGTAGCGGACATCCTACGGCTGAGATGGTGATGAATCTAAACCCCTTTTTTCACATTGTGGCTGTGAGAGAAGTAAGCCGCCCTGCGACCGTCTTCTATTAGAAAAACTTGGAAAGCTCTGAAGTGACAAACGCTTTAGATACAGTGTATGCAGAACTTTGAATCTATAATTGTTCTGTGTTGCAGTGTCATGAGAAGGGGTGATAGTTATCATCTAGCGAACGACGTCACTTACTAGCATAAAAATGTAGTTAGTATTTACTTACTTTACGTAAAATGTTATGCATTCTTATTTGTAGTGTTATTAAAACCAGTGTAAAAGTTAGTACTTGAAGTCACTCAACGCCTAGACCCCTACAAATGCGTAGAACTATAGCTTCTCTAAGCGTTTATTACCGGTTGTTTTATGGCGAATGTTCTGAAGAGCTTTTTAATCTTATTCCTTCTTCACCATTCCGATCCCGAACTATTCGTTCCGGCCTTGCATTGCATCCATATACTGTTCACAACTTCTTACCACAGACCAAAAAGTTTGGCAGTTCCTACCTCTGTCGTGTAAGTACTTTGTGGAATGCTCTGCCGGCGTAGTATTTCCTTGCTATGACCCTGGGTCTTTCAAGCGGGGCGTTACAAAGCATCTCTCAGGTCATCATAGGGGTGGCGATTAGTGCAGCTTACGGCTGCACTAATGGTCATTGCTTCTTGATTTCATTTTCGCTTACCATCAGGCGGGAGAGAGTCACTTTGATATAGTCACTATAAAAAAAAACTTAAGTAAAATGTTATGTTTTCCAATTTGTAGTGTTACGAACCGGCTGCGTGAGAGCCTGATCCTTGAGTACGGCAGCCTGCTCACAGAACACAAGTCGCTCTGGCCCGTCGGACTCTCCTACTTGTCTTCGTGCCCGCCCGAAGGTAATACACTTTCTAACGTGTTTTTACAATCTTTACATACAGTTCTAGGTTTCTACCTGGCCCGTCAGCCGCTTCGCTCGCTTGGTCTAAGGGGCGAATGTTATTCCTGTGAGCTCTTGGTATATTTTATGATTTTATGGCAATAACGCGCACGGTTCCAGGACTGGGTGACCCAGTTACAACTATCCTACTAGTGTTAAATGGTCAGCACCTGGATGACAGAGTTTTACTCGTAAGTAAACAATTTATTTTCTTGGTCTAATCTCAAACCAAACTTATATATTCATATAATATAATATATTCAAATAATATCAACTTAGATATTCATTGGCTTTTAGTGTTGCTTAACAGCGCTCTAATGTCAGGTATATTTAGTGTTGCTGTGTCGGTAAAACAGGCAGTTTTTCATCGCATGAACACACGGATAAAAAATCGTTTTCTAAAAATGAAACTCAACTAGATCGATTTATGGTTGCTGCATCGCTCTTTTTACTCTCTAAATGAATACCTAGCATCAAATTAAAAAGTTTTTTTAAAATAATTACTCATTAGTTTTACGTTGTGTTCTTTTGCTTGTTTGTTCTATAACAGTATTTCATGTATTAGTTTTAGCTTATAATCATATTGTTTGCATGCTATTAATTTGGCGAAATGTGTTAGCTCTTCAATGTTTTTATTTTGTAAACATCTAACATGTACTCACATTTGAAGCAAATAAATAATATTCTATTCTATCGCCCCCGAAACCCACTGCATACCAAACTTAATGAAAATTGTTGGAGCCGTTTCCAAGATTCAGTATATATAGATATATATTCAGTATAATAATACTTTAACTTTTTTCTGTGCCTTCGTATCCATCAGGTCAGATAGTATATATTTAGACTCTGTCTCATTCCCGTTTTTATTGGTCAGGGGTCTTAAAACTACGGCCCGCGAGCTCTACCAATCCGGCTCGCGACCACCACCAGTCCAGCCACCGATATGATAATTGCTTGCAGTACCCCTAGCCTAGGAAAGATATAAAATGTTTCCTTTGACGTTTCTCGTAGACAGTATGTCCCGCTACTCCCGCTATAGAGCACGGAGTCGTCGAAACGTGGATATAATTCTCTCCCATTGAAATAATGATAAGTTTATTTTCATCCAAAAATGTCTCGCGCATAATATAATAACATTTTTTAGTGGCAAATGGAAAGAAAATTACACCGAAGGTATATCCGAAATGTCACAACTTCTTCGATTACCCAGATAATTAATTCAGGCACATATTTCGGGTAATCAAAAATGGCGTTGTAATGCATTGCAGCCTCGAAATCATACGCAGCCAGTGCATATCAAGGTTATTATTGTATTACTTACTGTTATAAGGTCAATAAATAATTCTAATTCTAATACTTTCAAATCTACAATAGGTCCCCACTTCCATACGAATAATGAGTCTTTGTAAATGAAATAAGATACTACGTATGGATAGCACACGCTACTCGGAGACTTTTGTTACATTTGCTTTAAATGGCACCTACGAAGTACAAACCATAGGAAACGCTACTCTCGCCGTCTATCCACGTGGATAAAGTATCCTCTGGCGTTGCCGTGCTCGCAAGGGAGATGAAAATGACATGGTGGAATAGATTTCTTTCCTCTCCACGGGGAGAAATAGTCCACTGTCCGTGCTAGCCGTGCAGTTGTAGGTTAAATATAATTGTGTCAATCATCAGAAGATCATCAGTGAACTATGCACTTGCCGGCTAGTTCCTAAATAGATAATCGCGCGAAAGTCAATACTCAATATATCCACCTACTTACATTGTTCATAACTGTTGTGTTATGGTGTGCTCAATAGGATTTTGGCCCTTTGAGGCTTTGAAAAGCAATCCGTGTGGCTATAAAATTTGGAGACCCCTGGTCTAGATAAATAAGTACATGTGCTTCTATTTATTTAATTATCTGTTTTATTTCCAGGTTTACGACGAGCGGAGTTGATTCTGGAGCGGGTCCCGGTGGATACAGAGGCGAAGGCGATGCGGGTCGTCGCACAAGCTAAGAAATACGGCCTGCTCGGAGTTGGTAAATGTTGTTTTAACTCGCCTCTTATGTTCTCGCGTCATGTAACATTACTCAATATTCATGGATCACGCATTTTCATACGCTTTCCATTGTAACCTGTTTTTGTTGTAGTATAACTTTATATCTCATTTTGGAACTGGCCGACGGGGTAAGAAGAAGGCCGATCTTGGTTAATTTTCGGATGGAGTACACAGCTCCAAATATATGGAAATTTTTATTAAAAACCCAGGAGTTTTGGCGTAGCGAGAGGTTTTAAGATTCTCTACACCAGGAATTGTCCACATGAACAGGAGAATCCTCTCATCCGTGCATGTGATGGTGTATATTTGACCCTCTTAATTTGTTCCTGAGCGAGGTGAAGATGCTAGAGACTACATATTTTCACGATTGATGATTACTACGGAAAACACGCTCTTCGAGATTGAACCTCTACACCAATACAAAGTGTCACTGTCAATTTCTATACGCGAGTGTTCCCCCTTTTTTTGAGGGGGGAAATGCTGTGCACTTCAGTAGTTCAACCTAATTAGAACCTGAGCACCTAGTAATAAAGACACATGTATTCTAAATCTTACATATGATTATACGTCACAAAAACAGAGCATAGCAATAATGGACACCTGTCACTCGACTATATTCTGTATTTTATATAGTGTATTCTATAATCTGTATGCCATGTTATGTATTATCTGATGTGTATTGTTCATCAAAGTTTAAAATACATCATCAGGATAATAACTGAGAATAATGTATGCTTGTGATGCAAATGTTTGAAATGAGTCGCGTCACATACTCGTATATGTAATGGTTTGTTGTGTTGTGTTGTAGTGTCGACGGTATGCGTGTGCATATCGAGCCGGCACCTGTCGGCGGGGCGGTGCGGCGCGGCGCTCGCGTGGGCCGTGCGCGCGCGCTGCGGGGCCGCTGCGGGCCGCGCGGCGCACGCACTGCTGCGCGACTACTGCCGCACCGGCTCGCTGCGGGCCGCAGACCTGCTGCTCACCGCCGGCCCTGCCATGCTGCTCAACGACTCGCTGCTCTTCCTAGGTGATTCACCTCGCACTTGATTATAGCGTTATATCAACTTTTCAAAACAATTTTGTTATAAACTCTAACATGGTTTTCACAAATGTTTACTGCTGTAAGAACGTGTCCCAGACTACTGCTCGATGTACTGTATGTCGACGTTCAAATTCATAACATTAACAAGTTTTCATCATGAACACTACTACTACTTCTTAACAAAGCACTGAAAGTGTTAGCGACGCAGCGAAAACTCTAGAATAAGTTAGAATAATTTGTAAATATAGTTATAGATAATCCTTTAGATATAAGTAGATAATTATAGGTAAACCAGTATAACGTATAGAATAACTAGCTAGAACAACGCAGAACTTTCTGGAAACAAATGACCTTGTACAAAGAAAAGAGACAGGGATAAGAAAGAGACATTATCTTTCTATTCCAGCGCTCTCATTGGCTGATCACTTATTGTTTACTAAGTATTAAAGCCGCTAGTTGTAACGTCTACTTGAACTATATATATATATAGAGCCGTCTTGTACTCGATTATGTTCAGTATTATTGTATCACTCGTGAAGTAATAAACCTCCGGTCGGAAAAGAAACTTTTATTTCGGCACCTTCACCCGCCAAGCGAAGAATCTCGAACAAGAAGAACAATTTTACAGTCCACTACACCGAAAACCAGTAACTGAACGTTACAGAAACTGCATCAAAATCAGCACCAAAGGCTTTTGTATTTTACATCATAATAAAGTATATGTTGTGGGTGGGTTAACTGTATCTTGCGTTATATTTTCGAGATGTTAAAATTTCACTTTATTGTTAATGAGTAAACGATTAACAAAGCATTGGATGAACTGTGCCCACATATCGTAATAGGTAAAGGTAACATGCTCATGAAAAGCGCAGCTGGTATGTCAGATTTTGTTGGTGCATTTACTAGCTAGTGTGTGGCCCGTGACTTTGTTCGCGATAAAGTAGTCTACGTGATTTCTAGGTATAAGCTATCTCCATTTCAAATCACATCTAACGCGGCGTCTTTCTTTCGTAAGCGATCTTGACGCGAACGCGAAGCGACGCGGCGCAAAAACAACAAACAGTCGATACCTATGTAAGTGGCCTACGTGACCAAACGCATGTACATATTTGGAGCAAGTAAACATATTTGTATTTGTATGTAGGGCGCGGCGCGGAAGGAAGCGAACGCGATCAATTGGTTTGATATATTCGCGCGAATTGGGGTGCATTGTTTTAATAATGTCAGAAGTAGAATGTACAGTCCACTGAATGGCGGCGGCGCGACGGTGGTGCGGGACGATTCGCCTAGCACCGCATCGAATCGCTTCGCAATCGCGTTCGCTTTGAATCGCCTACGTAGGACGTCGCCTGAATCCGTTGAGCTTTCAGCGATATAACATCCTCGCAAACCGCTTGTTTAATAATTTTTTTTATGTTTATTGTTTGCAGGAAAGTACTGCGACTTCCACAGACTGTACAAAAGCAGAGAGTTCAAGAAAGCAGGTGACCTGCTCGTCTCATTGATCACTTCCAAAATAGCACCAGATTAGTAAGTGTTGTGGAATGAATAAAAATTAAATAATAATTATTATTAGAGATCCGTAGAAGAACGAAAGTCACCGATATATCCCAGAAGATAAGCCAGTTAAAGTGGCAGTGGGCAGGGCACATAGCACGCAGAACAGATGGTCAACAGGCCGCTTCCAACCGGCCCTTTTGGAAAATCATGGGGGAGGCATATGTTCAGCAGTGGACGTCCTACGGCTGAGATGATAATAATTATAATTAGTTTGTAGATTTTTGCCATTTTAGACAGAATAATTGCATATTCTCGGGCGGAATACGAACCCGCGTCTTCTGAAAACCCATGTAAAAATTTGGTCTTTCTAAGCAGGCATTACTGCTTTATAAATCATATACGAGTAATACAAATAATTCTACTGTGATAGTTAATATTGGCGGAGGCATTATTATTATTATCCTGTCTATTATCTTAAGAGATTCCGTGTCAATACATAATGTTTTCTATTTTTTTATGTTCATCAAACAAATGGTGTCACGCACATACATAGTACTCTTTTCAATGAAACATGCTTATGTAGTCAATTAAATCTCAAGAACTTGTTTGCGTGGCACTGCACTGCGGTCGTCACCCCGATATTGAGTTTTTGAGCCTTCTCTTTAATTTCACCATGCTTCACACCCGCAGTAATGCTTGCGCACTACTGCTTCGCGGCAGAATATCTGATACTGCGGTGGTACCGACCAAGGCGGCCTCTTGCTATACGTTGTACTCAACCCTCAACTATATGTTATACTCAACTCTTATTAGGTAAAGTCAAAGTCAAAATCATTTATTCAATTTAGGCATCAAAGACGCACTTATGAACGTCAACTTTTCATTACTTTAAAGTAATGAAAAGTTGACTCTACCGCCGCGTTACAAAATATATAGAGCCCACCGAGAAGAAGCGGCAAGAAACTCGGGGTCATTCTTTTTATATAGATGTTTACAATGTTTCTACTTAGGTACTACAAATATTACATTTATGGGTGGCAGAGAGACAGCTTGCCAGAAGTGGAGTATTCCAAGCATCTTTATCTTCTATATAATGTCGAACTTTATAGTAAGCTTTTTTTATTAAAACGTTTTTTACAGTCAACTTGAATTTGCCCTCTGTGAGCTCAGTTATGTGCTTTGGGATTTTATTGTAAAAACGCACACAATTTCCTAGGAATGACTTATTAGTCTTCGCTTGTCTAAAACTAGGTACAGCTATCCTATTTGTATTTCTGGTATTAAAAGTGTGGTGATCACTATTTAACTTATATTTATGTAATTTTTTACTAACATACATTATATTTTCAAATACATATAAGGAAGGCAACGTTAATATATTGATTTCTTTAAATAAATCTCTCAAAGATTCACGGAGACCCATTTCGTATACAGCTCGAATAGCACGTTTCTGAAGGATAAAGATGGTCTCTATATCAGCCGCTGAACCCCATAGCAATATCCCATATGACATTACGCTGTGGAAATATGCAAAATACACTAACCGCTCCGTAGAAGCATCTGTTAGCTCTCTTATTTTACGTACTGCATATGCAGCAGAACTGAGTCTCCCAGACAGGGCATTTATACGAGGACCCCATTGTAATTTTGCGTTAATTTTAATGCCTAGGAAGACTGTTGCCTTGTCCATTACGAGTTTAACTCCATCAAGCGTAACGTTGGACGCCAAATATGGAACAGTAGGCAAAGAAAACTTCAAACATTTTGTCTTTTTTGAATTCAGAACCATTTAGAGATACTAGATAGAGCGTTGTTTACTTGAATTAGTGTGCTATCTTTCCTATCTACTTTAAAAATCAGAGATGTGTCATCCGCAAATAAAACAATATCACAAAGAACCTTGTCACCATCTTTTTCATGTTTTTATTGCCATAAAATTTAATCGCTAGGCCCTTGTGATCAGACCTGACCCCGGTCATAATTGTAGTTTCCTTAGCCTTACAATTTGAATAAATATTGTCTATGCAGGTAGCTGAATGGTCAGTTATTCTAGTGGGCTCAACGAATAAATAATTCGAATGGAATGATTTAAACAGTGCAATTAGGTTTGTTTTATCTGATGAATCTGCTAATAGATCGATGTTGAAGTCACCACAGATATAGATTTGTTTGTTACATTTAGAGATTTTCTTTACAATTGATTCCATTGTATCCATAAAATTTTGAAAATTTGATTTATTCTCTTTACCATATGGTGGTCGATATACACCCAACACTAGATGCTTTTCCACCTCTACACAAGCTACCTCACAGACGCGTTCTATCGCACATCCGACTAAGTCATGCCGCTCTTTGAACTTGATATTGTTTCTAATTAATATAATACAGCCTCCTCCTTCAGCGGATGTGCGGTTGAACGAGCTAGCCAGCTGGAAATTACTAATATTAAATAACATCATATCTTTCTTAAGCCATGTTTCGGTAAAGCACAACACATCAAAAGGATGTTTATTTAAATGAAGTTCAATGTCAAGTATTTTGCCAGAGAAACGATTAATGATGTGATAATACAATGTCATATCAGATTGTTTCTCTTTTGTCTTACTTAAAAGTTTAAACAATTTATATTATTAGTACTTGTACTTAGTACTGTTATGTCATTTGAACACTTCGTTATATTTCCAAGAACTGCGTTAATATTATATGCTACTAAAGTAGCAATTAAATTCCTATATTTCTTAGGTAGGTACATCCTATCCCGGGTCAGCTTAAAATTAGTAATAAAATTATTACAATCAAAAAATAAAAATTTGTCACTGTGACGACATGTCATATTATACATTAATGTATTTAATTAATGAATGTGCTTATTCTGTTAGGTATGCAAATTATACATCTCAAGACAAGAAAAGAGAATGTATTATACTATGTTTAAATTTTAGATAAATAAATAAATAAAATAATAAAATGTTTGAAATTGAACACTGTTGCAAGAGAATGGGGCTAACTGTCTTGGGCTGATGCTTTGAGTTTCAGCATTTATCTGGGTGGCAATACATCTGTGGGCACGTCTGAAACTAAAATTATAATATGTAAAAAACCCCATTGTTTTATTTGTATGATAACTAACGGGATTCACTCACGTAAATAAGTCAGATCGTTCCGACTATAGTTTCAACCACATCCGGTGGTCTTTCTCAAGGAGAGTGCAGAACGCTCGCGACGCTCGCATTAAAATATTTTTTTTTTAATATTAATTAAATATCCGGCCCTCGACTTTAGTGCATACTGATAAATCATCATCATCATCATTATCAGCCGGAAGACGTCCACTGCTGAACATAGGCCTCCCCCATAGAACGCCACTTGGACCGGCTACTCGCTTCCTGCATCCAGCGATTCCCCGCGGTTTTTATGAGGTCGTCGGTCCACCTAGCGGGGGCCGGCCTACATTACGCCTTCCGGTGCGTGGTCGCCACTCGAGAACCTACTGATAAATATCTCTGGGGAAATGGCTTGTTTTATGCACTTGTGTAGTGCATTTTGCAGCATTAGTTTCAATTTTAAAGAGAAGATACAACACACACAATCAATATGATATGCACATAGTTGCGGAGTAAAAAATTTAGTACTTGTTTAGCCTTCGCAGGCGTACAATTTTTATAAATATATAATTATTTTGTGTTCTTGCAGTTTCTGGGACACGCTTTTACTGGACACTCTGCCCCTACTGGAGTGCGACACGCCCGTGTTCTCGACAGCCGGCACGTGCAGTATCATGCAAGCGCTAGAATTGCGCCCCACGCCCGCGTTACAGGGCGATCGAGCGCAGTTGTTACGACTGGCACTTGCTCGAAACGCTGCCAGAGTTGCACTATTGGAAACGCAGGAAAAGCCGGAATGAGATAACAATTTGGCTTAAAGGCCAAAATTAACAAAACCACAATTTAAAGTCATAATTTTCAAGTATTATGCAAAAGCACAATTTTTTTCTAACTATTTCAGGCAGACTTATTGTGGGATTGAAACCTTTCAGGGTAAAAAGGCTATGCGTTATCTAGGTTGTGATAACTCCATTCCAAATTTCACTCAAAGCAGTTCCAACGTTTATAACAGTAGTGTTTTTTGTAGCCTAAATATCTAAATAAAATTGTGATATCAAAATAAACTAATCATTGGCATTCAAAGTGTTTTACTATACTTGACTAATCCACTAAGGGGTCTGTAATGTAAAAGGGTTAACTATGTATTACAACTGCTGAGAGAGGTCGAATGTACTATATATATTGATAACATGGAGATATATAAGGTCTTTGTTAATTAGTGCACAATATCTAATGCGGTGGTTTGGAATCGATAACTGGTCATTATAGTGAAAGAAAAAAGCAAGTTTTTTTATTATTATGAACCCATATTCATTGCTCCGCTGCTAAAAGCCATTGCGCGACTGAACGCGCGCCGCTACATCACAGAATTGACAACAGTGACTACGCGAGACATACCTACCCACTTAGAATAGGTACAACGACATACGAACCTACTCACGAATGTTTACGCAGCTGATGTCTATGCCTAAGCGACGGCTGACCCGTGCGGGTCATCGTCCGCACGTTGTACTTATTGTAAGCGGGTAGGTATGTCTCACGCAGTTACTGCTATCTATTCTATTTATTGTGATGTAGAGGTGCGTCGGATCGTGCGTTCAGTCGCACTATGGATCGCCTTGGAGCGGCGAATATGGGTTCATAATAATATAAAAAATATATTTCATTATTTTTCTTTTACTTGCATGACCAGTTATCGATAACAAACCACCCCGTACTATATTGTGCACTAATTAACAAATACCTTTTTCATCCCATCTATTCGAAAAGGACGACTTGGTTCGCCTTTATGTGCACCCAAAGGTGGTGTTTTCTATAAGAAAGTTTTAGCGGGCAGTAATCAAAGTCAAAGTCAAAGTCAAAATCATTTATTCAATTTAGGCATCAAAGACGCACTTATGAACGTCAATTTTTCATTAAAATGTACTTTAAAGCCTACCGCCGCGTTCCAAAATACATAGAGCCAACCGAGAAGAAGTTGAGAATGAGTTTTTAATCCTCTTTATAAGTGCGCCGCAATTATCTTTGCCGCGCACTTTTTGAATTTGGAACATCTTAGTGTTCAGCACCAAAGAAATCGAACGCAAATATTGTTTGAATAAAGACTGGCTGGTACGACGGCCCGGATGAATGAAAAAAAAAACAAATTAAAAAAGCGCGAACTACAGCCCGCGTTTTCGTAAATTTTCACGGATTGTTAGAAATTCATTGTTTTGTTTTGTTTTGAAAAATGAGTTCTTCAAGTGACAGTGAAAGTATAGAATTAACTCCTGAAAGCATTAGAACTGACGCAAGAAATGTGATGGATAATCTATTACCTGCAAAATCCCGGGAGAAATATATGAAAGCCTATGGTAATTTTATTGAATGGAGAAATGCAAGAAGCGCCAAGAATTTTTCAGAATCTGTGTTTTTGGCCTACTTCCAGTACTTAGCCAAAACTAAACAACCTTCCACTCTTTGGAGTACATACTCAATGCTAAAATCAACAGTCAGTTCTAATAACGATGTAAAACTGGACACATATTCGAAATTAATAGCGTACCTGAAGAGGATGTCTGATGGATTTAAACCTAAAAAATCCAAAGTGTTCTCAGTCAAAAACGTGGAGACTTTCCTTAATGAGGCACCCGACAAAGTCTTTCTTACCGTAAAAGTAAGTAGGTAACTATGTTTACGGTGGATTAGTAAAATATAATCATAGTGTATAAAAATGCACATTTTATTGTAACCTGTACTTTGATAGATACTTGTCTTATTCACATTCGGTTTTGTTACAGGTGGCTTTAATTTTCGGATTACATGGAGCTTGTCGTGGCAATGAACTTTAAAATAACTGTTGATGATGTCGAAAATCACTCGGATGATTTACTGTTAGTAAAGCTGACCGATACAAAAACCAAAATTGACCGATCCTTCGTAATACGAGGAGAATACAAAACTATTGTACAGAAATACCTGGACCTGCGTCCTGCTGCTATGAAGACCAATCGGTTTTTCATCCGTTATCAAAATGGCAAGTGCTTCAAACAAGTGATGGGAAAAAATAAAATTTCTAACATGCCACAAGAAATTGCTACTTATTTGAAGTTACCAGATATCAAACTGTATACAGGACATTGTTTTCGTCGTACTTCTGCTACCCTTTTGGCAGATACTGGAGCGGACTTAACTGTTCTCAAGCGACATGGAGGATGGAAATCGAGTGCTGTAGCAGAAGGGTATATAGAAGATTCCATTGAGAACAAGGCGAAAACATCTGAACGCATCGTGGAAAACATTAAATTGCAACCTTCAGTTAATCCATCCATACCACTGTCGCCGCGCCTATCTACATCCAAACAACGAGATTCACCGTCACATTTTCCTTAAAATGATCCAGATTCGGACATTTCAAACACGCAGAATATAAAATCTACAACAATCTCTATTCCTAATAAAACTGTAACAATAAATTTTCATAATTGCGAAAATGTCTCAAATGTAAATATAAGTTTTTAGTTGTTTTAATAAAGGATACTATTTAATTTCAATTTAGTTGTTACTCTATGTTTTATTAAATAATAATATTACAATAAAATATGAGGCGCTTTTATTTTCTCATAGTGGGTGATGAAAAGTAGAGTGTATCACTCGGGCGCAAAATATATTTTTGGCTCGGGCGACGTACTTTGAATCCCTCGCTACGTTCAGGATTCTACTAAAGAATCCCTCACTTCGCTCTGGATTCAAAAAAGCGCCCTCGCCGTAAAAATATTATTTTGCTCCCTTATGATACAATCTACTAATATATACTCCCTGACGAAAGGTAGTCGTGATATGAACAACATGAGAAAAGGTCCTAAAATTGTAATATCATTAAATATAGAAGTAAAAGTATATATATAAAGTAATATAATAATAATATAAAAATAAATTTAATACATTTCAAAGGACATTGCATTCAAAAACGGAAATAAATACATCACATCCCAGAGTCCTCATGGGGATAAATAGCTTGAGTACCACTATAAATATATCTCTTTTGTTTCAGCAATGTTCTTTTATTCGTGGTTTATGGAGGACCTTTGTAGATCAATGTTTATACTTAAATACCTTTTTTGGAGGCAATACAGCCGAAGATTATTAGAGCTATGAAGTATTAACAATCAAACTTTATTGTGCTATTCATTATTCAAGTAGTTAACCCTTTGCGACGTATATATATATATATATATATATATATATATATATATCGTCGACTAAATTCGTTAAACTCGTAACTCCGTTTTTGGGCGAAATATACTTTTTGATCGTGTTAGGTAGAACATTTTTGAACGAATCTTATCGTAAAACATGTATTTCCGTATTAAAAACCGTTAAATTATAAATTGAAAAAACGTAAACTTCGTATATTTTGCTCACCATTTTACTAAAGGTAAACCTCGTAACGAGCCCCCTCAGTGCTGTGCGAGAGGTCGTAGGTCGTAGGGTGCGCGGGAGTTTCGCGTTACAAAATATTTTGTGTTATGGTTTTCCACTAATACGGAAGCATGTACCATTATAAGTAAGTATCCATGTGTTTTTCTTATAAATTGTTAGTGATATATGATAGTTTTTTATGCACATATTTGTTTAAAAATACCCTATAGGAAGTTGGTTCTGTAATTTTGATAACAATTCTTTTGTAAAAGTTCGATTTGAGAAAGATCAACCAAACACTTATTTCAATTTCACTTACTATAAAAATACACAAAAAACACGTTTTGGTTGCAGGTAACAATGGATCCTAGAAGCAAAAATGGAATTCAAAGTATATTTTTAAATTTTCATTTCATTTTCAAACGAGTCTAGCTCACCATTAGTCAGTAACAACAGAAGTTAACTGTGATGCCATCAAACCTAAAGATATTATTATAAATAAAAATAAAGATATAACCATTTCTAAAAACTGCTTGACTCAACAGCTTTTTCAAGGTATGAACCTCACCATGATGCTACCCACTTAGCCACTGGTTTTGTTGATCGCAATTACTGCTAGGACGCTGTTTATCAAGTCACTGCTTCTACTGATCGTGAACACTACCTAGCAGCTCCTCATCCCTATCCCTATTTCTGCTAACCCCCATGACTGCTTAGACACTGTTTATCCAGCAACAACTTCTGCTGATTATCAGTACTGCACGGACGCTTCTGATCAAGCCATAGCTCCTGCTGCTTGCGTAGGTGGTTTAAATATTGATTGTCTATTGAAGCCCAATGATTCCCTAAATTCTTCTTTTTGTTCACTAGAACCTGAAGATTGCATAGACACCCAATCTGTCACAGTTTTTAAATATGAACCCGAAGCATGCCTAAATACTACAATTGCAAGTCTCGTTATAAATCTTGCATTGCATGTGATTAATTCAAATAATTCTGTTGCGCATCTTGCAGCCGAACCTGAAAATAATTCTAATAATAGAGCCCTTGAGCTCAGCTCACCATCATTCTATCTCTATCGTTTTGGCTGGTGGTTTGAATGCGCAGGAAAATAGGCAACACCAATCTGGAGGGCCAGAGCTAGTGGATATTCTAAAATGTAAAAGATCTAAAAAGCCAGATGAAAAAACCTAGCTAGTAAATGAAAATAAGGAGCGACGGGACAAGGGAAAGGAATACAAACTAGAAAAAAGAAGAAAATAAATAGGTTTACGACAAGAATAAGGTAGAAAGAAAAATTAAACCAAGATGCCATTATAAGTTGAGTAGCAAACAAACAAAATGTAAGTGTACGAAAGTTGAAGATGCAAAGAGACAGGAAATATTCAAGTAATTTTGGAACATGACTTGGAAAAGAAGAAAATGTATGTGAAAACACTGACCATTGTTAAACCCACTCAGAGAAAAAGAACAGATAAAGAGATTTCAAGGCGAAGAACATCATTAGAACTATATTTGGACGTGGATTCTATTAAAACACGAGTTTGCAAAAGCATGTTTTTGAACACTTTCGCCATAGGTGAATGGACTGTTTTGAAAAGGATTCGAAATGGAGGCGAACTTACTGTGGATGAAAAAGAAATACGGAAAGAAGGTTTAAACAGGATCTCGAGAAAAGAGGAATGTATAGAACTTTTTTGATGATTTGCCAAAATTAGAAAGTCACTACTGCAGATCTCAAACATCAAAACTATACTTGGAAACTACATGAGAGTCAAAGTCTCAATTGTGGAGAGAATATAATGAAGATTACTGCAAAAAAAAATTACTGCGCTCCGGTTTCAATTACCACATTCAACGTTTTTGAAAGAAAAAAATTTGCTCAAAGTTTCGTCATTGTTATAAGTCATATTATTCAAATAAAAGTAATTTTATTTATTTATAATTATTTTAATTTACTCGTACATCCACATAACGCAATCCTTTTAAGAATAACATTAAACTTGTTGAACTCGTAACTCCAAAAAGACCATGTATTTCCACACGAATGATTAATTAATACTTGTAACTCCTTTTTTAACTCTTCAAGTGAATTATCAGGTAATTAAAACTAAAAATAATTGTCCTAAACCCTTTTTACCTATAAATCAAAACTATTATAGTAAGCTTATCATATATTTATTTCTAGTAATTCAGTATTTTGTACCTACTGTAAAATTTACTTTGATGGAGCTTCGAGGTTAACAAATTTAGATGACGATATATGTATCAGTTTCATTCATAAATCGTTTGTTTAAATTATCATGGTACATATATGTAGGATTAAAATGACATGGACTCCTTTAATTTCCTTCCTGCCTTGTCTCTTCCCCACAAAATCATACAAGTCTGACGTCACTATGGGCTCCACTGCAGGAACTGATGTGCCACCTTCAGAATTATTTGTATTTTGTATTTGTTGTGATATGGTGTTCTGTAGGCTATTATAAGAGAAGACATAGTTAGGCAAGAAGTTGTTTGGTATAGCACCCTGAAACCAAGGACATAAATGTAGTTAAACCTTTGATAGCCAGCCTTGTAGACTACCACAATATTCCTTCCACTGCGCATACCTAGTAGTTTGCAGACTGATTTGAGTGAGTTTGAACTCTTTTTTTTTAACTTTTGAAGTAAATTTTAGTCTGTTTCATATTTATTTCTAATTTGTAGTTGTATGGTGTAAGATAATCTTAAATTATATTGTGTCATGTTATTATTGAAATAAAAGAAATTATTGACATTTTAGATTATTTTATTGCTCTTTAGAGAGAGGTAAATTAAAAACTGATTATACATAGGCACAATACTTGGTTTTTCCTAACTTATAGCTATCTCACTATGTCACTTATCTAATAAATGGCTTGGCTTGAGGTTCTTGTAATTCTTTTAGATGGGAAGTAAGGATCAATAAAAATAGTAATTCCTAAAAACATTTTCTAGGCACTAAATCTACAAGTCTAGAACAGTATATGAGCGAGGTAAGTTTATGCACCTTGAGCTACATTAGGGCTAAGGAAAATTATTTAATTTTATAGTTAGTTATGGTATTGATTTGCTTGTGCATACACCGAACTAAAATTATCTAAACTAAGGTAGTTCTCATTGTGTTGAAACTAAAATCCACATTTGTGTAACACTTGAATGATAATTCTAAACATATTATGATTATTCTATGCAAATGTGGGTAGTTTTACATCAGACTAGTTCAGAGAGCATGAACTTACACGACGGCTAAATTTGTACTAAACATACCCACAGTTAAACTGAAAATTTTAGAATTGTCACTTGCAAGCATTATTCTAATTTGGACATAAGAGTGAACAGAATAAGTAAATAATAATTTATAAATACTAAATAATCCATAATTTACTAAAAATCGATTTCAGTTCGCTAATTTAGTTTGGTGTTCTAAATGTTTTATTATTCTCAAACAGAGTTTGGTCAGGACAAGATTTTAATGTAGCTACTTAACACTAGCTTTAATCTAAAACTTATTCCTACTTTCGTAAAAAGCTTCCATGGATTGCAGCACTTCAATATTCCAAGAAACAATTTTGTCATGACCTTCATAGTGAAATCGTCCATAGAAAAGTTTATTTTGTAGCAAATAAGGCAACCAATATCTATCGTCCAGCCACATACAATTGTACGGTATTTCATCGAGGTGGAACCACTTCGGAAGCATTTCTTCGGATTCCATTGGCGTTCCTTCGAAAATACTTGTAGTAAAGACCCTTACATCCATCATTAACGGATCACCTTCAAACGAAAACTCCAAGTGGCCTACATTTCTCATATCACTCTTTTTAACAGTCAAATAACATTCTTCTTGCAGTTCACGGACAGCAGCGTCTAAAACACATTCGTTAGGGTCCAATTTGCCGCCAAATCCATTCCACTTGTTTAGGCCGAAACCGCGTTTTTTTAGGCCTAAAAGTATATGATGTTCACGGTGCACGAACACAAGAGTGTATACTTTTTTCAAAATCATTTAATATCTTTTTTTCATTCATCATTTACTAATAACATAATGATTTTTATTTATCCAACCCAACCCGCTCCGCTCGCTCCAAGCCATATATTTTCTAGTATATATTTTAGTCTATGCTCCAAGCCAACATACTTCTTCTTCTTCTTGTTTGTATGGCTTGTGTGGCGTAACCACAATTTTGCCAATAACAGTTCGCGCGGATAGGAAGGACAACAAACGATGGAGAATGATCGGTAAGCAGCGAGATGATCGGTAGTTTTTGGACCATTTAACAATTTTGGAGGATACTTTATATGAAGCAACTTTTATAGGACAATACAGGACGGCACAAAATAAATACTATGTATTGAACTACAATGATGTATACTATGTATTGAATATAATAAATATGACTCCACAAAAATGTTACTTTCCTACAAACAATTATGATAAACTACAATTTAATTATGATAAACATACTTAAAATATATAGGTGTTTGGTAAAAACGAGTGATAGAAGAGAACTCAGATTAGCAGGGTGATATGAATAATGGTAACTTGTCGTACAAAGAATACCGTAATCTCGAACAACTTAAGAAAATGTGGTACGATGTACCCTCATCAAGGCCGCATTCGCAGAGTGGTCTCGTATTCTAATTTTGGCCAAGAAAACTGGAGTGCATGCGTGACCCAACCGCAGGCGACAAATTGTTGAAGTAGTTGCCTTATTGTTATTTTTGAATTTAAAAAACCCAGGTTTAGGGGGAATAGATGGCTGTATTTGACCATAAAATTTTCCTTTCTTAATTTTTGAATTTTGCCATATCGAATGCCAGGTGTTATGCATCTGAACTCGACAGACAGAAAACCTTGTAATAGTCCATGCCACCATGTGCAACAGCCTGTTTAGCACATGAGTCTGCTGTTTCATTACCTGGGATGCCAACATGTCCAGGAATCCATGCTAGAACTACTCTCAAATCAGCTTGGGAGCATGTGTAAAGCGCTTCTTTAATTTTCAGTATAAGAGGAAATCTAGATTTAGATTTAAATTGGTTAGATAGGAGGGCCTGTAGGCAACTCTTGGAATTAGTGAAAATTATTCATTTGTTAGGTTTATGGGAACTGATTTATAAAATGGCTTGGAGAATAGCAAAAGCTTCTCCAGTAAATACAGAGGATAATGAGGGGCATTTGTTACTTAGAATGATTCTGTATTTTGGGATCCAAACAGCAGCACCCACTTCACTGTCATCTGAAAGTTTAGAAGCGTCTGTATACATTGCAAGCCAGTCTTTCCATTTCTTGCCAATTATTTCAAAAAAGATTACAAGGTTCTATAGAGTCCTTATCAATACCGAAATTCAGAATTATTGTTGGCTGGAAAATAAGAGCATCATAACTTATTGAAAAAAGTGGGTTAGTTCTTAGTTGGACTATAGGACAAGGTAACTGTGAGAATTTAAGGTAACTAAGAATGACACAGGGGAGTTTTTCTTCAGGACTATAGTTAGAAGATTTAGTAAGATCAAGCAATTTTTTTATTTTGAGTATAAGAGTGTGGTCTGGGTTTTGGATAAGCTTAGAGACAAACCTGTCTGAAAGAAATTGTCTACGAAGATGTAAAGGTGGGTCAACACATTCTACCTGCATTGCATTTATAGGCGAAGATTTCATTGCACCCAGAATAATACGAAGGCATTTGGACTGAATTTTGGACAATTTATCTAGGGCAGCTCTGTTACCTGGATCCAGTAAAAATGTACCGTAATCCAGATGGCTTCGTATTATTGCGTTATACAACAACTTTTGGCTAAATGGATATGATCCCCACCATACGCCAGATAATGCACGAAGAATATTAATATTTTTTTCACATTTAGCCACAACATGATTGAAATGTGCTACTCCTATCAGTCTCGTATCTAGCCAAATTCCCAAAAATTTGACCACATTGTGTTGTGGGACGGAAACATTTTCATAACGTATGTCCAAATCGGGGATGTGTCTTTTTCTTTTGGAGGCAGATACTGATAGTCCATGATCCAGGAGCCATTCGCTTAAGTAGCCTAGTGCAGAATTTCAATTATGCTGTGCCTCCGAAATGGTTTTTGCTGATGTAAACAGAGCTAGGTCATCAGCATATTAGAGAACATCACAGAATGGACTAACGGCTGATTCAAGATCACAAGTGTAGATGCTATAGAGAAGTGGGCTAAGGACTGAACCCTGAGGGAGACCCTTCCAAAGCATTCTGGGGCCGAAATATGAGTTTTGTGTTTTTATTACGATTGACCTTTGTATTAAGAAACAACATATAAAGCGAGCTATCTTCACAGGAATGCTCAGCTGTAACAGCTTTGTTCTGGAGAAGCACATTGTCATAAGCAGACTCAATGTCCAGGAATACACCTATTTTTACTTTTTTACTACCTTTTTGAAAGAATGATGGATTTCTGTTGTCAAAATACTAATGCTATGTAAGGTACTCATACCTTTTCTGAAACCAAATTGTGTCTTAACTAGAAGGCCTTTGGACTCTACAAGCCATTCTACTCTGTTTTTAATTAAGATTTCTGCTATCTTTGCTAAAACACATGAAAGGGCTATCGGACGATGAGAGTTAGGATCTGTTGGGTCCTTGCCTGGTTTAAGTAAAGGAATAATGACTTGGGTGCCCCAAAACTCTGGAATGCAACCTTGTTCATAAAAATTATTAATTAAATTCAAAAATAAACTTTTTGTTTTATCTGTTGATTGGGTTATGAAAGAGTAAGGGATTCCATCTAAGCCGGGGGAAGAATCAACCAAACCATTTAACGCAATTTGCAGCTCATCAAAAGAAAAAAGAGAGTCCATAGTTCCTGAAGCGGAGATGTTGTTTGGGATATTAAAAGTTAAGGCAATATGAACAAAAGGTGGAGTAAGCTTATCAGCAAAGGCTTCCAACCAAGTGGAAGGATCATTAGATGTTCTATTAGCTGAGTTATAATATCCCCGAAATCTTCGAATCTGCTCCCAGACCAAAGAAGGAGGAGTGGTGGGAGGCAAACTTTCACAAAATTTAATCCATCCCATTTTCTTTTTGGATGAGAGCAATTTCTTAGCCATTGCAGCAGTGCTTTGATATATCAGGTAATAATGCATGTTCATCGACTCATTGTAATCTAGTTCAGCATTATTGCGTTGCTGGGCAATATTTGAACATTCTGGATTCAACCAAGGAGCAGATCTATTTTTATAACTTGTTTTACAAGGTATATGTTCATTAGCAGAAGAGATAATATGGTTAACAAATGTTGTATAGCATGACAGGGAATTATTAGCATTGGGATAGGGAATTGAATTTAGTTTGTTGTCTAGAGAGGATTTGGAGAACTTTCAGGGGGGGCTCTCTGTGGCATATTTATTAAAATGGGGTAGTGATCACTACTATAAGATAGGGGTAGAACCTCCCAGGAAATGCTAAGGGATAGGGATGGAGAGCATGCGGTAAGGTCAACAGCACATTTTGGGTTTTGTGTAGGATGAACCCTTCGTGTTGGGGATCCGTCATTTAGAACACGAAGGCTAGCTTCATCAAATGTATCTAACAATGAATACCCAAAAAGGTCACACTGAGAAGAACCCCAAGAAGTATGGTGGGCATTAAAATCACCCATTAAAATAACAGGAGGAGGGACAGAACATATAATCATACGTATTAGACATGAATTTGGATGGGAAATATATATACTAATATAAGTTATACGATACACTCGAACAGTCACAGCATTTATTTGTGGGCTGTGAGCAGGGATAACTATTTGCGTGTAGGTTAAGTTATGCTTTACAAGAAGTGCACAGCCAGCATACCCATACTGGCGGTTATTCCTTAGACAGGAGTACCTCGAAACTCGATAATGAGATCCGGGTACTAACCAAGTCTCTGAGATGGCCACCAGGATAGGTGAATATTATCTAATTAAATAATATAATTCATGAGTCTTCGGACGAAGACTTTTTGTTACACTGTAGGATTGGAGACTGGTCCATAATTATTATTTATGTTCTATAAAGGATGATAGTTGGGCGATCATTTGGGCAACGAATGTTGAGAAATCATACTGATTATAATTGTTAGTAGTTGAACTAACAATTGGTTTTGGGGTTCTTCTTGAGATAGAGAAGTGGCAGATTGATTCATTTGTAAGGCATACCCATTAGGTAGAGTTGATGCCTCATTAGCTATAATAGCTCTATGAGCTACTTTGTCATATGACTTAGCGAGGGGGGCCCGTGGGTGAGGTGAACGGATGTCTGTCTTTCTGTAAGATTGTGTTGAGCTTGGGCGGACTGGAGAGGGGACTACCTGGGGAGGGGGGCAGGTATAAGCGAATCTTTCACCACTTGGTTGAAAGGTTTACCAACCTTTGGTACTTGGGAGGAAGCTTCATGGTAGGAAATACTATCTCGAGACATGGTCATTTTAATCAGTGTTTGCCTATCTTGTTCTGGGCAAGATTTGCTAGTTGTAAAGTGATGAGCTGAGCAGTAAATGCAGGTTGATTCAGTTTCTGAGATACTGCACCCTATAACAACGGGCTGAGAACGGCACTGGGTCTTAATGTGTCCAAATCGACAACAGTTAATGCACTGTATAGTCGGGAATTGGTAGTTTTCGACAAGTAGCGATGAGTAATACGAGTATGAAAATACCCGAGTAGGGAGCTCTTGACCCTTGAAAGTGAGAACCACAGTCTAGGATGGTTCCCAGACAATGTTGCCATCAACCATGTTTTTTTTATTAAGACGTCGCGCTTTTAGAATTTGAATGCAAAAACCCGGCATCCGCAAAGAGTCTACAAACTCTTCCATAGACCAATCAACTGGGACTCCACGGACTATTCCCTTCTTGGTAACATTATATGTAGGAATAAAGGCTTCATATTTATACGTTTTAAGCATTGGGTTATCCAGGAACTTATTAGCTCCCAGTGCATTTTTGAATTGAATTGATATTTTGTTCCTACCAACTGTCTTCACTCCATCATGACAAATATTTTCAATTTTGTTAATAAACAAAAATTGGCCGAACTTTATGGGATGGATTGTTGTGCCTGCAGCTGGGTCAGGCTCCACACGTGTGACGTGAACGATAAATGGACCACCATCTGTTGATTCATACGACCTGATACCCAAAATAGTCAGAGACGGATGAGTATACACGGTTTGTATCGACGCGGACGCCGATTCTTTGTCGACAATAATTTTTAATGGGACCTCGGTTCCCTTCTAACATACGTCGCTTTGTAGCGACCGACCGATTGGCGAGACTAACATGGGAGACGGAGGTGTCCTATCCGGAGGCTGAGGATCAGGCGGAGCCGGCGGGACCGCCTCGTCAGGGGAAAGTATCCATTTCCCCTGTTATCTATTCCCTGACCCAAAAATAACTCTTACCAACACCAATGTTCAGATAAATAATCACTCAGAAATGAAAATTAGACCGAAATGTCGTGATTTTCACTAAAAACTACAATCGAACTCTCTAACACGTGTGTCACCTTTCTTCCAAGCCAACAAATTTTTTTGATCTATGAAGCCAAGAAAAAATTGCATGATCATGCTGTCAAAAAACGATCACAAACAACTATGCTCCTATGAACTAACTATGGACATGGGTCAAAAATTGCACTTTTTGGTGGCCAAATTTCTCTTTTTTAGATTTCCGAACGGTGAACAAAATGAGGCATCAACGACATTTTCACCCACAGATTCCCAATTCGAACGCCCCTTGTAAGCGTTTTTGCCCTTGTAAGCGAAAATAACGCATTTTCGCTAAAAACGATTAGAAGTGATCTATTCGAACGCAGTATAGGAAAGATGCCAACGCCAACTCACTCATGTCATGACACTTTAGGGTACGTTCTGGGAAGCGCCGTCAACGCTCACAACAGGGCCGCGTTCAGAACCAGTCGCGCGAAACTCACGACCAAAATAAATTTGTATGAGCTAGCTCCAATGTTTCACCAACATCATACAAGTGTTACCACTTTTCATATACACTTTCGATTAGCAAGATATGAACCATTTTGTAAATCTAAGAAATTTATGATTTATGTCAGTTTATCAATTAACTATCACACATTTATATTTTTTCGCTACATTTTGTACAGTAAAGCTCATTAACAGTAAATTGCAATTCGTTTTATTTGAAAATGTTACAAATTTAATAATATAATAAAATTATTAGAATCATATCTATTTTTGCAAATTACATATGGCAGCCCCATAAGCAAAATGTCGGCCGTGGATAGTTGATGTTTTGTTTGTATAACTTGCATTTTTTCCCCTAATTTTATTAGTTTTCTCGGTTTTTACGTTGAGTTGAGCTTCTTGTTCCTCCGCGTTTTCCGTGTGATCCCTAGTTTTCATATAAATATTAACCAGTGGGCAGTAACTTTATTCCATGCAAATTGTAATTCAACATGGCTGCAATGTGATGAGCATGCACAAAAAACATTATGTTGATTGTTACAACAAACACTTGAATGAATGAATGAATGAAATAAGTTTATTGCGGCAAAAAAACATGAACAAATACTTAACTAAACATTAATAATTAAATAGTTATTAATACAGTGTACAGTGTAATACATACACTTGATGTATGTACGAGTAAAATTAGCTATGTTGCATATTCGACGTCAATGTCAACGTGTAAACTTGCAAAATGCAGCAAAAGAAGAAGACTTGGCTGACGCCAATAAAAGAGGTCAACAACATGGCGTTGCTAAATGATTTCTGCATGGTTGTGACACATCAGAGCCATTTGTGTATCATGGCAATGTAATGATTTGCATCACATTTTGTATATAGATAAGGCTTAATATGTTAAAAAATGGTCTCATCATTTCATTTAGCATTTGATAGAGCTTTTGTTTGTTTGTTATCAAGGGATGAGTACAGATGGTAAGCGTTAAGTGTATTTTCGAAGAAAAACCAGTTTTACACTATCGGTACTGTACTAAAGTACTCACTTTTATTGTAGGGCCGCCGAGTACCGCCGGGGGCGCAACTAACGACGTTTTAATTTTAAAGCTGAAGGCAGAACTTAGAACGTTATAAGTCACGAGTTATTAAATTTCTCACCGCTAATGACGACTTCTGTATGAAGATTTGGCTGAGTATTGAATTTTTATCGCTTTCTCGACGGCGACAATCGGTAGTGCTAGTCGGCTGTGACGAAGCGAGTGAAGAAAGCGTTAAAACTTCAGATACCTAGTTCCTGAAAAATTGCAAATAACACAGAATTACGCTGTTTTTTTTTTAAGAAAATCAGTTTTTTACCATCGGGTGTATAAAGGTTGTGCTAAAGTACTCTCTTTTATTGTAGGGCCGTCGAGTACCGCCGGGAGCGCCAGTAATGACGTATCAATGTTGAAGCTGAGGGCTGAAGTCAGAAACTTTTAACTGTTAACAAAACTTAATAACTACCTAATAAATTATACTATACAACTGTGTTAGTTTTTAATGCTACTCTCGTAAATAGCATGTCATATAGCTCTGATTGGTCGAAGTTATGTCAGATGCGGGTTGCAACCGTTTACCGAACAATTTTGATGGTTATAATGTTGCGACGCTCCGAGGTTCGGAACGCTCGAGTTATAACAACCGAGTGCTTTAGTTCCTGAGGTTCGGAACGGGATTAGTGCGAAAAGTTGCACTCCGAGTGCGCTCTCACCGAGGTTCTGAACGCGCCCCAGCTGTACAAAATTTTATTATGACACTTTAAAAAAAACTATGGTACGGTTTTTATGAGAGTCGATATTGAATGGTCTGGAACTGCAATTAAGTACTAACACACGCTCGTACTTGGTCCGCCGGACCAAGTACGCGTACCAAATCCGTCTCGCTACAGACGAAACGACCGGACCGAACCGAACAGTTGCTTCACGTTCTCCTTCAAGTGCACCGGTTGTCATCATGTCGTTGGACACAATGAAACCCGGCCAAGTGCGAATCGGTCTCTCGCTCGAAGGTTTCCGTACATCATTATCTATAAATATTCCATACAAGAGACATGGTATTTTTTACAGAAACCATCTTTCGCAAGTCTGACTCGCACTTAGCGGGTGTTCAACCGACTTCCAAAAAAGGATAGGTTCTTAATTAGTCTGTTTTTTTTTAGTTTGTTACCTCAGAACTTTCGACTGGGTGAACTGATTTTCAATTAAACACTGCTATTTCTCGCGTGGTCCCATTTAAATTTCATCAAATTTGGTCCAGCAGATTAGAAAATCAATAACTAAGGTCTGGAACAATAACCACTGTGTGTGGTGAACCCAGTATTAATTGTAGTAATTGGTGTGGTGTACCAGGGATTTATTTAACAGTTTTTACGTTAGTAGGTTTTTTTTATCTTTGTCCCCTGAGGGAATTATGGCTTCGCACTTCTTATGCACCTGCCAATGCCAAGTTTTATTTTCAGTTTCTATTTATTATTTCAGATTCAGATTTATTTTTATTGTTTAACTGTGTCACATTATTGATCGTATACATTATTATTGTCCCAACAGCTTGGTCCATCAATTGAACATACGATAATATTATTATTAGTTTTAGAAAGTAACTTAAATCTAACAATTGTAATTAATTTTATGTCAAGATTACCTAAATATTAGTGTAGTTGGCCCATCAAATTGAACATACAATAAATAAATTAATCAACATAGCAAATAACTTAAATCTAACAATTGTAATTTATTTTACTTCAACATTACCTAAATATTAATGTCGAATATTCAATAATAAAATTATGAGTATAAATTAAAACCAACCAAATAATTAATCATATCACCAATTCTTTAACATTGTCTTTTAAAAAGTCATTTACAATATAATAACGTTTCTTTATTAGAAAATTAAATACTTTCTCTTTAAACATGCTGATACTTCCCGAATCCAATATTGCTCTCGGCAAATGATTATATATCAAAGGACCCATACCGAACACACCCTTTGCGAAACATGCTGTCCTGTGATTAGTGTGCTTTATTTTATGTCTGCTTTGTGTACCTCGGCCAATATTTATTATAATTCTTCTTCCATTTTTATTATTTTGGTGTAATCTTCTTTCTTGACTTCATTTTAGTTTTGGTTTTATTTACTTGATTTGTGTTTTTTATGTGGTGTTTCAATGGACTTTTATTTTAAAAGCGGGTCAGCAGTCATATTCAAAATGGTCACACCTACATAGAAATACCCTCCTTGCTTTAAAAAACCACTTATCACAATTTTAAAAGAGAAGTATAAATATCACCAGTCCTGCCCATCAATCCTTTGTCACTTTAAGGGATCGTGCTAAATTATTAGAAAAAGAGATGTTTGACGAATTCATATCGAACACTGAATTAAGTATTTAAAAAAATCCTAAAGCTTTTTGGTCTTATGTAAAAACTAAAAATCAAAATAACTCTCACCCCGCGGTATTACGTTTCGGTCAGCGCTCGCCGATTCCGGGGAGGAGATATGTAATATGTTTAGTGAATACTTCCACATTTTTAAACAGTACCGATAACGATTGTTTACTAAACGCTTCCGGGAACAGCATGACATCAACGGACATAGCGGACATTGAGTTCAACTGTTCAGTAGTCTGCAATCTCTTGAGGTCCTTAGACCTAAACAAACCGGCAGGTCCTGACAACATCCCAGCATCATTCATTGTTCAATGTGCTAACAGTTTATCAGCTCCTCTGACCATACTTTTTAGACAATCCCTGAGAGAGGGTGTGATGCCTTCGATCTGGAAGTCTGCGTATATTACACCTATACACAAAAAGGAACCTAAAAATCTTATTGAAAACTATAGACCTATCTCCAAACTATGTCTGTTTGCTAAAGTATTAGAAAAGATTATCTATAAGCAACTTTATCCCGCTTTACAACATTCACTTAGCGCACAGCAGCACGGTTTTTTACGAGGTAGGTCTACAACTTTAAACTTAATTATCTGCAGCGATTACTTAACGTTGCATATGTCCAAACCTTCTCAAGTTGACGTCATATACACAGACTTCCACAAATGTTTTGACCGAATCGATCACACAGTACTACTTCAGAAACTCCAATCCGTAGGTATTCGAGGGAACTTGTATAGGTGGTTTACGTCGTATGTACTAAATAGGTGCCAGACAGTAGTACCAATGGATACACGTCATCATCTATGCAAGTCCCCTCTGGAGTTCCACAGGGATTTCTATTGGGTCCACTATTATTTAATCTCATTGTCAATGATGTTTCTTCATGCTTCAAGTACTCCAAAGTAATCCTATACGCTGATGACATGAAGATACTTTGCCCCATTGACTCGCCAGAACATGCCCAGGGTCTTCAAGAGGATATCGTTCGATTCGGCGACTATTGTCTAGTAAATAAGTTGGACTTATATATAACTAAATGTTTCCTATGCACATTCACTCGTAAGCCACAACCCTTTATATTCAATTATTATAAACTCAAAAATACTTATATTACAAGAGTCAGTTCAATTCATGACTTGGGTGTTGTTTTTGATACCAAATTACTCTTTGATGAGCACATCAATAGTATCATAAATAAGGCATCGAGAGCGCTAGGTTTTGTCCTGCGTTTATCTACGGATTTTAAATCTATAAAAACCATCAAAATCCTCTATTGTGCCTATGTTCGCAGCCATTTAGAATACGCTTCGCAAATCTGGAACCCTAAGTACGACAGTCAGTAGTACCAGTCTTCCCGTGAACATGGTGCATGTAACTGCGCCGAAATATCGGGAGCTCATTCCACAACCTTACCACGGTAAATATCCCGTTAATAATCATATAACCCTAAGTACGATATTTACATTACGCGTATCGAGCGAATTCAGAAACGGTTTCTGCGTCATCTGCAGTTTAAAATAAAAACATATCTTCCAGACTATAGAAAGCGTTGTCAGAAGTTTCACATACTTCCTTTAGATGTAAGACGGCAAATTGCTGATGTAGCTTACTTAATAAAGATAGCGAATGAAGCAGTTGACTGTCCCGAGTTGCTGGAATTCGTGGGTGTGAAAGTGCCAGCTGATTCAACCAGGAGACCGTGTAGGCTATTCACCCCAATGGTCAACTCTAACTACAGGGGAAATAGTTATTTGGTAAGAGCAGGCCGTTGTTTCAATGACGTAGCATCTCGGCATGATCTTGACCTGTTCAATACGCCTGTCGAGCAGCACAAGAGGGTCCTGTCAAATGCATTCTTTTATTGGTTCTTATTTTTTGTATAAATGTTATATCCTTTGTTATATTTATTTAATATGTATAGTCTACTCGATTTTTTTCCATTCTTTTATATTCTTTAGTGGAATCTTTTAAATGGCCTTCAGCACCTACATGTATTTAAAGCTAAAACCTAGCTGTAAGAATCCCAAATTGTAATAAATAAATAAATAATATTATAAAGAGGAAAGATTTTTTATAGTATCACTTTTTAAAGCATTAACGCCTGCTTTAGCGATCTCAAACATTGAAATTTATACTATATTCGAACATTGATTGGCATCAATATCAACGGCGAGTACATCACTTACCTTCAATTTGCCGACGATATTGTAGTCATGGCAGAGTCCATGGAAGAACTCAGTACAATGCTCGAAGGATGAACATAGACAAGACGAAAATTATGTCATGTTGTGTCTACCCCAATATCAGTTGGGAACTCAGTTCTCGAAGTTGTTGACGAATACTACCTGGGACAGACAGTCAAACTAGGCAGACCTAAATTCGAAAAAGAGGTCAATCGTCAAATCCAACTCGACTGGGCAGCGTTCCGGAAATTTCGCGAAGTCTTCTCGTCTAAAATACCTCAGTGCCTAAAGACAATACTATTAATATAACATTCAATGTGCCTCTTACCATTCGGTGATCACTACCGGTTTTCACCCTGTGGATCACGGAGATATCAGTGAATATTTGTCTCTTGGTGGTCATAATGAAGTCAAGTGAAGTCAAAAAATGAGTTCTTGTGGAACCATCGAGACTCAGCCAGGAAGCCACGGCTTTTCTATTACTTTTCCTTAATTTACTTTACTTTCGAAACACTTCATCTTTGGCTTTTCCACCTTTGATTTTCTTTACTCGATCTTCTAAGGAACTTTGGCGAACATTATATATGTGTGTGATGCTAAATGATATCCCATTCTATCTTCTATCACCGAGTTTATGGCTAAAATCATGTCTAATTCCGACCTGCAGACTATTTGACTTTCTCACATCCGTTCGTGGCATGTTGACGCTCTCACTCTGTAAAAGTAAATATTTTAAAAGGTTATCATAAATAGCAATAAAACAAATGCCCCAATATGTATCTACATAAATCAATCGGGGTGATACCGGGTAGTCAAAATCACTCCGTCCGCTTATACTCCACAGTTACCACGTGTCGCCGCCGTGGCGACGTTGTTTCAATAAGAAAAACGATATTTCTTTTCTTGTGGTTTAATAACCAGTAAAGTATACAATAAAGAATATAAAAGTAAAACAAGAATGTGAAGCGCCTGCGATGAGCACGGCGTCTGGAGCAGAAGTGGCGTCATGGTGGCGCGGGTGCGCGGGGACCTCCGGTTCCTTTTACGTTCCGTTAGCGGCGCTAACATCCTGGGCCCCGTTGAAACGACTGGTTTCAACAAGTGGACAGAGGCGGGATACAGCTCATCGTAGGGTGCCTTTGCTGGTCTACACATCAACGACTCGACAGATGCGTCAGGTCCTGGATAAAGCTTTACAACTCTGCCCATTAGCCATTTAAGTAAAGGCAGCTGTTCGTCTTTGACGAGGACTAAATCATCAATTTTGATGGCATGCTTGTTTTCTTTCCACTTGCAGCGAGTTTGAAGTTCAGACAGGTATTCTCTAGTCCATCTGTTTCAAAATCCTTGACGAAGACGTTCGAGGAGTTGATAGCGGTTAACAGTGAGGCGTTCGATTCTCGGGGATGGCAGCGAAGTCAATGGACGCCCGATCAGGAAGTGTCGCGTTGTAAGTGTGGTTAAATCTGACGGATCCAATGACGACGGCGTCAACGGGCGCGAGTTCAATATGGACTCGATGGTCGCGAACAAAGTCGATAGTTCCTCGAACGTTAAACTAGTGTTGGAGGCGAGACGTTTGAGGTGAAATTTGGCGGATTTTATGGCAGCTTCCCAGATACCTCCGAAATTTGCTGTATATACGGGAGAGAATTTGAAAGTGATACCCTCACTACATGCATACTCACCGACCTCACGGTTGCAGGTGCGCAAAAGTCTGCCCAACTCATTCATTGCCCCGACAAAGTTCCTGCCGTTATCGCAAAACATAGTGTGGGGTTTACCGCGGCGAGCAATGAATCTTTTTAGGCACAATATAAAGCCGTTAGTACTCAAGTCGCTAACAGCTTCCAAATGGACAGCCTTTGTTGAAAAGCAGACAAAAATACAAAGATAGCATTTAGAGGTTTTAGCACCGCGTCCCTTGCGACTAGAAATTAAAAATGGACCCCCAAAGTCCATTCCACAGACTTCAAATGGAAGGCTTGGAGTCACACGAGGCTGGGGCAGATCACCCATCAAAGGTTGAATGGTCGCAGCTCTAAAGCGTCGACACCGAACACATTTGTTTTGTAGACCTAGCTAAAGATCTCCCGCTTGTGGGCCAAAATTTGTCGCGAATGGAAAATAATAGTTGCTGCGGGCCACAGTGTAGCAAGCGTGTATGCTCTTTTTCAAACAAGAGCTTTGTAAACGCATGTTTACCGTCAATTAATATGGGGTGTCGCCTATCATGAGGGCAATGTGAAGCTTGGTCGATGCAGCCACCTGCTCTCATTATTCCTTGAGTATCAATGAATGGATTTAATGATAAAATTTTAGACTTACAGTGAAGTGATTTTCGTGTTGTAAGCGAGTGAATGTCTTGTGGGAATGACTCTTGTTGTGACTACTTAGCAAGTGTGGTAAGTGATCTTTCTAACTCTTGTGCTGTGAGATCACCCTTAACCCTATTCTCACTAAAAAAAAAAAAACGATATTTAAAAATATTTAGTGACACTGTGGAAGTGGAAGTGTCACTAAATATTTTTTAATATCGTTTTTTGATAATGGATTTCCGCAAAGTAACGCCTGAATCAATAAATTGTCTATTCTCACTAATAAATCGTAGAACATAAGCCATTATTCTTTGAAGTTTATATAATTTTGAATGTCTATCAAAATCTATAACCCTTTCTTTGTTTTGTACAATTAATGTAATTGTTTTTATTTCAGGTAGCAGCGCTTCCTTAATGGTAGTCACGCGGCCACTCACTTTCTGGTTGAGTCAGGTAGGCATGCCCGTGCCAGTACAGCACGTTGCCCAGTAGAAACCGCGGCGGGATGCTTCTCGTCAGCCCGTCTGCGGGATTAGAGTGCGACGGAACGTGTCGCCAGGATTCCCGCTCGGTAAGTTCACGAAATTCATTTATACGACTACAAACAAAAGTTTTAAGAGTCTTAGGCGGTGTCCTCAACCAACCCAGGACAATAGTTGAGTCTGACCAAAATACGGAACGCGAAACCCGAACGTGAAGCAACTTGGTAACCTTATCATGCAAGCGAGCTCCTAACAAGGCACCTAAAAGCTCTAATCGTGGTATAGCCATCTCAGGCTTTAATGGCGCTACCCTAGCTTTAGCACATAGCAAATTGACTGTGACTGCACCAAAATTATCGCTTGATTTTATGTATAAGCCAGCCCCGAAGGCGCTTAAAGAAGCGTCAACAAAGCAATGAGCTTCAATATTGACAGGGGTGCTGCATAATACATGTCTAGGTATGTGAATATTACCAATATATTTTAAGTTTGTTATAAACTCTAGCCAGGAGGCCTCGATGTCTTTGGGCACCTGTTCATCCCAACTCAGGTTTAAAAGCCACATCATCATCATCATCAGCCTGTAGCAGTCCACTGCTGGACATAGGCCTCTCCAATTACACGCCACTTAGGTCTATCTTGGACTTCTCGCATCCAGTTTTTGCCAGCCGCCTTGCGCAGATCGTCACTCCACCGTGCCTCAGGACGTCCTACACTACATTTGCCGAGACGCGGTCTCCACTCTAGAACTCGTTTACCCCAACGGTTGTCGGTTCTACGGCTAATATGGCCAGCCCACTGCCACTTCAGCTTGCTGATCCGGTGGGCTATGTCGATGACCTTAGTTCTCTGACGGATCACTTCATTTCTGTAGCGATTCCTCAGAGAAACACCGAGCATAGCCCTTTCCATAGCCCGCTGAGCGACCTTGAGCTTGTGGACCATTCGAGCCGTCAGTGTCCACGTTTCGGCTCCGTATGTCATGACGGGTAGGATGCACTGATTGAAGACTTTCGTCTTCAGGCACTGTGGAATCGGCGAAGTAAGGACTCGACGTAGCTTCCCAAACGCTGCCCACCCCAGCCGAATTCTTCTATTCACCTCGTTCTCAAAGTTGTTTTTTCCCAACTGCAATGTCTGCCCGAGGTACACATATTTTTGAACAACTTCGAGAACGGCGCCGTGTATCGCAATCGGTTCCGGTAGAACATGTTCGTTGAACATGACCTTGGTTTTGTCCAAGTTCATCCGTAGGCCGATGCGTATAGAAGAGTCAGCCAGGTCATTAAGCATCTGTTGCAGGTCCTGCAGCGTCTCTGCCACGATGACGATATCGTCAGCAAATCGCAAGTGAGAGATGTATTCGCCGTTGATATTAATGCCACGTCCTTTCCAGTTCAGCGTCTTGAACATATCCTCCATTGCATTTGAAAACAATTTCGGGGAAATAACGTCCCCTTGTCTCACTCCTCGATGCAACGGTATGGGACTTGTTTGCTGATTCTGTACTTGGACGGACATGGTGGCGGTTTCGTAAAGACATCTCATCACTTGGATGTATCGCCAATCTATCTGGAAACGCTGCAGGGACTCCAGAACAGACCAGATTTCAACCGAGTCAAAGGCCTTCTCATAGTCCACGAATGCTAGACACAGGGGCTGATTATACTCTTCGGTCTTCTGTATAATCTGCCGCACTGTGTGAATGTGGGCTATGGTGCCGTATCCGCTCCGAAACCCAGCCTGTTCCGGTGGTTGGAATTCGTCGAGTCTACGCGCAAGACGGTTCGTGATCACTCTTGAAAACAGCTTATAGACGTGGCTTAGAAGGGATATGGGTCGATAGTTCTTCAGCAGGGTCTTATCTCCCTTTTTGAAAAACAGGACGACCACATTCTTACTCCACGCCTCTGGAGTTCTCCCTTCGAACAGGACAGCGAAAGCTTCTGGAGCTCCCTCAGTACGGGTTTACCTCCTGCTTTTAGTAGCTCTGTTGTAACGCCATCCTCTCCAGAGGCTTTTCCATTTTTAAGCTGTCCAAGAGCGATCTCGATTTCGCCAATACTGAATTCTGGCAAGTCTTCGGTGAAATGGCGTGTTGACGTGGCTCTAGGATCATTTTCGGGATCAGGTTGAGATGCATGCGATGCGTATAATCGGCCATAAAAGTCCTCCACTTCCGAAAGGACTGCCGGCTTCGAAGCAACGACTTCTCCACTAGCTGTGGTCAACTTCGTCAGGTGGCTTCTTCCAAGAGATTGTACGAACACCTTTGACCCCCGATTCTGCTCGATCGCTCTTTCGATCGAAAGACTATTGAAGCACCGGAGGTCGTGTCGTACGTTCTTGTCTCACTCTCGGTTTAGAGTCCGCTTTTCTGACGAAGTGATGGGTGGGTTTTCACGTCGTTCCTTCATTAGCCCCAAAGTCTCTTTTGATAGCTTGGACTTCTTGCCCTTACGCTGCATATAACAAAACCTCGTACCTTCTTCCCTGAGGACCCGAGTCACATTTTCGAGGTTCTGGTTTACGTCTGTGGTGGTTTCCACGGCAGCGAATTGGTTCTCCAGGTTTAACTGGAATGTTTCAGATCCTGCCATGGTTTGGAGCAGTGTTGGTCGGAGCCTGGACTTCATCAGACGGACACGTTGCGCCTTGAAGTTGATATTCAGAGAGCCTCGGACAAGTCGGTGATCGCTACCGCTATTGAACCTGTTGATCACGGAGACATCTCTAAATATGTGCCTTTTATTCGTCATGATGAAGTCAATCTCATTTTTAGTCCAAGTGTCGGGGCTTAGCCACGACCACTTCCTTTGGGGCTGTTTCTTAAAGAAGGAGTTCATCACGAAGAGCCCCTCCCGTTCGAGGAAGTTGACAAGCATTTGCCCCCTATGATTTCTGCGTCCAAAGCCATGGCATCCTACTACCGATTCGCTGAAATTCTGTACTCCCACTTTAGCGTTAAAGTCCCCCATGACAACGGTGTACTGGGTCTTTGTAGTGAAGTGGAGGGCCTTCGATATGTCATCGAACATATCCTCCACTTCATCGTCCGAGTGTGTCGAGGTCGGTGCGTACACTTGCACCACCTTGAGGCTATACCTCTCGGTGAGCTTTACAATAAGGTACGCTACCCTGTTCGACACACTGGACACTTCCACAACGTTGTCAGAAAGGGACTTGTTTACCAGAAACCCAACGCCACCTTGGGATTGTTGGTCTCCCTCTCGGAAGTGCATAAGGTGGCCCGATTCTAGGGTTAAGGTGTCCTCCCCCTCTCTTCGGACTTCACTCAACCCCAGTATGTGCCACCTAATTTTCCCAAGTTCTACCTCGAGTTGCGCCAGATGCGAGTCAAGCCTTAGCGTGCGTCCATTATACGTCGCCAGGGTCAGTTGTTTGTGGTGGCCTTCCGTAGCCCGGAGATTCTTAGCACCCCTCGCCCCGCCGTTACCATGGCTGCCACCATGACCTGGAATAGCAGGGCCGCCGGGAACTAGGGGCCGTGGCTTTTTGTTGTCCTGCATTGGAGGAGTTTGCCCGTAATCGCCACGCTGGGCAGGCGGGTTGGCGATCGCAGGGCGTAGCTTCTCGCACCGGTGACGCTGCTCCCCGTCACCGGCCTGTTGCATTTAGCGACGCTTGTTGGGATGGGTATACCGCCATCGGTCGGTTGTCACAGCCTCGTTCGTCGATCAACAGGATGCACCGCGTGCAGGTGAGGTTGACTTAGGTCAAAAGATGTTGGCTCGCCCCTTACATCCCTGTACAAGTTAAAAGCCACAACCTTTGTAGAATCGTTTTTGGTATGATCGTGCAAGCTGATAGCAGACCCAGAGGATCAAAAACGCGGCACGAAGTTGATAGTATGCTCCTCTAGGTTGTTTTAGGTGGTGCGGTTATAGCATCTACAGAGAAATGTAATTCATCGCATGCTGGCGACCACCTCAGACCTAACACAGAGGATTCCTTTGATAAATCTTGAGTTTGACTAACAGTAGGAAAGTCATCAAATATTTCTGGTAGGTTAGTGCGAAATTTCCTCAATAGAAAGCAACCTTCCATTAATTTATCAATAACTTCACAATATGTTTCAATTCTGACTTTGAATTAGAACCGGTATTCAGGTCATCGACATAAAAGTCATGCCTTATTACATTGGCTAGCGCTTCATCTGTGCACTCATCAGCTAGCTGCAACAGGCAACGTGTACTCAGATAAGAAGCTGAAGCTGTCCCATTAGTTACAGTATTTAACTGTAGTGTCCTTAGAGGTTGGGTCTCGTTGTCACGCCATAAAATTAATTGTGGATGGCGTTGAGAGTCGTCAACCATTATTTGTCTATACATCTTTTCAACGTCCCCTGTAACGACGTACGCATTTAGCCTAAATCTTAGCAAGATCGACAGAAGGTCGTCCTGTACTACAGGGCCCACCAGCTGTATGTCATTGAAAGACTTGCCTGAGCTTGTCTTACATGAAGCATCAAACACTACTCTAAGACGTGTTGTCTCACTAGACTCACGTATCACAGCATGATGAGGAATTAAATAACCAAACGATTGTCTCTCTAATTAACTCTTATTGTCTTTTCGTTAAATGACCTAAATGTTCGTACTCTTGTATGAATTTGTCGTAATCAGGTTTATTATTTGATTTGACTAGCCTTTTCTCTAGGTTGAGAAAACGACGCCTTGCATTATATGAGTCGCCCAGAGCGAGCTCCGGCGATTCTCTCAATGGTAGTTCAACCCTGAACCTACCATCAGGAAGACGTTTTGTATTTTGAGTGAAGTGAGTTTCATAGAACTCCTCCTCCTTAGTTAAGACTTTGTTTTTACAAACAACATCATCTATCTCCCATAGTTTCATAATGTCAGGCATAGCCTCCCTAGAAAAATTACATTGAATACTTGAAGGTATGTTACCTCCAGTCGGACCGGCGACCAACCAGCCTAGCTTGGAATTTTGTAATTTGAGCTTGTTTCGTCCCAATCGAATGCGGTTTGAGCCTACCACATCCCAAAATACATTTGCCTCTAATAACAGTTGAATTTCAGAGGGCTGATGAAATTTAGTATCTGCTAATCGAATATTGGATGGTAAGTTGAGCTGTGATACATCGATTTCAACGCTTGGAAGCAAGTTTGTGATCTATGGAATGACTAAGCATGACACAGTTATTTGGAATGAATTTACTCTTGACTTTACTTGTAGTCGACAACGCTGTCTTACTTTAGAAGAAGTATTATTTATTCCTAACACATTTACTGAGTCGGTACTAGAGCAGTCAATATTCATCAATATTTGCATTTTTTCCGCCAGGAAATGAATGATGACTGGCTACCTACATCAAGTAAGGGTTTAACTTGATAAGATTTATTAGTTTTAGGATCAATAACATCCACTTCGGCCGTGCACAAAGTACCTGCCCTGACATAGTAGCGGATAGGGACACAGGTGAATGCACAGTGCTGGCATTATCAGTGGGTGAGCCTACACTTGACTCGCTAGTAAGAAGTTTGCCCTCAGAGTTGCTAGTATTAGTAGAATAACAGTTGCATGATGTAGTATTATTGGCATGCCTACTTAGACTTTGAGATTTATTTATATATTAACAGAAGCTGCTCCCTCAAGCGAGGATCGCAAGTAATGAAACTTGTTGATTAATGGAATAGAATGAGTCTTGTTTATTAACGCATCAAAAGTATCTCGATATTCCAACCATTTGGAATGATTACCATCAAACGTGGGTAATAGAATAGTCGGTAGTTTAACATTTGACTGAAAGTTTGACTGTTGTATATTTGACCTACAAGAATCATTAAGATTGTCTGTAGAATTTGCTCTGTATACTGTAGGTGATTTGCAGGATTGACTTTCCTCGACAAT
Organism: Selenia dentaria; assembly: GCA_917880725.1. Taxonomy (NCBI): domain Eukaryota; kingdom Metazoa; phylum Arthropoda; class Insecta; order Lepidoptera; family Geometridae; genus Selenia; species Selenia dentaria. The sequence goes on from OU862877.1 coordinate 1,619,438, forward strand.
TACTTGGTCACAAGAAATAAGAGTACAAAAGAAATTTTCGATATTCTCACGCTCTTGGTATTGGTCATGTAACGCATCATCAGAATCTCTATTTTGTTTTGTACTATATCAAATAGATTGAATGCTTCCTTTAATCGAGAAAGCTTTAATTGTAGTTCGCAGATAATCTGCTTCGTAATTTTGCTCGATTCAACTAATTTGACTACCGCAAGATATTTGTCGAACTGAGTAACTTTCGCCTTTATATTGCCTCGCTCTTCAGAATCTACTAAAAGTGCAACCTTTCGGATATCCTTCCAAAACTAAGGATATAAGTACAAACAAAAATACTATGCAATTAATAATGAAGGAAATCACATAAATAATGCGCGTGAGTGGTGAAAAAACACCTCTCGCGCTTCCTGCACTTTATATACTAGTATATTATATATTAGCGTAAATAACGGTGATGTTCCAAATCCCGGGAGATTCAAATATCAGGAGATTGGAAGGCTCTACCTTCTTCTTCATCGCTACCTCTTGACAGAGCGGTCGTGGTCGTCACTTCAGGTTGTGTAACGCGCCTTACAATGCGTCGCCATTCCTCCCTGGCTGCAGGAGGACCGTTTATGGCTGCTCGTATCTGGTCGGTTCATCGCATTGGTGATCTCCCTCGCGATCTAGTGCCTTCCACTCTGCCCTGGACAACTAGTCGAAATAAAGAGCTTAGCCTCCGGAAATAATGGTATGGTTAAAGCAAGAGATCGTCGAAAATGTTTCCAACGACGAACTCTGCTTCAGGAGAGTTTACCAAAGTATTCGCTGCTCCTTTATTAGAGACGAGTACACATCTAATGGAATTCAGAAACTTTAATATCTTGCTTTCCGAACCGGAAGGGGAAAACTTTTCAGAGCAATACCCGTCAATTTATGGTCTTTAAATCGAAATAAGCATTCTCGTACCGGGATTATTACCTACCTACCATGTAACGCAATAATAAATAAAAAAAACATGTGTTATATAGGTAGGGTTCGGTATCCTTGCTACTTACGGGATCGATTGTCATTCACCGTCAATTACAATATCATCAAGATAAGCGAAACACTTTTCAGTTGTTTGATTGTAACTCAAAAACTGCTTGAAATAATTAGCAAAATCAGACTAAGTACTATGTAAAAAGTAATGCGTGATCAAACATAAAAAACCTCCTTCTTTTTCGGCGGTCGGATGAAAAAGAAAAATACGATTCCAAGATCACAATTAAAATGTTCAGAAGCGTGAAACTTGGACTGCTTGATGACAAGAACAAGCCGCTTTCTGCGTGTCTCCATTATTAAAGGCCTTCTATCTCAGCTCTTCGGGTAAAACATGGATGAACATAACATCAGTCTGCTGCGGTAAGCGAACATACGCGGACGCGCTTATCTCTGCGATCGGTGACTCATCGTGAGGACAATGACCTCAAATACTGTGAAGTGTGTGAATTGTAATCTCGTTATAAATGAACTTTTAGCATTTTTGCGCGATGTTATTGATTATATGGACGAGGAAAGTATACACCTGTTGTGTACCACGTCTTTTTCTGCCGAAGAAATAGCAAAGGCTAAGTCCTTGTTCTATGATTCGTTACCCACCACGAAAAAAATGCCATTGCGTCGAAAAGCCGATGGCAAGAAGAAAATGTCCCGAGACCTAGACGATATTATATGTCTCATGAAGAACTCTAATGTGGACCTCTTCCCGGTGTTCGTGGCAAAGGAACTACACCGTATCCCGCCGGTCTCCATGGAGCATGTCAACTCAACACGACTTGTGAGGGACATCTTGAAATTGGAACAGCAATTAAATGTGTTAAACGAAAAATTCGTCACAACAGATAAGTTTGAATTACTTAAACTCGAAGTTGAAAATATGAAGCATGCATCAATAATAGGTCAATGTTATCCTTCAAATCCAAATATAAATATGAAGAGAGGGGTAGGCCGGCGTAATAGCGTTGCATTAGACAGCGGACCCATAGGCCTACAATATGTACCCATAAAAGGTACGCCAGGCACAGCTGATTTGTCACAGGTCAAAGTCCACGCTGACGGTCTTGTTGCTAAAAGTCGTTCGTCATTTACACCGGAAAGTAACGATACCCTTACCTCTCGCCTGCACGCGCAAAGAGATGAGACGGAGAATAATGAGCATGTCCAGGCGCAAAAAAGTATCATAGTTTCAAAAAGTCCGAGCGAAAATAGCCTCAAAAGGAGGCAACAATGCAGCGGCAGTTGGAACGTGAACGAGACGGAGCTACAATTAAATCGTTTAGAAGCCACTGTATGCACGGAGGTATCGCAAAAACCGGTTAGCTGTAGCACACCGGAGCCGATTCGCTCGGCTACCTGTGTGAGCGCGACTGTCAATGCCCGCAATAGTCAAACGCCGGCCGTTGTATCGGCTACACGTAGCACATTACAATACCAAGACCGCTTGCGTTTCGGGGCGAATGTGAAAGAGAATGATGAGAATACGGAATGGCAAGTAGTGCAAAGTAAGGCAGCTAAAAGGTATAAACTAATTGGACAAAAAGGTCGCGCGTTTATCGCGGCGGATGGGAAATTTAGAGCAGCAGATGTCAAAGTGCCTTTGTTTATTTCAAACGTGAGTGTGGAATCGAGTGAGGATGATATTATTAGCTATATAAAAGAAAGAACTCAAGAAACAGTGTCTCTAAAGATGATTAATATGAAGTCTGTAAAAAAGTACAAGGCTTACAAGTTGTATGTTTCTAAACGAAATATCGATGTGTTTTTAAATGATGATTTTTGGCCAGATGGGATAACTTTTAGGCGTTTCGTACACTTTATGTATCGAACGAAGCCTGAAGTTCAAAAAGTTAAAGTCGGGTAGCTACATTGATTGTTATGGATGGAAAAGTAATTAAACATTATAAATTTTATAGCTTTAACTGTAAATCTGTTAAGCGGTCGATAGATAGCGTCAGGCAATTATGCAATACGTCTGACTTAGTGGCTCTTCAAGAGACGTGGCTACTTCCTCATGATATCCCAATACTAGGATCCATCTGTAGTGATTTTGAATACACAGGAAAATCTGCGGTCGATACGTCTGCTGGTCTACTGATAGGGAGACCATACGGGGGAGTGGCCATTCTCTGGAGGAAAGGCATATTTGAGACTGTTTCTGTTCTGCAGTGTCATAGTGCACGTCTAGCTGCCATCAGAGCTATAGTCGGTGGGCGTACTATTATTGTGTTCTCGGTATACATGCCTATAAACTCGCATGATAACATAACAACTTTTACTGAGGTGCTCTCTGAGATTAGTGCTATAGTGGCGAGCGAAGTTGTAGAATGTATTTATGTATTGGGTGATTTTAATGCTCATCCCAACGAACTTTTTTATAGGGAATTAAGTAATTTCTGTTTGGATCAGTCATGGATCTGTGCGGACATTGATTTTTTAGGAGCCGACACAAATAGTTATACATTTATAAGCGAGGCGCACGGTTGTAGGAGATGGCTAGACCATTGTGTTGTCTCTTTTTCAGCATGGAAAACTATTGTTAAAGTAGGAATAGAAGAAGGAGTTTATATGTCGGATCATCTACCTATATATATTGAGTGTAATCTAGATGCGGTGAGACCTAAGTCTGTGATGAATAATGTTAGCCGTAGTTCTGTTATATGGGGGGAAAGAGATAAATCTCAAATTGATAGTTACTATAACGTCTGTAACAGTAAACTAAAGGACATCGATTTCCCTCCTGAACTTGCAGAGTGCAGTTACGGACCATGTAGTATAACCGATCATAAACTATCGATTGATAAGTTGTACGATAGTATTATTTCTAGTTTATGTGATGCCGCTCAGCAAACAAAGGGTAAAAGTATTGAAAGACCTGGGAGAGTTCGGGTACTGTGTGGCTGGAATCAGCACGTTCAGGCGGCGTATCGGGAGGCTAGGCTTAAATTTAATGTTTGGGTCCAGCAAAACCGTCCTAGTTCGGGCGATGTACACAAGCAAATGTGCGAGGCTCGTAAAATCTTTAAAAGTCGGCTTAAATGGTGCCAAAATAACCAAGACCAGATTAAAATGGACATCATAGCAAAACAAAGAGCTTCAAAAAATTTCCATAAATTTTGGAAATCCACTAGTAAGTTGAACATTAAGCCTAGCCTCCCAGCGAGTGTAGGTGGGACAATGGACCCTGAGGAGATTGCAAATAGGTTCATGGAGCATTTTAAAGTGCGGTCCCCACTCGGTCCTTCAGTAATGATCGAGTCTAAGTCCGGCGGCGGGCTGGAGGAGCCGCCTCTGCGTTTCACGCCTAACCAAGTTAGAGCCATTATAAAGAAGATGAGCAGAGGGAAATCTCCCGGGCATGACGGACTTAGCATCGAGCATCTGAGACATGCGGGGGTTCACCTACCGAGGCTCCTGTCTATGTTATACACATTATGCATCAGTCACTCATACTTGCCTCCTGACTTAATGAAAACGACAGTAGTACCTATCATTAAAAACAAGACAGGAGATATCTCAGATATGGGGAACTACCGTCCGATCTCCCTAGCAACAATTACTGCTAAAGTATTGGACGGATTGCTTGATTCTTGTTTAGAACAATATTTGGACCTGCACGATGCTCAGTTTGGGTTCCGGCCCGGACTATCAACTGAGAGTGCTATTTTAAGTCTCAAGCACACCGTTCAATATTACACTAGTCGCAAAACACCGGTATACGCCTGTTTCCTCGACCTTTCCAAAGCATTTGATTTTGTATCGATATATATATTATGATATATATATCAATATATATATATATATATATATATTATGATATGCTATGGAGTAAGTTGCGAGACAGGTGTATACCGGTGGATGTCTTGAATATCTTGCAGTATTGGTACGCTAACCAAACAAACAATGTAAAGTGGTCTAACGCGCTCTCTCAGCCGTATAGATTGGAGTGCGGGGTGAGACAGGGCGGGTTGACGTCTCCCAAGCTCTTCAATATATACATAAATGATCTCATAGTCGGTCTCAGCAGCATGCGTGTCGGATGTAGGGTGGATGGTGTTAGTATCAACAACATCAGTTATGCGGATGACATGGTGCTGCTGAGTCCGTCAGTGGGAGCGCTCAGAGAGATGCTGAGGATGTGTGAGAGCTATGCCGCTAGTCATGGTCTGACATATAATGTCAAAAAAAGCGAATACATGGTATTTAAGGCCGCCGGTAAATGCCCTGAAAGTATAGCTACGTCAATAACCTTAAATGGCTTTAATTTAAAAAGAGTACTTAAATTCAAATACTTAGGGCATTTTCTTACTGACGACCTTAAAGACAATGTAGACATAGAGAGGGAGCGTAGGGCGCTCGCCATCCGGGGTAATATGTTGGCTCGTAGATTCGCCCGCTGTAGTGATCAAGTGAAAATCACGCTATTTAAAGCATATTGTCAAGGTCTCTACGCGGGCAGTCTGTGGTTCGATTGTGCCAAAAGGTCGCTGGATGTTCTACGCGTCCAATATAATAATATATACAGGATGTTGTTGGGACTGCCCCGGTTTTGCAGCGCTTCAGAAATGTTCGTAAATACGCGAACCGATGGTTTTCACGCCATCATTCGCAAAAAGGTCGCGTCATTGATGAGTAGAGTGCGGGCAAGTCAGAACAGCATTCTGAAAACGGTGGCGGAGAGCTTCCCCTCTCCTTTTTTGAGGCATTTTGTGCGGACGGTAATGTCATCCGCTGCCTAAAGTGCTTCAAAAAAAATATAATTAAATCTTTCTCATGTTTTTTCAATATTAATTTTAATTTTAATTTAATATAATAATATAATTAATAAGTCTTCGCTGTACATGGATCTTCGTTATCTGAAATAAATATATATTGAATTGAATTGAATAACGTCACAATTACTAGCCATTCTATCAATATAAAAAAGCTTTAATACGTGAGTATAGTCGGATTCCCATACCTGCACGAAAGTAAAAAAAACATGCAATAATTAGATACATATAACCCAGAATTCGCCCTATTCTACGACATATACATATAGACTGAATTAAAGCGAAGGAATTTCGGACACAGCAATATACCAACGAGAGCTAGAGTGATTTTCGTGTTTTGGTACGAATAAGTACCTACCTTACATCAAAGAAAAAATAGTATATTATGCAACTAGAAAGAAAGAAAGAAAGAAAACGCATTTATTCAAGACACACACAACATCACATTACAGGCATATGAAATAATAAAAATAAAAAACAAAATACTAACACATACATTATAAACAAGAAAACACGTAAGGAAAACAGCGTGATGCTGTGCGTGTCATGAATATGGGTCCCGACTCAGGACAACCCATAGTCATGATCTCACGAACCTCAGCAAGTCAGCAACGATACTCAACTAGTGAATAAAGGACGGATGGGTTGGGCCATAGATGAATCACGACAGCAGGAAGTGATTCGTGATGATTGAATCACGAGCGTAGCGAGTTAATCAAGTGTTAGAATCCTGAGCGATGCGAGTGATTCATGGCACTCGATATAAATCCGTTTTATTCAAGAGTTGCATACTTGACTTTATACCATGACGACTACGAAGAAATAATAGTCAGAAATAATAGTCAGCATAATTCAGAACAAATTCCACACAAAAAGTGGCCCTTCAAATCAAAACAACGTATGATTCCAAATACAAATTACTTCCGAGGTTACAAATAGACATGTTCGGTGATTGGTTTAAATTCAGAAGGAAAGCAGGGATTGGTTTACGCGCGTGCTGCAACGTCTACAATGACAGCAGAGTCATAGCGGCGTGGACGATGTTATGCAACAAGTGGACTGGACCAACTCAATAATAAATCAATCGTAAATCTCGTATGTCTCGCGAAATATGATTAATTTATTAAGTTTTTGTCTAGAAGACATTAGAAGAGGTTCTTCGCAATGTAGAAAAGAAAGATGAAACATTTTAGGCTTATACATTTTACCATGAAAAAAGTCGTTATTTGCCAGCTGGATGTTTTTCAGTGGTCACAGAATTTATATATATAAGCGACCTTCATTATCAATTTAGAAAATACAATCAATTTATAGAATTACTTTTGAAAAGCACTGTGTTGATATTACTGACAAATTAATTAGCAACTCAGCTAAACCACTTTAAAATTTGCAGAGGGTGAGTTTTCATTAGCTTGAAAAATTAAACGTGCTTTAATTTGACCAAACAATGAACTGTTTTTTTAATGTTATATAGTTACCTATATTACATACCAACTGTAGGCAATCGTTTATTCATTGTCTGTAGTATCTCTTTAGAGCGTAAACGCTTTGGAAGCGCCAATTCGCGTTATTGCTGAGTGTTTGAAGGGTCACATAATAATGATTGATATAGTATATTATATGTCAATTACTCTTACCTGATATAATAGAACATTATTTTATTAACAAGTTCAAGTTCCATAGACTACATTTAGAAATTGTTTATTAGTTTGCTATTGCCAAGCGGATTTTAAAAACGTGTGTGCGTACTCACACGTTTTTGAAATTCATTGAATATTCAAGCAAGTTGTATAAGCATTGAGATGGAGATCGAATGGACGATGGAGAAACGTGCTATTCGAGCTATACACGAAATATGTCCCCATGAATCTTTGAGAGATTTATTTAAAGAAATCAATATATTAACGTTGCCTTCCTTATATGTATTTGAAAATATAATGTATGTTCGTAAAAATTTACATAAATATAAGTTAAATAGTGATCACCACACTTTTAATACTAGAAATACAAATAGGATAGCTGTACCTAGTTTTAGACTTGCGAAGACTAATAAGTCATTCCTAGGAAATTGTGTGCGTTTTTACAATAAAATCCCAAAGCACATAACTGAGCTCACAGAGGGCAAATTCAAGTTGACTGTAAAAAAGGTTTTAATAAAAAAAGCTTACTATAAAGTTCGACATTATATAGAAGATAAAAATACTCCACTTCTGGCAAGCTGTCAATCTGCCACCCATAAAATGTAATATTTGTAGTACCTAAGTAGAAACATTGTAAACATCTATATAAAAAGAATGGCCCCGAGTTTCTTGCCGCTTCTTCTCGGTGGGCTCTATATATTTTGGAACGCGGCGGTAGAGTCTTTAAAGTACCTACATTATAATGAAAAGTTGACGTTCATAAGTGCGTCTTTGATGCCTAAATTGAATAAATGAGTTTGACTTTGACTTTGAAATGTATTGGTGTGGTCTAAATTCAAACACCAAAATAGTGATTAAAAGGCCTTTTTATTCACTGTTTTCAGTGAATAAAAAAAGCTTTTTAGTGGGGGAACGATATAAAAGCTATAATATGTGAACTGGAATCTACAAACACTAGTTTTTACACTGGCAAGATTTAGTGACAGAGGAATTATTTTCATGATGTTAAAAATATCTTGCTACTTTAGAAAGAAAATTTCACATCCTCGGACGGGATTCGAACCCGCGTCTGCTGACTCTCCGTGTCAGACGCCATTGACCAACTAGTTTTTAAAAAGTAATACTATACAAATTACAAGGGTTGCGATGTCAATACGAAAGTTTAAGTAGGTATTTCTAAATAATGCTTCTTTCGGTTGGATAGTACTGTCAAAGCTGTGCAATAGATGTCGCTCCGTCCCCGTAAGACGGTTAGTCAAATAGAGAGTTAATATTCGATGCTCGGACTCGAACCTCGGTGGCCTAGGCGTCCTAGGTTGGTCAATGGCGTCTGACACGGAGAGTCAAAAGACGCAGGTTCGAATCCCGTCCGAGGATGTGAATTTTTCTTTCTATAAATTTCAATGATGTAAAATTACACACAATTGAATAGAATAATCATACTTTTAGATTAGTCATTCTAACTTCTACACGAATGTGGATTTTAGTACGAACAGAAAAAGAATTATAGTTCAGAGAATATTAGTTTTTGTTCGTTAGTTTAGTTTAATGTTCTGCACAAGCGGATGTCAATTTCGGAGTAGTCGGTATCACTCACTGGCAGTAAGTAATAAAATATAGTTGTGCGTGTGGACGAGCGAGTTTTACTTCCATTCACGACAAAGGTATTTCAGGTTGACGTCTATACCGAAGAGGAAGAGGAATGTCGCGTATTGTGAGGGGCCGCCGTCCCTATCCTCTGCGGCTGAAGTAGTAGGTGGTGGGGCTACTCACCTGACCCATCGTAGAGGAACTTAGGGCGCCCAGACTCGGGGGAGTCTGGCGTCCATCACCGAGGCGGTTGCGGCACGCCAAGTTATCTGGCGTGCTGCAGGAGAGAAAGGACCGGCAACGGACAGCCGCGGCGGGTTCGCGGTTGTGTGCGAAATCCACGTTCCCGCCAACAGCGGCAGTGACGGAACACCGCAGAGGTTTGGTGGGTATGCTGCCCTTCTGGCAGAGACTCCCACATAACCACCCACTCCCGGCGGGGCCGGTGGTATCCATAAAGGATTACTCTGCGTCAAAAAAAAAGCCTCGATCATACATTACTCGGTGCTACCGTTTGCCAGGGCAAAAATAAAATTACCTATCCTAAGGCCTATTCAAACCTGGGCGTTATTCGCTACCACGAGCGATAGAGAAATCCGAAAGGGTATGCGTTAATTTCACTGTTCACACCAAAGCGGATATCTCAACCGCGCGCGGTAGAGATATTCGTTGACAACGGTCAGCGGGGCGGCGGAACTAGTTTCGCCAAACAAGAGAAAATACCGCCTCACTAGGCGGTACAAGATTCGATATTATTAATATTAATAATAATATTAATATTATTAATATTAATAATAATAATATTTTATTTACTCAAAATGTTGGTTCTCTTACAATAACTTACGTGTTATGCTTTAATGTACAGATCATCTACGTTGAACAATCTATGTTGAGTTGAGTAATTAAAAATAAATCTAACGATACCTGTGCTTATTGCACAACTATAATAAGTGATAATAATAATATATGCAGGTCTTAGATCATAAGTTTTATCGCTCACAATAATAATAGCTTTACATATAGTAAACACAGTAGATGAATTATGTTTATCTCTAGTCCTCACGGTAGGATACCCTGAGTTTGTGAGGACTAGTTCACTTCCAGGGTGCTGGTGAGTAAGTCCACGATGAAGCACGTGAGCCGTGTTTATGTCAACGAGTGAGATAGTGATGAGTGCAGGTTGTATAAATAAGGGACAAGATAAAAAACAAATAATAAATTAGGCATTATATATGGAATAAGTATGAAGTGGAATAAGTAATTAGAAATAATAATGTATATTACGGATTTTATAAGACTATTAGATTTTTTCAATTTTATTTCGATTATTAGATAGTATTAATTAATTGTTTTTATTTATAAATTAATTATTTTCATATGTTTATTCTTAGCAGATTTTCCGTGCTAGTATGATCAAGTGATAGAAGGTAACTTAATATTTTCGTTCTACATACGCGTGAGGTGTCATTAATTATATTAAGTGTCTTATTTAGCTGTTTGTAAATGTATGGCCCTAAATAGTTGTGACACTTCTGTCCTATCCTTCCAGATGTCTTTGTTGAATCCCATTTTGGTTTCCTTCTGGATCTGATAACGTTGGTGGTTACTAGAGCTGTTTTGTGAAAACGTAATGCAGTGGCCAAAATAAATAGCTGGCGTACCCTTAGTTCTTCGGTTTCTTTGTACAGTTCGTTAGTCGGGTATCGAAAAGCTTTTTTGTAAGCGACTTTAAGAACTGCGCGTTGTGCACGTTCAACTTTAACAAGATGTGTTACATATGCTGAACCCCATGAAGTTATACAATAATAAATAAGTGACTTACACAGTGCAGAGTAAACCATTCTTATTGTTTTTACGTCTGCTATTGCTCTAAGCTTTTTGAATATAAACAGTAACTTTCTTATGCGATTGCTAAGTATCTGTGTTTGTTTTGTCCAGGATAGAAGTTCATCTATATATATGCCTAAATATTTAATGTCAGTGACTTGTTCTAATTTCGGGCAAACGTCGGTGCATTGGTGTTGTGAATATATTGCACATGTGTGAAGTTGAATACATGGCGGCTTAGAGGGCGCGGAACGGCATGAGACTCTAAATGCAACAAATTTCGTCTTGTCAGCATTAAGTGTGAGCAAGTTGTAGTTAAGCCACTTAACAATCTTGCTTAGTCCTTCGTTAGTTATAGTGGAAAGCTCATTCCAACTCTTCGCATGGAAAATAATTGCAGTATCGTCGGCGAAAGAAAAAAGTTGAGCTTGGGGGATTTTAAGTTGACATAAATCGTTAATATATGTCAGAAATAGTGTCGGTCCGAGTACACTTCCCTGTGGAACTCCGAAAGCTACTTTCCGATAGTCACTTAAGTGCTCGTTTACTTTAACTCGCTGCCTTCGCTCTGTAAGGTATGACTGAAACCACCGTAATGCTATTCCACGAACTCCGAGGCTCTCCAACTTTTTTAAGAGTATAGGATGCGAGACGGTATCGAACGCCTTCGCCAGGTCAAGGAAGACGCCGATACATCTCTGACCTGCGTCCATTTTGCTGCCCACGAAGTCAGCTAGAGCAGTAACAGCATCCTCCGTTGATCTTCCAGCACGAAAGCCGTATTGATTTGGTGACAACATATTTCCTCTTTCCAGAAAGCTCATGAGACTTTTGTTTACCACTCTCTCTAATATCTTAGATAGTGAGGTCAGTAGTGATATAGGTCGGTAGTTCGATGGCAGTTCTGTGTCCCCCGCTTTATGGATGGGGCAAACATTTGCATCTTTCAAGGAGTCTGGGAATGTACCCAATTCTAAGCTCAAATTACAAATAAATGCGATTGGGGCAGACAAAATGTGTTTAGCAGATTTAAGTAACTGATTAGAGATGTTATCAGCACCTGGGGCAGAGTGAGATTTTAGGGAGACAATTATTTTAGAGATTTGGGTTGGGTCAGTTGGACCTAAATAAAGAGAGCTGGAAGGACCATGTTTAAATATTACTGAATTTGCTAATTCCTCCTGAGTAGTGTTCAATTTTAAAAGTATATCATTTGCTAAATTTTCTCCAATTGTAGCAAAAAAAATATTGACTTTATTTAAGGCCTCAATAGGATTAGGCAAACTTCTAAGCAGATCTGTGTTTTTAGTTTTTGCAGTATTAATGCTACATGCATCTTTTATCGACTTCCACAACTTTTTACTGTCATTAATATTCATTTTAATTAGTTTGGAATCATGTTCATTTTTAAGATTCTGTAAAAGATTGTTACAATAATTTCTGTATTTTTTATATTTATCCTGTGTAGTTTTATCATTTGGCTTCATTTTTGCTTTTAACTGTAGCGCATCTCTCCTTCTAATACATTTGATTAAGCCTGGTGTAATCCAGTTTTTTCGTATGTATTTGGAATTATGTATTAGTTTTACTGATTTATGGGTATTTATTATTTGGTCTAAGGTTTGCACAAAAACAGTAACTGCCTTATTCGGATCAGTGTGTCTATAAAATCAGACCAGTCAATTTTGCTCAGGTCATTGATGACCTTAGAATAGTCAATTTCCTTTACCTGTCGACTCTCAGGACATATAGCGTTTGGTTTCTCAGCAATAGCAACAAGTGTGGCATCGTGGTCGGTCACATTATTGCAGCATACTATTGTTGTGGACTGCAGGGAGCTTTTGATGAAAACATGGTCCAAACAGTTAGCAAAACGCGTTGGAAATTGATGGCCTGGTGTGTACCCATGATATGCAAGTAATTCAAGATACTGTTCAGCTCTGGGATCTTTGGTTGTCAGCTTAATGTCGATATTCATATCACCGAGTACAATACATGATCGACCTGTCATTCCGTCTAGTATTACTTCTAGTGAGGATAAGAAATTATCAATACCATAGGAAGAAGGAGATCTGTACACAGCCAAAATTGAATATTCATTTGCAATATTGACTAAAAGGCCAGATGATTCCAACATGGAAGGTTCCGTAATGCTCAGTTGAATGCCAATTTTAGATAGAATGACAACACCATCATTTTGGTTAATATAGTGGGTCGTGAAAGCACAATTATAGTTGTTCAGCGAGACTCCTGTGAAGGATGAATTAAGCCAACATTCAGTTAGTATGATCAGATCAGGTAAAAAGTTAAGGCGATTGAGAAATATAACGAAATCATCAAAGTTTTTACGAATGCTTCGAATATTTTGAGAGACAATTAGAAGTTGTTGTTGATTTTTCTCGAGATCCAAATATATTTCACACATTTCTGGTACGAATGTTTGATGATTCGCGACAAAATTAGTGTTGTCCATGTCTTCAATAACATAGCGTCTACTATCCATATAATATAATAATAATTGATTTTACTGTGCGAGCGTTGAGACAATTACTAGCGTGCAACTTAGTGTTTAAAAATGTGAGTGATAAGTTTTTCATACTAATATGCGTATACGCAATTATAAGTAGATACAATGTACTATAATGAAGGGCGTAAGCAAAGTACTTTAGTTTGCATGGAACTTGCTGTGGTTCGGTCGCGTGTATAGCAGGGGTTATTCTAATGTTTATTAACTTTACCGTTTGAAATGTGATTCGTATTGTGACTGATTTTCTGCGTATATGGGTGTTAATCATGTTGTAGTAGTGTACGAGTAAGTGTAATAGTAATGTAAGTGGCACATGACAATACTTAATAACCGTATATTTGTTTATAAGTGAATATGATTTCGAGTGTGCACAAGTGGTGGTTGCAATTGTACGACATAATATGTACAAGTATAGTGCAATTTGATAATTCCTGTGAAGGTATGTCGTATTACGATTATTTATGGATTGTTGCATTAGAAATAAGCTAATATCAAAAAATAAAGAGCACGGGCCCATTCTATGTTCATACATGTTACAAAACATTAAACATTTACATATTTTTCGCAACGCCACATATTTTTCTTCACATTTAGTGAAGGTACTCACATCAATAATTAAATTCTTGCCTGTTCCACAAAGCAAAAGAACAAAACATTTACATTTACTGTCATACATGTAGGTAGAATCACCCATAGACATAATAACGTTTTTGAAACGTACCAAGTGTTCAATAAATATGCAAAACATTTCAATCCTACAATACATAAACAATGCACTTATTATGTTAACACAACACAATAAACCATCCACAATAAAGCAAGGCTTGTCCTTATTTTCTAGGTAAATCATTACATGAATATTGTCAAAATCCTGCAATAAGCACTCGGAATTACTATAGTATAGTTTGTACTTAGGTATTTTACACAGATATTGTCTGTGATAAATATAATTTGCTGACAGTATAGGTACTTTAAAGAGATGTAGTTTAGTGCATGCAGGCTGGCAAATATTAGTATCCATAAACAGCAACAACATGATCCTGTCAGTTACCAGTGAAATTGACCTAAAAACTGTTAAATAATTGTATAAGAATGGTTTACAGCTTAGAGAAACATCGCTCACAATGACAGGATACGAGTACCTTTTCACATATATCGTAACAATAATATACATAACGGATCGCCGAGCGGCCGGGATGTGACTTCTGGAGGCGGATCCGTTATCTCTTCATTTTCCTTATCCATAATGGGCGTGTATTACTAGATGGCAGTAAAATAATGGCACTAAAGTCACGTATAAACACTTATTTAATCACTTTTAAACTTTAACGAACTAAATCCTACACGATTATTACAATTTAACTGGATTTAGAGCCGATGGGTTTGCACGCGTACATGTCGTTCGGTAGTCTGTCAAGAAGTGACCGCCCAGCCGACGCCATGACACTTACAACTCCATCCGGTGTTACCCGCTCTACAAAAAAACGATCGTTCGAATACAAAAATGCAAATCGATTCTAGAACTAAATATTAAAATCGATTAAATTAAACACAACACTCAATTCTTAATTATTACAAATTAACAAAATATTCCGCACGCCGTTACGGCCGTCCTGCATCTTCACACGTCCTCGTGTGTAGGATCCCCTTCATCTGTGGACCAACAAATAACAAACTTGTGAACACATTCATACACTCGGTCATTCTGACCAACCAAATCACATAGAATTAAATTCTAACTATACAGAATTTAAAAAAAACAATAATTTAGATTATACCATGAAGTCTTATTGAACTGTAAATAGATAAAGCCTCCACTGAGGGCAGATTTTCACTACAAATAGCGGTTAGTTCCTTTAATAGAATGTGACACATGCCGACATGTGCCGCATAGGTCCAGAGACATCAACCGAAATGCATCGCTCAAGCCACAAAGGCAAAATAGAAGAAATTTACATAAAGGTCAACAAATGTCACATAGACGAAAGATGTGCCACAAGGGTGAAATATTGCCATACAGGCTGTTGCCACACAGGCGAGTGCTACACAGGGGGGTGCCACACAGGCGGATGCCACACAGGCGGGTGCCACACAGGCGGGTGCCACACAGGCGGGTGCCACACAGGCGGGTGCCACACAGGCGGGTGCCACACAGGCGGGTGCCACACAGGCGGGTGCCACACAGGCGGGTGGTTGACAAACTGTAAGATGAGCTACGCAAACGATTGGTGCTGCACTGGCCATTAACACAAGTACCTGTCACGGTGATAACATACATCATACACAAACAAACTGATGAACAGTTCTTATTACTCTTACTCACCAACGCCGTTATCGGGATATCCTGACTCTAAGCTGTTTGTAGAAAGTTCTAGTCCAACATTCAACTCCAAAGGAACGTAACACTCGGGCATACGCCTTATACGATCGTGTGCGTACTTGTATGTTCGATTAGAGTTCAATGCTTTTAGCAGATATCTGTCACCAGCCAGCAGCTCAGCCACTTGATAAGGTCCTTTAAATTTTGGCTCTAACTTTGTTTTATTACGTTCATGATTTTCTAGTAAAACGTAGTCACCCACTTTAAAATTCTTTACTTTCGCTTTATTTTTATCAAACCTAGCTTTTTCTGTCGAAGCGCTTGCTTCTATTGCAAGTGCCGCCTGCTCTCTGATTTCATCTAAGTCAATGTTTGTCTCGTCCGTATTTAAAGTCATTAATTGCAAAGGTCTAGCAATTTTACCTATAAATAGCTCTAGTGGGCTTGCCCTAGTTGTACGATTTACTGTGCAATTAATGGCAAGCTGAACATCGGGCAATGCTGCTTGCCACGATTTATTGTTGCCCGTTTCGACTGCGGTCAGCATATTTTTTAAAGTCGACATGACTCGCTCTACTTGACCGTTCGCACGACAAGTACCCGTGGCTATCAAGTGCAAACTTATGTTGTGCGCTGCACAAAAATCCCTAAATTCATGGCTAGCAAAACACCTTCCTTGATCCGCTATCACACGAGTGGGGGCACCGAAAAATGACACGCTTGATTGCAAGGCTTTTATGGCGTTATTTGAGTCAATGTTTAAAGCGTGATATAAAAGAACATATTTTGTAAAAGCGTCTATAGAGACGAACACATACTCTTTAGCATCTCGTTTGCCGCTAAGTTTTCCTGTTGCGTCCATGTGAATGGTATGCCACGGTATCGTAACCTTTGGGATTGGATGAAGTTCAGCCTGAACTTTTCCAGAATGCGATTTAGATACCTTGCATGTTATGCAATTATCAACGAATTTACGAACGTACTTGTTCATGTTAGGGATTCAATAGTGACAAAAGGCCTTGTCCAATGTTTTATCCCAACCTAAGTGCATGATGCTTTCATGAACATGGTTTATTACCGCCCATTGAAACGCTCTAGGAACAACTGGTAGCCAGGAACTTCGTTTGTTACGCTCTATCTTTCGATGCAGCACGCCACGTCGTATTTCGTAGGTTTTGTCTATATCGTCAGTCAGTTCATTTGAATTTAGTTTATCTATTATAGATTTGGTTTCATTGTCTTTATTCTGCTCGGCTTGCAACCAATTATCTGAGATTTCTATTAAATTAACGCGTTTTTGTGCTACTTTACAGATTGACTGTGAGGGTGGTGCTGCTGGTAAAGGGTTTCGAGATAAGAAATCTACATGTCCCATGTTTTTCCCCATACGGTACTCAATATCAAATTCAAAGGTTTGAAGGAAACACCACCATCTATGAACTCGCGGTGTAAGATCGACCTTTGACTTCGACGCCTTGACTGCGTTACAGTCAGTAACCACCACAAACTTTCGGCTTTGTAAATAATGGCGAAAATGTTTTATGGCATTAACTACTGCGAGAGTTTCTAATTCGTAAGAGTGATATCTAGATTCAGCGCTGGAGGTTCGGCGACTATAATATTCAATTACGCGCATTTTACTATCAACTTTCTGCATCAGTATAGCACCATAACCTTCAGCGCTGGCATCAGTATGTAGCTCTATTGGGATATCCGGGTCAAAAATCGCTAAAACAGGTGTGGCTGTCAGTATGTCTATAATTTCTCTCCTAATATTCTCGAATGTCGGTGTCCATTTAATGCTACCCTTTCCTGACGTTAGTCGATACAGAGGGGCAGTCTTCTGAGAAAAACCGGGTACAAACTGCCTGAAGTATGAGGCCAGTCCAATAAATTGACGGAGTTGAGTAACTGTCTGCGGTGGTGGAAGTTCGGTCAAAGCTTTGATTTTACGTGGGTTTGGTCGTATTTCACCCGCAGAAACATGGTACCCCAAAAATTCAACGTTCTTTTTTAAAAACGAGCATTTTTTTAAGTTCAACGAAAAACCAGCATCTGTTAAAGCTTTTAAAACCTGACGCAATCTATCAAGACCCTCTTCAACGGTCCTGGACGGAATAACGACGTCATCAATGTAGCACACAGCAAATGACTCGCTCAGTGTTCCTAGTGCTTTATTGATAGCACGCTGATACACCGACGGGGCATTGCGAAGACCAAATGGCATTGCTAAATATTCAAATTGGCCATCGGGTGTCACAAAGGCAGTGCGCTCTATTGAATCTGCTTGAATTAGAATTTGGTGGTACCCACTTGCCATGTCAAGAGAAGTAAAGTAATTACCCCCTACTAAACGTTGTATTTGATCGGAAATAATTGGAAGTGGATAACGGTCTGGTACAGTGTTGCTGTTAAGTTCCCTGTAATCCACGCATAGACGATCAGTTCCGTCTTTCTTTTTGACAAGCAAAATTGGACTTGCAAAAGGTGAACAACTCTCTCGAATGATACCAGCGTTCAAAATTTCTTTTATTTTAGAACGCACCTCTTGTCTCTCATCAGGGCTCATTCGATATGGTCGGCGCTGTACTGTACGATTCGGATCAGTTAGCCTAATTTCTAATTGCCCAGTACTTACTCTGCCAGTTGGGGTCCCTTCAACGAAATAATTAGAATTATCTTCAAGCAAAGAAACTAACTGCCCCCTTTGTTCAATAGGAATGTCACTGTCAATATTATTGAAATCACTTACTTTGGATCCCACATTACAGACTGAAACTACCCTAGTTTTTTTCAATAAGAGTTTGCTCTCAAAAACTTCAACTGAGAATCCTAATGAAAGCAAGTCTCGTCCTATCATAATACTGTCAGACAGGCAATGATCAGGCACGATATGAAACAGCAATTGCACTAAATTGTCTTGTATCGTAACAGTAGATAGTACTTGGATGTAACTTTGCAAGCTAGATTTACCTATGCCTAGTAAAGTAACTGTGCTTTGCTGCCGCTTACCAGTAAATTTACTAGCTACACTTTCCCTAATCAGAGAGCAATCGGCACCAGAATCGAAGCAAAATGAAAACTTCTCACCAGTTTCAGTAGAAAGTTGGCCTCTAGCCGGCTTGATGGTGCAGACATCCACACGACGCTCTACTCGGACATCGCTGGTACTAGCTTGTTTCTTCGTGCAGTACGTGGCGATGTGGCCTGTCTCACCACAACGATAGCAGATGGTCGATGATGGTTTCTTCTGCGGGCCTATGCTGTCTTTAGTGTGTTGTGATGTACTTGTTCCTGAAAACTGAGATCGTGGGTTAGCAGAGGTTTCACGGTTAATTTTAGTCGAACATTCAATCGCCAAATGACCCTGCTTGCCACAGGTGTAACAACGTCTCGGTTGATCCAATCTTGGCCTTTTAATCTCATTGGGAGTGTTCATCTTTTCTTGTGAGGCAAGTCCTCTTTTTCGGTACTTAAAAGCCATCAACTCTTGCTGCATCTTGATTCGGGTATCAATTTCCGTAGTAAAAGCCAATCTTTGTAGTCGTGGCTCGACTTTAATTGCGTGTGCTATGGTTACAGCTATGGCTATCTTTTCGGTTGATAAATTACGCCACTGGTTCATTAGTGTACTTAGAAATCGACTGGCATAAGATGATAAGCATTCTCCTTCCTTTGGGTTCTCATTGAACAGTCTACACAACGTAGCAGCAGGAGTTTCCACATAATCGAATTGGGCCAGAAACAAGCCTTTTAATTGAGGCCAGGTTATTCCAGCAAAGCTGTTTTGAGAAAACCAAGTAGCTGCCGTGCCTTTAAGCGCCTTACTCATGGTTATAATCAGACTACAGCTAGATAATTCTTTCTCTTGCATGCATAAATCTACAGTGTTACACCAAGAACGTGCGTCAATATCTTGAATGTCTGGATTAAATTCAGGAAGGTCTAGTTGGCAATTTTTCGTATTAGGGTTATTAATCGCATTAATCAGGGCCATCATTTGTTGCTGCTGCATTTCAAATAAAATCTTCCATCGATCGCTCTCATTGAATAACGAATTATTAATAATACTCTGACCTGTAGAACGCTCCTGTGATGTTTCCGGTAATCCCACTTCTGATAACGGATCGCCGAGCGGCCGGGATGTGACTTCTGGAGGCGGATCCGTTATCTCTTCATTTTCCTTATCCATAATGGGCGTGTATTACTAGATGGCAGTAAAATAATGGCACTAAAGTCACGTATAAACACTTATTTAATCACTTTTAAACTTTAACGAACTAAATCCTACACGATTATTACAATTTAACTGGATTTAGAGCCGATGGGTTTGCACGCGTACATGTCGTTCGGTAGTCTGTCAAGAAGTGACCGCCCAGCCGACGCCATGACACTTACAACTCCATCCGGTGTTACCCGCTCTACAAAAAAACGATCGTTCGAATACAAAAATGCAAATCGATTCTAGAACTAAATATTAAAATCGATTAAATTAAACACAACACTCAATTCTTAATTATTACAAATTAACAAAATATTCCGCACGCCGTTATACATATTTACATGATAGCAAACATTTTTATGTGCATTCAAAAGCCATATTACTGTATATAATAATATAGCATACATGGCACTTGCAATCCTGCATTTCATACATATATATTGCAGACTTTTCGTATCGTAGTATTCTGTGTGAGTGATGACGTATCCAATGGGTTTTTGTTTGAAACATTGTGGACAGCTTTCTGTTATTTTCAATTCAAAAATAGTTATAGCATTTGTATGGACAATGTTAATTAGATGCATGCAGAGAAGTGAGACATAAGTGAAATTATTTATTGAGTTATGAGTATACTCAACAATAA
Source organism: Selenia dentaria (assembly GCA_917880725.1). NCBI lineage: Eukaryota > Metazoa > Arthropoda > Insecta > Lepidoptera > Geometridae > Selenia > Selenia dentaria. The sequence continues at coordinate 1,639,990 of OU862877.1, forward strand.
GTAGGTAGATTTCAATTATACAACTCGTTACATATTCTAGGTACAATAGACTAACGTGCATCAATAGGTATAAAGCTATTATTATCGTGAACGAGTTTATCATTTATACAATTTACAGTATTATTCATACTATAACATGAGATTGTAGTTATAGAAATTTGTGCATCTACGAGTATATGGACAATATCGATCCAAGATTCAGTAAATATCTGAAAAATACAATTTATTCCTAAAATAGCAAGGAAAAAAGGAGAATTTAATAAATACAATGTTTTAGCATTATAATAGTGAGATGAGATGACTGAACAGATTTCGAGAGATAGTTTTATGATACTAGTAGGTACACATAGAAGGCATTTATACCTACTCGCATGTATAATGGAATCACAGAAATTACAAGCAATTTGTATGTGGAGTAAAAACCGTCATGCATTATTTCTTAGTGCTTCCAATTGAGCCTCATCCTTAACGAGAATATGTGGCATGCCTTCACTCTTCCGCAAATATATATTCCCGTTTGACGTCCAACAGTACGAGAAGTTCTGTGACTTGGCTAGGTCTCTTGCTAGGTAATGAAGTCTCCTAGATTTAGCCGTTAAGTGTTCTGAAATGAACAGCAATGTGGAAGGTCCTTCAAAGCCAAGGTGTCTTGTGCTAAGTTTGGACGAGTCTCTGGCCAGGTTGTGCTTTTTAGCATTGCTGAGAACAGTACTTTTCATAAGTGTGCTCGAGAACTCCACAATCAATGTGGAAATATTGGTGTTTCCTTTGTTAGGGACTCGGTAGACATCTCGCAAGTCTGCCAATGAGTACTCGATTTTTAAGTTCGATAATAGGTTTTTAACTATCGAAAAAAGATCATTTTTAGTCTCGCCCTGTGTTTTTGGGACGCTCCTAATTTCTATGCACGTTTTACGTGAGTTTCTTTCGATACCTTCTATTCTACTTTCAATCTCTGTGATTTTAGTGCTTATATCTTTTCGATCCCCTTCCAGCTTGTCTATTGTTTTTTGCATGTCTGTGAGTTGGATAGACATGAAACCTAGTGATTTCTCAATATCAGCGATAGGTGAAGTATGTGTTTTCACTTCGAACAACTGCTTTTCTAAAGCTTTCATGCGGTCATTTTGGTTATTTGTAAACGTGCCAAACATACTAGATAGCATGTCTTTCATCTCGCGTTTGAAAACATCCAGATCGTCGAAATCCTCGTCAGATAAACGTACTCGTTTTCTTGGGCCGGTTTTCTGCCTTTGGCTATTTTCCTCAGTTGGTGTAGATGCCCTAGAGCTAGGATTTGAATCATATGAAGGTGGGTTCTGTTTTTTTGACGGAGAATGGTGTATCTTTGGCATTTTTCCGCACTAGTCACTGTTTTGTAGGCCTAAATGCGTGTAATGATTTGTGAGACGGACAGCGGCGATATCGCTCGATGCGTGTAATCACAACTTGATTTTATCAGTGTGTGCAAGATGCGCTTACTCACACTTGTACTTGGTGGGCGTGGCTTGATGTTTACATTCGCAATCGACCATTAAATCTCCAATGGCAGCTCATTAGGTCGTTGACCGATAAGTATCAGCTGACTTGTTATTCGTTTGTTATAATACAACAGGTACACGCACACACATATGAACACAAAAACACTATCACACTTAGCTATTAGCCGAACTTTAACTGGACCAGCACTGCGGTCACGACTTCTACGTGTGACGTCCGAGAGAGAAGTGTTATGGAACTTCATACTATTTACCCATCGAGTTCCGCGTGGTATTTTTCGCTACCCACAGCGGTAGCGAATAACGTTTAGGTCTGAATAGGCCTTAAATAATTATGTTAACATAAATAAATATTAAAATAAGTAGCTCAAGTAGCTTATTTACGAAAATACAATTCTTATAAAATATATGACACTTATAAATATTATAATTATTATGGCTGTGAGGCGGCGGTACATGCCATAAGAACATTTTTAACAAATGAAGGATGTGAAGTGTTGCTGAAGGTTGATATTAAGAACGCCTTCAATTCTCTTGATAGAAACACTCTTTTGACACAAGTTAAAAATAAAATCCCTTTTATATATAATTTCATTTGGCAATGTTATGGTAAACCTTCAAAATTAATATACAAAAGTTATCTTCAGAAGTAGGATGCCAACAAGGTGATCCACTTGGACCAGCTATTTTTAGCCTAGCAATCTACCCTATCATCAAAAAATTAGAATCGAAATTTAATGTCTGGTACCTGGATGATGGGTCCCTAGGAGGAGATGTTGACACTGTTCTTAAAGACCTACAAAATTTATTTCAGAATTTAGTTCAATAGGTCTTGCTCTCAACTTTTCAAAATGCGAACTTTTCATTCCAAAATCTACAACACTACTAAGAAATAAGATAGTAAACATTTTTGAACGAATTGCTCCCAATATCAAAATATTAGATAATCGATCACTTCGCCTCTTAGGGTCTCCAATCCTAGACGAGTCAATTGAAGATTTTGTTGATGACAAAATTCAAAACTTTAACTCAGTTTCGGACCGCCTACAAAAAATAAATTGTCACATGGCCTATTTTATTATTCGATATTGCCTTTTTGTCCCTAAATTTATGTATTCTCTTAGATGTTGTCAGTTTTGGAATCATTCTTTACTTTTACAAAAACTTGACAACATCCAGAGGGATACGCTCACTTAACACACATTTTGACGATCGCACTTGGCGCCAGGCCTCACTACCTGTTAGGTGTGGAGGTCTCGGTATTCGCAAAAATTTCTAGTGTAGCATTACCCGCATTCCTTTCATCAATTTTCAGTACTCAAAAGTTAGTAAAGGCAATTTTATCGCCTTCTATTCAAATTAGTTATATGACTGAGGCTTTAGGAAACTGGAAAATAGCTTGTCCAAGTCAGTCCCTGCCCAAAGCTCCTGCTTCTCAGAGGCAGTGGGACGGGCCGCTCTGTGAGTTAGAACTTGAAAACCTGATCAATTCAACTAGTTCTTCCGCAGAGCGTGCTCGCCTGTTAGCTGTTACTCGATGGGAGTCGGGGCTTTGGCTACATGCTTTGTCGTCTAAAAATGTTGGAAATCTTTTGGACAACAATACTTTCCGAATAGCCGTATCCCTACGAGTAGGTGCCCCTTGCCAGGTCCCTCACCGTTGTGTCTGCGGTGAAATGGTGGATCGGTTCAGCCACCACGCACTCTAATGCGTAAAGAGCGCGGGGCGCATACCGCGGCACGCCAGCTTGAATGATATCATCCGTCGGGCATTTGTCAGTGCTGGAGTCCCGTCAGTTTTGGAACCGAACGGATTGATGCGGGAGGACGGCAAGAGACCAGATGGGATGACTATCGTCCCGTGGAAGATGGGACAGCCCCTGGTTTGGGATGCTACATGTGTGGACACACTGGCGCCGTCTCATCTCCCTGGGACGATTGATCGGGCTGGCGCTGCCGCGTCTAAAGCGGAAGACCTCAAACGTCATAAATATGTGTATTTAGACAGAATGTACATGTTTGTGCCGTTTGGGGTCGAAACTTTAGGCCCATGGGGGCCGTCCGCTCTCAACTTGTTTAGGGATCTGGCGAAACGTTTGTTTGAGGCGTCGGGTGAACGAAATGCTGGCGCCTATTTTGGGCAAAAACTTAGCATTGCCATCCAGCGTGGCAATGTCGCCAGCGTTTTGGCCACTTTTCCCCCCACCATGGGGCTTATAGATTAGATAGTTATTATTATTATCATTTTAATTAATTTTTAATTACTAATAAATGTTTTTCTGTGTTTTTTATGCACATAATATCTGAATTACTAATTACATTGTACCCATAAATATATTACAATATGGTGACGAATGACAGACAGTCACATGTGACAGAATGCATCTTTTATAATTATTATAGGCGAAGTTACAGCTTAAGACCAGGCGGGCCTCGTGCTTTTTCTATCTCCTAATAAAGTGCATATTGAATAAATGGACTATCTAGGAAGTGGGACGTAAAAATGAAACGGTATACTTATTTTGTATTTCCAGCCTGTGTACAGTTTTAGATTCCGATAACGATGCCAAGATAACTAATGAGGAATTCCGGAATTTATGTATTCTGGTATTACCCATGTAATCAATTACCAATTAATCATACCACAAGCTTTTTTATCGCAATTATCACTCGCGCGTGATACGACTGCTTACAGGCTATCTCTGTGTCAAGGCTTACCTAAGCCGATTCAGTAATTTAAGCGTATAAGGACACGTAAACCAACAGTCTTTCATATCTTTAAATTTATACAATTCTCAAATCACAGCGTTTGTAATAAAACTCCTCCGTATCGGCTTGACCGATTCTTATGGCATTTTTTGTGTATATTCAATAGGACTGAGAGGTCGTAAAGTACTTTTCATCATCAACACGATCGTCATCTATCACAACGAGGTGAAACCGCGGGGCGCAGCTAGTATTTTATAAAATTGTCATAGGTTCTGATTACTGATGTTGCAACGGTTGCGGAAAACTCAATGTTTATTATACAGGGCGTTCGAAACGAAACTTTATTTTATTTTAAGAGCGAGACTATAGATGACAGTTAAGTTGCCAACTCATAGCAGTATATATATTGAGTGTGATATTTCATAATTTCTCGAATAAGAGCATATTAACGAGTATATCTACAGATTGCTCTGATAAGTGGTCAGCCTATCTAACATGGACGTACTCAGGATTCTATGATAACATAAAACATAAATATTAAACCAAAAACATATGAAAGCTTTTACGTACTTAAGATACATAAATACTACAATATTTACTTACGTTTTGATGCTGTGATATGTGTGACTATATTTATACAAGCCTATGACGAAGCTTGGAAAACATGTCGTGCAACAGCTGTGTTCAACAATGTTCATAATTTTTTTCTGGAATAAACAAAAACAGTCTTAACTCTACATGAAGAAAATAGTATTCATACCGACCACGACAGAAAAAAACCTGTGAAACCACGCTAAGGTTCTTCCGTTCTTTCTTTCTTTCTTGACGCATTCCAAAAAATGTGTAAAAAATATTTATTTGCACCTTATTCCGTGACGACTTATGATTTTTAGATGTGCGCCTGCAGATGATCTCTGCCTGATGATTTCTAAAATTAAATTAAATTAAAAAACAATTGTGCCTGTGATGCATTCACAGTTGATAACACTAAAACGGAGTACGCGATAGATACAAACATCAGATCATATGAAAACGGACTTCCAAATTCAAGTAGTAATGACCGAAACATATATGCGTCCAATAATAAACCAATGAACATTTAAATAGCGTATTAATTTAAATAGTGTAGCACCTTTTTTCATGTAATTTGCTATTAGGAAGAAACGTATAAGATATCTTATGCGTTTCTTTTTTCATTATATTTCTTTTGAGTTGTTTTGTATAAATCGACACGTAATAAAAAAATAAATTCAGAAGCAAAATTATCGAGATTTTAAAATTGCCAAAATGTACAAACGTACAAATGTACGCTGTACAAAATATGGAAAAAACCTTAACATATCAATCTCAATAACTGTAATAGCTCATCATCAAAAATAATTCGAAACAGTTTAGGAGAGAGTTAAGGCGCTGCAAGAGCAAGCTTAAGATATTTGAGGGGGTGAAGCACTGGCCGTGACAAGAACAAGCGTGCGTCTGTAAACACGATCATTTGTTCGCAGTTTTAATTTGTTTAAAAATAAAAGAAGCCACAAGCGTAAAAAATCTAGATATTTGTTTAATTTAATAAATAAACTTTTATCTGATTACAAAAAATATAGTAGTTGTCGCTTAAAATATTGAGAAATTTGAAACGAATCATTTTTTGTGTCGTTTTATTTGCGATTTCTTTCGTCAAGGTGCCAGATAAATATTATGCAATATTAAGATATAAGTCTTTTATACATTTTAACCACCATACATTTTAGTACCATTGCGCTGTATTTTATATTTTATAATTATATTTTTACTGTGCGACGAATGACAGCTTTTTGCGGATCTTTGGCTTCTGGCAGTGCCTTAAGATTTAGGGAGAAAACCCCGTTCCCGTGAAAAAAAATTCAGCTATCTTTCTTTGAAACGGTAAACCTGCAGAGGCCGGAGCACAAACAATTTGCGAAAAAGTATTCGTATCGTGCACGTCAACGTGTCACGCTTTGATGTACAAACTATGAGTTATCTGTGTCACAGTTGCCCTAGATAAATGAAAGTTTGTACTGTTTCACGTTAACAATATTAAAATTACACTTACGCACTTATTCGTGCTAGCCCCACAGTACAAAATATCGAAAAAACCTTAACGTTTTGCAACATTTTTGATATCTCATCATCAAAAATAATGCGAAACAGTGATGCAATGATTTAGGATTAGGAATACAATGATTTAGGGAGTAAACCCGTTCACGCATGTTATACGAAAATTTTCAGCTATCATTCTTTAAAACGGCAAACTTCATAGCTGGTTTAATATTTTCATGCAAACTATATCTACTACTGATACACGAACACGATTATAGCAATAAGCGGGACGTGGAAAACAACTACATTAGCTAATGTAGCAATAGTTGATATATTTACGATTAGGTAGGTATATATGGCCCCCTGCCCTCGCTACGTCTCTGCTCCACTTGCTAATCGCATTCTTATTGGTGTCACAAACATGATACAAGCGTTATGCGGTCAGGATTATATAATTCATTATCGCTAAATATTTCAATCGTACAAATTGATTTAGCTTCAGTGTGCAGGAGCCGGTAAAGTGAAAAGTGAAGTGGCAAACTCGTAGGTAGGTATGTGTTCGTGATCATGTAACATTATATTGCAATTGCATATTTATAATACGTACACATGAAAGGCTTTGGATTATAAAAAGGAAAACTTAGGTAGTAAGTTTACGAAGCTTACTACACTTATCAAAAAACGGAAGTGTTTCGATTTTTTTAATAAATAATATATTATCATTAAATTAAATATACTTGAAGCTGATCATTCTTTTATGATATAAATTAAGTTTGTATTATATTTTATTTGACGTCGATTATTGTTTTTACTTTTTAAGTGATTTCTGAGTTGAATAGTTGAAACATTCACTAAATAATTATAATAAAACTGTAACTAGTATATTGTCTGTACATAATATCTGTATATAATGTCTATAGAACAATAAAGGAAAAATAAACATTTTTTTTTTTTTTTTTTAATATTGCATTACACTCTAAGATAAATACATATTGGGCTACTACTTAGTAAATGCTACAAGAATACTAATGTAGCATAATATTTGAGAAATTAAAAATTTTAAAAACAATGCTATTACTATGCTATCGCAAATTTCAATAAACTGTCTCTGGCACTGTTCCAGCAAGGATGCCGTGTATCAACAGCACCTGCGCGAATTACATCCGGGGTCCAGCTGGGGTGGCCTTCACCAAGGTAGTGGCACACCTCCTCACGGCGTCGTGCTTGATCAAAGACCCTTGGCCTCAGGATTATTCGTATGGACTCACTAGTAAGTACTCGTTAACTTATAATTCTTATTATCCACTACCCAAAATAATATTTTGTGTAAATCAGTTCACGAGCGACGAAGTTCAGTCACACAACGGACCTAGAGCAACATGCTTAAGGTTAACGGTTTTTTAAAACGCGTTCAATAAAATTCAGTGTATATGGGGCCACCTCTGTACTAATAAACAAAAAAATAACTAGAAATTTAATTTATAATTGGCGGAGTACTTAATCGCGTAACAAACATACAAGAGAAACCATAGGTCAAGTGAGGAGATGAGGAGCTTCTCCTTTTTTGAACTCAACTAAAAGTTCCTGATAAATCTGATGGAATAAAATGGTAACGGAACTAATAGCTGCCCATTTCACCTACACTGGTGCAATAGACAACCACGATTCTGAGATTTCAAATAGAACAACCCTGACAATATCTTTAGTAAAATGTTCCAAATCTTCAAATTCAAATTCATTTATTAGCTTAAACACAGGTACAATAAGAGTTAGAAAAAAAATGTTAGTCCTCTATGTTTTACCTTTTCAGGCATGCTAAAGTTGCTACAAAATAATGCTAATATACTTAACTAAAAATAATCCAAATAATTATTAACTAACCAATTTAATACAATATACAATTTCATTCACATAAACTTATCGCTAAGATATTCATTAATAGAATAATAATCCCTTATTGATGAATAATTCGTGAAGTCTTTTCTTATATATATGAACGCAATCTGAGTCTACTATGTATTTGGGTAATAGATTATACAGTTTTGGGGCCATACCAAAGACACTCTTATTAAATAGTGCAGCTTTATGTTTTTGTACACAAATTTTACTATTATTACGTTTGCTTTTTAAAAATGTAAATAGATTTAAGTTATTCCTAATAAATAATATAATTTCATAAAGATATAAGCATGGAAATGTCAATATTTAATTTCTTAAAATATGGCTTACAAGAGTCTATTGCTCGTAGATGACAAACTGATCTTAGACACTTTTTTTGAGATCTTAGATAGGTACCTATATTATTTTGTTTCGTAAAGACACCTGATACAGCCTAGTATTAAATTGACAATTAATTACATGTTGATTAGTAACAAAAACATTAAAATGAAGTATAAGTTTTTGGAAGCGACATTTCGTAGTGAAATATAACTTATGGATAAAGTTCACGGTGGAAAGGTACTGTCAAGAGCTTCTGTTGGTTAAACTGACGTACCATTCTGCTGGAGAACAGTCCTTGGGCCAAATGTTCTTTGGGTGAAAAGTTATTGGTCAAAACATTCTGTTGGTTTAGCATTATTTGACATAAAGTTATGTTGGCGTAATATTCGTGGGTAAACGTCCTTTGGATGAAAAGCACATGGTTTAAAGATTATGTTGACCAAAGGTTCAATGCTCAATCGATTGTTGGTAAAACTTTACACACTCAAAGTTTTGTCTACGTACCAGCAGAGCAGGAATCTTAATTACATAAGTAAATTCTATAATATTAGTCAACGTGCCTGTGTGTCTGGTATCGGAACCATATTGACAAGAGACATCTAGACACAGATCTAGTTTCATACGTTACAGTCTATTTTTAGGTATATTTTTCACACCTTGGGTTACATTTTCGAAGTTTTCATACGGATCTCTAACTGAAGATATTATATAGCCTATGTTACTAAGTGATAATGTAGCTTTTAAACGTGAAAAGATTTTTTGTAATTGGCCCAGTAATTTTGTTTATTTGTTACATACAACAAGAACTATTTGAAAAAATTGTATACCGTCTTCCATTCTATTCAGTTATTGGAGTGTAACTCAAAACTAATGGACAGAATTTGATGATATTTAATTGGGACCACACGGGAAGCACCAGCTTTCAAGAATTTTGAGAATCGGTTCACCGTATCTAAAGTTATGAGGTAACAAACATAAAAAAATTCTGTTGAATTGAGTACTTCCTCCTTTTTTTGCAAGTCAGTTGAAAATACAAATCTTTCCTATTTATAATATACCAGCTGCGCTCCGCAGTTTCACCCGCGTGTTGATGGATGATGATGATGATGATGCATACAGTGTATTTAGGTGTAATGTAGCTTTCTACTGGTGAAAGATTTTTTTTAAATTGTTACAGTAGTTTTGCGTACAATCAAACCTTTCCTCTTAATTATTAGAGTAGATTATATATAAGGTACGAATAATGTGGCTTAGTTTGTACCGGCGTTACTATTGCATACATAACATGATATAGTTATCGTGGCGTAACTGTAATAGTTAGTTGTAATACAATTTTTGGTACTGTAGATTTTTGTATAGACATTGATGTCCTCTATAAAACAATAGTACATCACTTTGCTCTATTGTCAATAACATGAAAAAGTAGTTATTGTGACATAACTGTAATAGTTATACATATTATGGTAATGTGAACTTTTTTGTAGATATTGCCGATAGCTCTATTGTCAATAGTTTCCGCATGGTACGCGATATAAGGATGTTTTTCGTGTTCACACCTTGGGTCACATTACCGAAGTTTTCATACGGATACTTAACTTTTTTGAAAGCAATATACGTGGGGCACTAAAAGTTTCCGGAATCAATAATAAAAAGTACTATTAATGGTCATAAATGAATTTATTGTATCTCAGAATATTCTCCCTTTGCATCAATGCACTTTTTCATACTATTGAACTAATTTTTAAAACATTTGTGCCACTCCTCCGTGGTGACGCCAGATACGCGTTTTTCATACTCTTCGACAGCCACTTCTGGTGATGAAAACCGTTGATCTCGTAATTGGTTCTTGATTTTTGGGAACAGAAAAAATTACACGGTGCTAGGTCAGGACAGTGTGCTGGATGACTCATATGTTGTAAGTTGTTCGCCTTCAAAAACTCATTTGTCTGTCTGACCGTGTGGGAACTTGCATTGTCATGGTGCAAGATGATACGGCGTTTACCGTTATTTTCACGGAGTTTGCCAATAATTTCCGGTAAACAAATGGTCGTGTAGCAGTCACTATTCCCGGTACGAAGATTTTCTAAAGCAACAGTAGCGACGTGTCCAGTTTTATTAAAAAAGGATGCAATGATCCGCTTCTAGGCACTTTTTACGCGCGCTTCTTTGGTTGGTTTCGGATCATCTCTATAGACCCATACGCTCGATTGCTGCTTCGTTTTGGGATCATAGCTGTAAATCCATGTTTCGTCATCTGTTACTATATATCACACCAAATTTGAAGCCTCTTCGTTGTATCTGGCAAGCACAGCATCGCACCAAGTTATGCGGTCCGTTTTATTGAGAATCGGTCAAATTGTGTGGGATCCATCGAGAACACAGCTTTCTCACACCCAAATGTTTGTGTAGGATTGACTGTATTTGACTCATGCCTATGTCCAAAGATGTCCGGATCTCATGGTAGGTCACATGCCTATCTGTTTCAATCATACGGCGCACAGCATCGATGTTCATATTATTCACAGCGGTGCACGGGCGACCTTCACGAATTTCATCATGGAGATTGACACAACCGCGTTTAAATTCTGCAAACTGGTCGTCTTGCATGGTGCTTCATCGTCAAAAGCACATTGAAGCCGAAGGAGGATTTGATAAGCTGTCAAATTACACTTAAAATTGTAAAAAATCATGCAACGAAAATTTTGTCGGAGTTAAATCCATTTTATTGTAATCACGCAATTTTTAAAATGACGCCACAATGTGAAAACAATTGACCATCAGATGAAACAAATTTAATACCACGGCTAAAGAGTTTTGTTTTTAAATGTAGTAATAACTTTTTAAATATTGTTTATTTACGTGGCCAATTCCGGAATTTTTTTGTGTGACCTGTGTGTAGCATATATACCCAGTGATAATGTAGCTTTCTAATGGCAAAAGAGTTTTTGAAATCGGTACGGTAACTTTTAAGTTTAATCGTAGCATACAAAAATACAAACCTTTCCTCTTCATAATTTATTTACTTATCTACACTACTACGTAAATAGTAAACAAATTGCCTTAATTAAATAACTAACGTAAGTAATCGTGGTGAACTTGGAAAAACTATAATAACTTCTGAGGCTGTCGCTATTATTCAACAAATCTACCCGTGATCTTTATCACTAACTAGCTTCTCTCCACGGTTTCACCCGCGTCGTGATGGATGATGATGATCAATCTTATATAGCCTGTGTTACTCAGGCTGAATGTAGCTTTCCAATGGTGAAAGAATTTTTGAAATCGGTCCAGAACGTTTTTAGCCAATTCGTAACAAACAAACATACAAAACATTCCTCTTTATAATATATATTATAGTATAGATTAGCATAGAAAGGCATTTGAAAAGTCGGGTTTCAAATAATATGAAATACACGCATTATAATCCCCTTAAAGTAACACTTAAATTTTAATATATAGATACTATTTTGATACTAGAATATCAACAAAAACGGTAAAGTCGATTACCTTATCAATGATAACGCTTGACAATGATAATAGTAATCTTTACGCACCATTTGAATCCTTATTTGTACTAGTACTTATTTGTTATATTATGTCTACGAAGAAATAATGTCAGGAAGCATAACTCAGAAAAAATTTCACACAAAAAATAGTCCTTCAAACCAAAACGACGTATGATTCCAAATACGAATTACTTCCTTCAAATAGACATGTTCGGTGATTGGTTTAAATTCAGAAGGAAAGCAGGGATTGCTCCACGCGAGTGTTGCAACGTCTACTATGACAGCTGAGTCATAGCGGCGTGAACGATGTTAATGATTTAGCACGACTTTTATTGGGTCATTTTTTAAGGCATTTACTCTTCCTGATATTATTTCTTCGAAGTATTATGTACAACTTTTACTAAACTCGTAAATGCGTTGATTTTAGTAAATCAAAATACGATGTTCTTTTTTCTAATGTATAGCTAGCTAGCGTTTGGACACCATCTCATTAGATGTGTTCAAAGATGGTACACCCGTAAATCGTAACTTGCTGTCACATACCATTCGGAACGTACCACAGCATTGATCTGGTGGGAGGAAGGAAGAGAGATTAGGTTCGCAACCTTCAAGCTGCATCCTGAATGCACAGTCTTCCAATCGGAACTTTATGCTCTCCACAAGGCGACTGAATTGGTAAAAATGAGTAAGGATCAAATAGTAACAATCCTGAGTGACTCCAGATCTTCACTCGATTTACTCAAAAGACCACTAACCAGTCACCCCCTTGCGAGGAGCATAAAGGAAAACATTGGTAAGATCAAGTCTGAAGGCAGAGATGTTCGGATGTTATGGTTGAGAGCGCACGTGGGAACCGCTGGAAACGAAAGAGCCGATGAGCTCGCGAAGTCAGCGGCACTCAGGTGCACGACTCAAGACTACGACAAAATTCCCCTGTCCTACGTCAGAAGAAGAATAAGAAAGGAAACCATACAAATTTGGCAAGACAGGTATGAGACCTCTAGCACAGGCGCAGTCACGCGAAAGTTCCTACCGGATGTCAAATTGGCATTCCGGCTAACGAGAACCGCAAAACTGTCGCCAATACTCGTGCAAGCAATGACAGGACACGGTGGAACCTCCGAATATCTCCACAGGTTCAAGCTCAAGGACAGCCCAGGTTGTGAGTGTGACCCCGAAATTCCCGAAACAGTCAAACACATAATCCTAGATTGCCCCCGCTTCATTGCCGCACGGCATGATCTCGAAACAAAAGTGTGCTGAAATTACTGGAACCTGAACTGCCGACCATCATGGCAGATACGGAAAACAGAGTACATTTCCTGTCCTTTGTGGAGAGATCATTCCGGACGGCAATAGCTAGGAACTTAAATCTTCCCCCCCCAAGCAACCCATTCCCACTACAAACCCCACAACCCCAACAACCGCACAAACAGCAAGCCAAAAACACGGAACTTTCCCAGCTGTTGTCATATGGAGAGCTAGGGGAGCCTGGAATTCATATTCGAGGCGTCGCTCTCTTCATGGACAACAGCAGGGAGAGGCTAGGAATAAGTTTTTGCATATCTGGAGACAAAAGCCGAGTACGGTTATCACCCGGGCTAGCATGCCTGCTAAACGGAAGTAACTTCAAAACCACCATGAAGCGAAAAGCATTTGACGCGATGCCAGTTTTGGACGTCATGGGCTGCCCCTGTCGGCTGGTGCGACTGAAAAACAAAACAGTTGCACTAATCGAGTGGGCGGACGAGACTCCTTTCGCTAAAGCGAGCATGCTACTTTCGAAACTGGCAGAAAATGCGGAACAAGCCCGAGTGATAAGCGTGGACGCTATGGTGATCGAAGACTCCAAGGGTGAGGTAGCGGACCAACTAGGTTGTATTAGAGCCTCGGAACATCATGAGGTAGTTGTGTACGAAGACAGAGGCGAGAACCTCAGTTACCTCAGAAAGCCGATACACAACAATTCAACCGACTGTAGGGGGCACCCAATCCCCGCTTCAACCACCAAAAGCGGTTCGGAACGTCTCCAGGAAAAAGCAGAAGCAGAAAGAAACCAGGAGCGCAGCCCTACCAAGAGCAAGGGCCAAGTCACAACGTTCCTGGCATCCTTCAAAGCAGCAGCACAAAGCCTATTCCTGCAACCGTGCGAGCCAAAATTGCCCATGCCCGCAAAAAAGACTGCTCCCATTTCCATACGCCAAAAACGACCTCGGACCAGAGCTGACATGGGACAAGTCAGTCCGCCAAAGTATGTACCAGCACAGGAACCAGTGAGCCACGCAGCGAACGCCTTCTTCGAGTTTCTCGCTATAACGAGAGCGACAAGAGATGTCAATCTCAGGAACTGCAAGAACATCCTGCAGTCCTACAGGCGAGCAAACGAGGGCAGCATCATCGAATCTCGGCTGCTGCAGAAGAGACTCGAAGAGGCTGAAGCAGCCATATACAACAACGACACATCCTCGATCATCATAGGGGCAATGTCTGGTCAGTATATGGCTGCCTACAACGCGACAAGTGGCTTTGTGTTTCTGGATGAGGAAGATACCGAACGGACTGGTAGGCCAAAATACGCAACACCACCACACGACCCTATTGTTGTCACCGCCCGGTGCACCAAGATAATGTTGGATGACAGAGTCTTGCAAATGGCGAAAGCCATTTCGAGAGACTCTGAGATCGAGACATTCTGGAAACACTGGGAGGTACCCAAAATACAGTGGGTCAATGGAGTTCCCGGATGCGGAAAAACAACTTGGGTGGTAAGACACTTCGATGTTGACAAGGACGTTATCGCAACAACAACTACAGAGGCAGCAAAAGACCTGAGAGAGAAGTTGGCGCACCGAATCGGAGACCTGGTGAAAACCAAGGTGCGCACTATGGCCTCGGTTTTAGTAAATGGTTTTAAAAAGAATGAGAGCTACGTCCGCCTGATGGTGGACGAGGCTCTCATGAACCATTTCGGGGCCATAGTAATGGCTTCTAGGCTGTCTGGAGCTAGCGAACTTGTCCTCATCGGAGACGTCAACCAATTACCTTACATAGACAGGGAGAACCTGTTCGATCTAAGGTATAACCGCCCTAACCTGGTTACGAACATCAGCCAGGAGTTGTTGTACACGCACCGGAACCCAATGGATGTTGCGTATGCGCTGAGGGAAATATACTCCGGTATATATTCCTCGGCTCCCAGTATAAGGTCCCTGCGCCTCGAGAGCTACACGGGAGCGAAAATCCCCAAATCCCTTCCAAACACCCTCTTCCTGGTCCACACTCAGGAGGAAAAGGAGACCCTGACCATCCAGGGCTATGGTAAGGGCGAAGGATCACGCACCCTCACCATTCACGAGGCGCAGGGACTGACGTACGAGTCAGTCGCGGTGATTAAAACTAAAGGCAAAATGAAGCTGCACGAGAGCGTCCCGCACGCAGTCGTTGCGGTTTCCCGGCACACTAGGACCTTTGTCTACTACGCCGACGACGAGGATGATGCCATCGGACGGTTTGTGAGGCAAGCGACGGTTGCGAGCGAGCAAACCATCTACGGCTATAACCTGAAGATGGCAATCAGGGATCGAAACAGCGTGGTGATGGAGGCCCTGCTTCAGCGCAAAGTGGGCAACGTGGGCTCACAATAAATGTACTATGTAGTTTTTCGAATTGTATGTAAGCTAGCGTTAAGAAATTATAACTGACAAAGAGATGGTGCGGGCATCCAGAGCGGACATGCTCACGGAAATGTGTTGGCAAGCGGTGGCGTGTGTGGCGGGTCGCCATCTTCCCTCAGAAATGGTTGAGGAAGGCGATGGCTGGCACATGCGTCAACTCGTGAACGGGTGCTGTTTGCGGGCACTGGTCTGCTGTGAATGCTTGCACCAACTCAGAATAAAATGTATCAATAACTTTAAGTGTATTATGTTATATGAGTAATTTAAAAAAAAAAAAAAAAAAAAAGGATATGTTCCTCATGTATGTATTTTGTTGTATGTTATAAATTTATAAGTAAGTTGTCAAAATTTGTAAGTTTAAAAAAGGCACGGACCCTGGAGTCTGTGGAGCGTAGTTTTATTAATAAAAAAAAAAAAAAAAAACGTACCACAGCTTAGGAGGATAAAACAGCTTTGGACTGATCACTCCAGGATCTACTTACTCGTGTATTACGATGTCAAAGTGTAGCGTGTCTTGCCCTACTGATACCATTATTATGGTCTCTTTTGTAAGGCAACACACTGGAGCTAAAATAAATGAAAATTTGTTAATTAAATTAAGTAACTGGCGATAAAAAAAATGTTTAAAGAGACAAGCCCGCTGAGTTTCTTGACGGATCTTCTTAGTAGTGGTCGCGTTCCGATCCAGTTGTAGGTTCAATAAATAATAAATGTATTTTGTGTGTAGACAATTTGTATGTGTCCCCGTACTTAGGCCTATACAAAATAAATGATTTGATTTTGATTTTGAGCATTAGCTTTAATGTTATTGAACCTCACGTTCTTTATAATTTTTAACCGACTTCAAATTCGGTTGAGCAGTTTTTGAGTTACACTCCAAAAACTAAAAATTGCTCCGAATATCTTGATGATATCATCATTGACGGTAAATGACAATCGATTTCATTAGAAATGCTTCTTCACTAAAATGTTAAAAATATTTTTTACCATAAAAAGGAACCAACTTCAATACCAAAAAGAGTAAAATAACTTCCATTTTTTGGTAAAAAATGTTTTGTAATGTAATAATAAAACGACATGGACGTGAGACTTACGCGTTGGCGAAATCTCGACGCAACGAGGCGGTTGCCGCGACGTACGAGGCGGTCGCCGTGACGTACGAGGAGGTTGCCACGACGTACAAGGCGGTCGCCGCGACGTACGAGGCGGTCGCTGCGACGTACGAGGCGGTCGCCGCGACGTATGAGGCGGGACACTCAAGATACTGAAGAAGGCTTCCGGACGAAGCCGAAACAATTGCTGATCGTGATATCGTTTCTCGTTAGTCCCGGTTTATTATTACACCATTACCATTGGGTTCTTCATGACAGGTTTTAAATGTTGTGGCTGGTAACATTCCACACCCGGACTCTACAATATTCCCTACCACCATGTTACGGGTTTCATCACGAATTAGTTTTCACCGACAACTAACGCACGAACTACCGATCAGCAACCGCCTGATCAGTCGACCAATTCTCATCTACAGTTACATCATTGCGTTGTAGTCATTCTATATTAATACCAAAGTTTTATTATTTAAATACTAGCCACTGCCCGCCACCTGGAAATGTGTTACCTACCTTGATTGCTACAGGATGAAGTACTAAAGAAGGATTTTTGGAAAGTCATTCCTAAGGGGCTGATACAATTTATTTCCGCCTTTCGTATCCCATAGAAGCCATAGATCAAGCGAACGAAGCCTGTAGTGCGTCAGCTGGTAGACAGGAAAATTACGTATTGCGTGAGGGTATTGTGTTGTGAAATTCTTGCCGAATATTACCAAAATATGATACTACATTTCGTTGATAGTATGTTAAATAGTTTCTTGTACGTGGATGGAAAGTGTCGATCTGCTACCTTAGAAAGAGTTTTGGTCTAAGTTGGTTTGGTTCATTGGTTCAACAAGGCCTGCAATCCTATCCTTATTTCTAGTGTTATAAGTCATGTTGATCGCTGTGTAACTCTATATTTTTTGCAGTTCATAATCAACTCTATTGTGTTCGACATAAAATATAATTTCCGGAGTCATAATAATGCTGATTAAGTTACTGAAAGATATAATATACTCGTAGATAACAATAATAATAATTACCATAGATTCTACTTAACCGATGAGATTGTTGTTGGGATTGTAATGAATTCCACCGGAATTGTATTGAATTTTCATAAACATCATGTCTTACTAAACGATTGTTAATGTTGTTAATCAACAGATGGCGACAGGTTCGACTTCATAATCATTGGCGCTGGCACCGCAGGCTCGCTGCTCGCGAACCGACTGACTGAAGTCGAGGACTGGAAGGTGCTTCTTATTGAAGCTGGAGATGATCCTCCTTTGGAAAGCATTGTGAGTATTTGACGTGCTCCATAGACTTAACATAATAATATGTCGGGTGTATACCCGAAGATGTTACTCAGATAATGTTTCAAACGAAGTCAAAATCAAACCACATCAGTCTGATCAGACGTATATCATAGACATACAGACACAGACAAACACAAGTTTCAAACTAACTCGTTTATACCCTTTTATTGGGCGAAATGGTCTCTCTTTCTACTTGTCACTGTAGCCCCACAACCTAAAGTTTGATTCACTTACTTACTTAAAGATTAATTTCCTAATACAAATGTTTCTCTTTTAACGTTGATCTTGTATGCAAAATTATTTTGGTATGAATACACCCACTCAACATATTACTTTCTTGGTACGCTTGTATCTAAATCAGATAGATTAAAATTAAAAGAAATATTTAGTCACTAATAACTATATGTGTATGGTGGTTGGTACAATATTTCTTCTCTTTCTTTCATTAGTAGCTACTATATCAAAAGAAATTGTTGTAAAAATACCATGGTTTTTATTTTCCAGATTCCTAACTTCTCGGGTGCAACTCATCAGTCTAACCACGCATTTCAATATTACACTGAATTAGACGAGACCATAAATCAAGGATGCAAGAGTGAAAGGTCCTACTGGCCTCGAGGAAGAGTCATCGGGGGTACCGGATCCATCAACGGACTCCTCCACATGAAAGGCAGCCCTGACGACTACGCACCTTGGCATCTTAAAGAAGACGATGGATGGGACTGGCCCACTATTAAAAGCTACTTTAAGAAAAGCGAAAAAATTGTTGACCCTTACATTCTTAACAACCCTGAACTCCTAGAAGATTATGGTACTGAAGGAGAGTTTGTAATTGATCAGCTCAACTTCACTCATCCTTCTATTGTGGATAAACTTACACAAGCATATCAAGAGTTGGGTTTGAAGCATTTAGACAATTTAAATGGACCGACACAAATGGGTTTTGGTAAAACTAGAGGCGGTAACCACAAAGGTAGAAGAGTCAGCACGGCGACAGCTTTCTTGAGTCCAATTACAGGTCGGAAGAATTTACGCGTCTTAAAAAATGCATTCGTAACCAAAATTGAATTTGAAGGGAAAACAGCAAAGTCAGTTCGAGTCATCCTTCGATACGGCGATTCTGAGACTTATTTTGCAAAAAATGATATTATCGTCAGTGCTGGCGCTGTTAACACCCCCGTTCTGCTTTCTATATCTGGGATAGGACCTGAAAAATTATTAAAGGAAAAAAAACTGGATGTTATAGCCAATTTACCTGTTGGTGAAAACCTACAAGATCATGTAAGAATACCAATCCCAGTAACTATAGAGTCAGGAGCAGAGCCAAGAGACGAAACTTTTTGGAAAAAAGCATTAGCTGAATATTTAGTTGACCAAACCGGGCCTTATGCAACGAATTATGACCAACCTAATATTAATGCTTTTCTCTCTGTGCCCGACGGGAAAAAACTACCAGATGTTCAAATAGATCACAATTATTTCTTGCCGAATACATCCTACGTATATTCAACTTGCACAGATATACTTTCTTTCAAAGATTCTATTTGCAAACAGTTTGCTGAATTTAATTCTGAAAAGGAGCTTCTCATATTTTACGTTGCACTTTGCAAGCCTCACTCTAAAGGGTCAGTAGAAATTCGTGGTATAAACGCAATGGAACACCCCAAAATAATTCCGAAATATTTCAACGATAGCCGAGATATGGAAACGTTCATTAAAGGTTTGAAAAAAATAACCGAAATAACGGACACTCCAACTTTTAAGGCTATTAAAGCTGAGATTAAGAGAATCAAATTCGAAGATTGTGACGGATTTGAATTTAGGAGTGACGAGTACTGGGAATGCATGGCTAGGACTCTTACTTACCATGTGTACCATCCGGTCGGGACAGCTAAAATGGGAGTTAAAAAAGATCCAACGGCAGTAGTTGATAGTAAACTGAGGGTTCACGGTTTTAAAGGCCTACGAGTTGTAGATGCAAGTATCATGCCAACAATACCCAGCGTTAATACAAATGCTGCAGTCATGATGATTGCGGAAAGAGCTGCTGACTTCATAAAAATGGAATACTTGGATAAGAAATTAAATAAAGATGAGCTATGATTATTATTCTCGTTTTAATACTCGCATGCCATACCACTGCAACGGGTATGACACACCTAAAATGGTTATTGTACTACTCTTAGTAATTGACTAGAAGTGCAAGTTATTTGTCTGGTGTTCTGTTGGATATTTACCTTGGACCACTTGTAAAGATACGAAGGGTATCCCTTCAGCGGATCATTAATTTTACGTTAGCTTACTCGTACAAAAACCGATTACTCAGCCATCAGGAAAGATGAGGTAAGTGAGGTTTTCTAATAAAGAGTGTTTTTTTGAGGTTTGGTTTTTAAACTGGCAATATTGTTTCTACAGATATGAATTATTGGTCCAATTTTTTTAAAGATGCCTGTTATAATTTGCTCGTAACTGGAGAGTGCTACAGAAAAATATATTGCTGACTTCTTCGTACCTCAGTAGAACGGCATTGATGAGACAGAGCTTTAGTTTCAACAAGATGGCGCAACATGCTGCACATTGCGGGCGGTACTATTAATTTTATGCGGGAAACATTTGGTGAGCGCATTACTTCGCGTAATGGACCTGTTAACTAGCCTCCAAAATCGTGTGATCACACACCTTTAGATAACTTTTTTGGGGGTATGTGAAGTCACTCGTCTATGCTGATAAACAAGAGATGTTAGACCATTTGGAAGTCTAAACTCGCCGTGTTAGTGATGATTTACGACCCAGTTGCTCGATGAAGATGTCGAAAATTAGACTTCACGATTGCGCTTCATTCGACCTAGCCGTGGCGCTTATATGCCCGAAGTTATTTAAATAAAACCAATATCATAAACATTACCCTTATTTTAATTTGTTTTATTTCATTTTGAATGTGTATACCTCTTAAAAACACCCCTTTATTTTGTGATGGCTAATTTAGTGTAATATTTTCAAATTGTAAAGAAAATTGGTTACATTCATTATTCATTTTATTTAGAACTCATGAATACATATCGATAAGCTCATGATATTATAACGATATTCGTTCATAAATATTTGATAATCAAAAAAATCTCTTTCTCTCGTTACCATCCTTTTTACATGCGAAGCATTATACTCTCTTTGCTTTACGTCGATTGTGACATCTAAGTGTCATGTACTCCTTGAAATTGTCTGACAATGGTTAATTTTTTTATCACTCAACAATTAATAATTATTAAACTGATTTGCGTTATGTCGTCGCATATTAAAGTTTTAGATAAAGGTGTATTATTATTAGAAAGAAATTCGATCGCAATGCAATTTTACTTGGACCTAGAAAATGTCGACAAACTGGGTGAATGTCAAATATATTTTGAGACTAAGAGATGCTGTGTGATTGATAAAGACGATGTAGATTGTGATTCTTTCAAATTAATCGGAACACAATATGATTTTCTGAAACCCAAGGACCGACAAATGTATCTATTCTCGTATCTTACAATGTTCCAGCTAAATCAAGAAGGTTACTGTAATATCAGATTAAACTGTTTATGTGGTCTCAGAACAAGAAATAAAACAGAAGAGGTAAAAATTAATTTCGATACGCGACCGAATAACAAAAAAGATCTATATTTGCTTAAGAATTTTAACAGTCAAAGGCCGAAACATTGTGAAGCTGCAGACGAAGATCCTCTCAATGATTGTAAACCAGTGAATTGTGATTTTAAGTACTACGGAGCCAAGCCTTTTTATAACAAGTCGAACAATAAATGCGTAGAAGCAGCAAAATGTATTTCAAATTCAAGTAAGACTCTACCAGACATAGTTTACGAACCTGCTAGTAACACGTGCAAAGATTTAGATCATGCCTTAACCATAGGTGATATTTATGCCATCAATTCTGGCTTAGGAGTCGTTAACAAAGCTTACGCTACAAATGAAGACTTGAACCCGATTGTTTTCAAGACAAACTGTTCAACGATATCCCAAAACTTGCAATTTTTAAAAGACATGCTGTATGGCAAACTGAGCACAGAAGATCAGCTTTCCACTATGGATTTCCAAAAACCCTGTAGTAATGCCTTATGGTCTATATTATCTAGCGTAGTGAGCCTGAGTATGGTGCTACTTTTGTACGTTTGCTGTGTCAACGTAACAATGAATTTTCTTAAAGAATGGAAATCTGGTAATTTATCACGAATTATAAAAAACTTGAAGTCTAGAATAACATCGAAAAAAGTAAAATGTGAAGAGAAAAGTTCTAGAGTGAACAGAGACGTAACCAATAAGTTATTAAGAGAAGTGATAGTATCAGATCTACCTCTAGAACTGCGTGACAGTGTAGTAGATATTTGTGAACGAATAGGCAAAGACGTGAAATGGAAGAAGAGATATAGAATGATAGATGTGGGGAGCGAGATCAATCTAAAGCCAGTGGAAGACAGCACGGATACATCTACAACATCGGATTTAGATCACAGTGAAAAAGAAAGGCTATTGAGATAGATAAATTTAAGTTTTATAGATCACATTTTAGTTTTAAAGATAAAATATAGTAGTCTACACTATATAATATTATCAAGAGAAAAGATTTGTTTGTTTGTTTGAGTTGAATAGGCTCCGAAACTACTGGGCGGATAAGATAAACATTTTCACCATTAGAACCCTAAATTTTTTCTGATGAAAGTATTTGCAAAAAGTTAGGAATCCGTATGAAAACTTCGATAATATAACCCAAGGTGTGGAAAAAATGAAACCAACAATCGATTGATCATTGAACCTTTGGTCAAGATAATCTTTAAATTATGCGCTTTTCATCCAAAGGACGTTTTACCCACGAATATTACGCCAACATAACTTTATGTCAAATAATGCTAAACCAACAGAATGTTTGACCAATAACTTTTCACCCAAAGAACATTTGGCCCAAGGACTGTTCTCCAGCAGAATGGTACGTTAGTTTAACCAACAGAAGCTCTTGACAGTACCTTTTCCACCGTGAACTTTATCCATAAGTTATATTTCACTACGAAATGTCGCTTCCAAAAACTTATACTTCATTTTAATGTTTTTGTTACTAATCAACAAGTAATTAATTGTCAATTTAATACTAGGCTGTATCAGGTGTCTTTACGAACCAATATAATATAGGTACCTATCTAAGATTTGGAACATTTTACTAAATATATTGTAAGGGTTGTTCTATTTGAAATCTCAGAATCTTTATCGTCAAGGGAAAATCACCAGTAAGCTTGTGAATACAGATCGTAATTTCGCATATTTAAGCGCTAGTGCATTGCAACGCAACCGTTATATTTTATTTAGGTTGCCGAGGTGTAAGTACTGTCAAAAATTAAAACCACGATTTATCAAGAAACTAATATTAATTTTACAAAAGTAAATAATATTGAAACAAAGAACATGTACATAACTATTTTGTTACGTAAAAAGTTATTAAAACATTACTTTCATAAATGGCAAATGTGTGCCCAGCTGCTTAAATAAGTTTTCAAGTCTAACTCTTCGTATACTGGGAGATGCGTTCTTGATATTTAAGTTTTATTTTTAACCTGGCCTTCATACCTACTTAGTCATTGAATTTCATCCGCTGGCACTTCTTTCGCTTACATCACAATAGCTTTGTTTGGAGCCGGTCCCAAGCCCGGACAAAAGGAAGAAAAGATATCTTGCCAATAAAGCAAAATATCGCGGCACGTATGTTGAACTATACGCAGAACTACGAAGAAATAATAGTCTTTCTTCGTAGACGCAGAACACATTTTCGGGTATCAATCGAAGTGCGGTATGAGGTGCAGTGCGAGAGGCCGTGCGTAACCATAGCAACGTGCTCCCAAACAATCACACCCTCGCAGCCTGCGTACGCTTTGCGTGACCCTGGAGTATAATCGCGCAAAAAGGTTTCACTTCTTAAAATGATAAGACCACAACCAACTTTACTCGAGATTCTGCTAGCAGTTATTCTGAATTAGATTCTTCAACTGACGCAGAAGATAAAATCGCTACTCTTTGCCCAAATTCTAGAATAACACTTAAAAATTATGAAGAAGGCCCATTAATAATAGTGATTAAGATTAGTATTCCTATAATTGTTCTATTTAATAATACCTAACGGTTACTTCCCACAACACTTTTTAGATAAATATAATGATTTGAAAGGCAAGCCGATGTTATTTTTATGAAATTTTATATTTAATTTAACTTGCATTTAATTTTTAACAACCGTAGAGTAGGTATTAAATCAATCAATCAATCAAAGTATTTATTGTTGTAGAGTTTGTTACAATTAAAAACGTGAAAGCCAATGGTTCCCGAACTAGTGGGTACTGTGTTTCAGGGACCAGGGTCTTCTCCCAATATTTAGTGCAGCTTACATGTCTACAATATATATACTCGTATTAAATACTTTAAAGAAAGTTACAAAAAAATATGCCTTAACCAAACTGTTTGGTCTACCATACGGACTTAAGTAAAAGTGCAAGAGTGTACTTGTTTGTGTGTGTGTGGGTGTAGGTGTGTTTGTGTGTGTGAGTGTGTGTGTGTGTGTGTGTGTTTTTGTGTGTGAATATGTGGGTGGGGTATTGTATGTGGAGGTGTGTGCTATTTGTATGTTGCAGGGGTCTGTCTGTTTGTTGGTGTGTGTGTCGAGGGTTAATAACTACAGTGTTTTATTTCATTCATCATACACACTAGGTGTCTTCCATGCACTCGACATCCTCATAGTCAATGTTCTTGAGGCAGGTGAGTAATATTTTTTTAAATTCGTTGTTGGTTTTTTGTTTAGTTTTAAATTAACTGTTTATTTTATTATAGAAATAGGGTGCTGTAACATCAAAATGTTTCTGGGCAATTTTGCATCGAGCCCATGGTACTGGACAACGGTTGACTCTTTTGTTCGTAACAGGTAATTGTGGCACGATATGTTTATGATACCGTTTAAGTACATTATATATGAACAGCTTCCTTACAGATAGTTCTTGGGCTTTATTGTAAACTTCTGTCGTGGGATGTCTAAAAGGTAAGTACATGAGGACTTTCAGCACCGCTCTTTGTGCTCTTTCTACAGCAATTAGATGTGACTTTGCAGCGTTGCCCCAAATGCAAATGCAGTAGTTTATAATACATTCACATATTGCCTTGTAAGTTTGTATTAGAAGCCGATGATCAGCTACTGCCCTAAGCTTTTTGAAAATATATATCATCTTTCTAACTCTAGCAGCCGATGTTATTTTTATGAAATTTTATATTTAATTTAAATTGCGTTTATTTTTTAACAACCGTAGAGTAAGTATTCGTCTATCACATTTGTCCATAACAGTACCTGCGCGGACGATCACCATATTGGTTAAACTTAGGTGCCTCGAACTATACTATATATATACAGTTTTATAGAAGACGTCTATAAAGAAGTCCACATTACCATAATGTCTAACTACTACAGATATGTCACAATAAATACTGTTAAGCTATTGCATAGCTTCTATCGCGGGCCTTGAGCGTAGAGACCGAATACAGAAATTCCGTAACAAAAATAACCTACTCCATCTATCGATGAATAGCAGAACTTTTAATGACTTTTTGAAATATCTGCACGATTGTCTCTTTAGTTCAGCAACTCGCCTCTAGATGGCATTGGTTAAATAATTATAATTGCATAAGTTGATAAAAACAGCTTTGCAATAGCTTTACCGCGGCAGTCTCCGAGTGCCACACGTCTTTTTTCATTTTGAAATATGCAATGGTAATTCCAGTACAATCCAGGCCACATTATTCGTAGGTACCTTGGTATTAATCCTTATCTACTCTAAATATAAAGCAGAGAGATACATATTATGATTGTTTGTTTGTTTGTAATGGATACCAGTAACCAATTCAAACCTATAAAGCTGTATTATGCCTGAGTAACATACTCCTATACTATATTTGATTCATCCTCATCATCATGCATCAACACGCGGATGAAACCGCGAAACGCAGCTAGTTTTTGTTAAGTGGTGAACTGACGAGAATTATAACACATGTTAGTCGTCTTGTGTTTTCGCAAAGTAGCATATCTATATCTCTAGTAAGGGATACATACACCACCGCAACCTACAGTGACCGCTCCCATGTGGACTTGGAGGGCAAAGCCCATAGGGGCTGTCCCACCTCGGGCGGATAGTTCCCGCCCGCTATCTCCTGGCAAGCCAATTGGTTCATCTTAGCTTCACCATGGTGACCCAAGCCACGGCTACTGAGCCCCCCCGCCTCGACAAAGGCCTTACTTAACGCTGCTTAACTTTAAATGACATTATTTAATGGTGTGTAGGTACAGCAAAATTATTCTGCGTTGTACTGAATGACATTATTTAAATTAAAGCAAATTTACTAGTTTGATGTTTTTTATCTTTTTTATTCACATTGTTGTAAAACGGTCCACATTTACAATCTCCACCAGCTCCTCGACGTGGATCGATATCCAATTAGTTCGTTCACAAAAGCCTCATTTCGTGAGCAACAAAATATTGCCATAAACACAGTTTAATGAGAATTTTAATGGGGTTTCTTTGTGTCTCGATTACGATGGACTCGGGACGGCGGACAATGAGATGGCACGTGACGTCTCTTCTGCTGCTCTGTATTTGTCACTTGTTTTCATGAGGTAGAGTTTACTCTGTGCGAGGAGTAAAATAATATTGTCCCAACATCCACACAGGGCCTTTATGTTCCAAACTAGACAGAGCCTGACGCTGACTTGATGACTGATACCTATACATCCCACTGACCTATATATACTAGTACGAGTGACACATCCAGACACAGTAGGCCAAACAGACATGTTCATGTACACAAATGTTTGATTTGTCCGGTGATCGAAACCGGGACCAGAGATTCAGAAGGTCAGAAGTCCCCAAAAGAATATTCCCTATGCTATCAGCGGTACGATAATGGATCGTCGATAAGATAAAATTATCGGTAAAAGACATCCCACGATGTAGTCTGTCGCAGCTAGATTCGTACTAGAGACGAGGTAAGAGAGCTGAAGTGAGTTTATAATAATAATCATAATAGAAATAGTTAATAATAATAATAATAAACAAGGCCGCCCTTGTGGCGAGCCGTCGGTGAGTGGCGACAACGTGGACCCTGATCTCCCTGGGGCTAAATGTGACCCCTGACCCCCGGCTTGTTTTAATTGGCCGTCTGGGGGTGGAGACACAAGAGCAAGTAACAAAAAGCTCCAAGGGTGGAAGTGTTAAAGGGCATAACGCCGGAAGTAGTGCTCTAGTGAAACCGCAGCACACCTCTCGACACCCTTTAGCCATCTACACCAACGTTGCCCCTTTTGTCACCATAGATGGTGGCCCTTATGGGGGGCCCGTTTAGTGGATGGCAAGTCACCACCTGCCTAAATATTTTAACATGAGACTAAAATTGGCTGGTGCCGTAGTCTCTTCCATAGCCCACTATCTTCCTTATCACTAATAAGTTCATATCAATAGCCTGGCCATTTTACCCATATTTGTAATAGTTATAAGTACCATGTTACCCTTCATCCAACATTTTTTCTGTTTTTTTATACTCCTTTGTACTTTTATACCAAACAGGCCTAAAGGACCAGATGAAATCCGAGATTTTGTTTTGAATAAAAGAAATAATACTAATAATTCTTTATTTCAGACTCGAGATCCATATGTATACAAACAAATTAAAAACACAGTAATACAAGTTCTATCCTTAGGTTAAATTAAGTTAAAATAAATAATAAAAGTAAGTTATAAAAATAATAATAGTTAAAAAATATAAATAAAATGACACGACGCCCCGCCTGCGGGCACTTTTTCGTGAGCGTGTCTGCTATATATCATAAGACCAGGATTACTATTAGACTCAGTTTTAGACTCTAATGACTAGCGCAAATGATCCTAAACGAATTGAACACTTTTTGGCCCGACTTTTAACAAGCAATTTGATATAAGTTCTTGTCATAGATTATCAGTAACAATAACAATAAACTGCTTCTAACAAGTCGTCACCAGAATAACACCAATATCATCGGATATCGAGATATATTTGTGACGAATATGCTTAGTAGAAGTTACCGTTGATATTAAGTGATAAGTATATATAAGGAAATATTGTAAAATACTCTTATTGATAGCTCTTGACGAATTACTCAAATACACTTGACTTTGTTTATCTCTTAGAGCAACTGCTCAGATAAACGATATTATTTTGATTGGAAACATATACCTTCATAGAAAACATATTCAGCTATGATGTGGACACGCAAAGTGGTGTGTCTTTTAAGTGTTATGGGGACTGTCCTAGCAGGATTCCAGTCCATGGTAGTGCAGCTAGAGGGGCAAGGATCAGTTAGGGGGTATAAGCATCTGGAGGTGGATATCTATAGATTCTTAGATGTTCCTTATGCTACTGCACCTACGGGAGTTTATAAATTTAAGGTACTAGTATTAATTTTGTTGTAGGAACATTTTTTAACTATTTAGAATTTATAACTACATTGTTTGTTATTTTGTAAGGTCCGTTTCCAGTAGAAGACTAACCAAGGCGCTAGGTCAAAAAGCGGTCTCTGTAACTGTGTTTTCTTGTACTTTATCTTTAGACTAGCTGGCCCGCTCGCGGCGTCACTCGCTTGGTCTTGGTGTTGGTGGAAGCGCCGTTTTGGAATCTCAGGGTCCTAGATTCGATCCCCGGGTTGGACAGTCATTGAGATTTTCTGACAAAGAATTGCACCTGAAGTATCTATTCCTTATTTTAATTTCTGAACTTTGCTGCACACATTATATGTGTTGTTAACAAAGTGTGTTACATTCTAAATTATTATGGTTTTATCCGTACCATAAAAGTTCATGCGCACCGACCAGTTAATAGAGACCCGAGTTTTATATGAGACCGCGTAGTATAGAGAGATCAAGCTGCCATCTTGGATTTATGTGACGGATAAAGATAAAAAAAAATATAGTTGAGAGCTCCGAACTCTATTCTATGCATACACCAAATTTCATCAAAATACGTGCCGTAGTTTTTAACATATGCGTGAGCATACAGACAGACAGAAATTTTTTTATAGGTCATGCTTTCGTTCAGTAGGTCATTTTACGTCTTCCCCGCATTTTTTTATTCTTCCAAGTCCTTCAGACTTTTTGGCCCCTACTCCTTGATTTTAATTATAGAAGAATAATTTTACTTTCTGTGAAATAACGTGGCGATAGCGTATGTGACAAGTTTTTGTAATGCATGCAATACTATAGGCGTATTAAAAAATTTGCGGTCTTTAATTTATAATTGTATGTATGTCTTATAACCTTCGTTCATGTTCATGTGTCGATGTCATTATAACAATGAAATTTCTATTGTGTCTGGCCGGTCGCACGGCAAGACACAATAGAAATCAAAAAATGCGACCTTTGATGGAATATTAATGTTTTTGTTGTTTTGTAACGTTGGCATACGTGATGTCGGTCATCTATTCCAATTGAAAATTCGCGTTAAATCCTGAGTAAAATATGGCGTTGCTACTCATTCCCGAACTAATTGTAACTGGAATTGAAGTGAACACTTCTTTAGGCGTACAGAGCGAGTGTTGGGGCAAACATTATGTCACCGACATGCTACACCCGTCACCGACATGCTACACCCGTCACCGACATGCCATAGTAACAGTAAGTGAAATGTTCACTTTCTGTTGGCAGTCCCGGCAACCGGTTATTACACCACACACTCTTGTTGTGGATCATCTGCCGAATTTCAATCTCCAGTAGAAGGACAAACATTTAACCCTAGAAAGATGATCTACGTCTTTGAGACACACGGCCGACACAAATATTGCTAACTCTTTTTTATTTTGCATCGTAGCGCTCTGTCCTTCTAGGTTATCCCAGTCCTAGTGTATATTTTAGTCTATGATCCCAGTGGCCGGGCAGACCTTACACAAGACGGCTGTGTTGCCCTGGTAAGTACAATAATTACGTAGATACAGGGATGGCCTACGTTCGAGAGACGTATGATTATCCTTTGTGTAACTTTTGAACCTCATTCCCTGTAGTAACAGTTCGTTTTATTTATCGTTTTTTTTTTATATTGTGATTTTGGTAATCTATTGCAAACAAAAAGAAGAGATATTGTCTGTCAAAAATAAGAAGGATGTCGAAAATTACACGTTATAAATGCAATAAAAGCATTTGTGGTGAACACAAAACTGATATATGTAAAGGCTGTATCTAAATGTGATTTAAACTTAAACCTTTTAGGTGAAGGGTTATATCGTTTATCGGATTTCAGCGACTGGGCGTTTGACATGAATGATAACTTCTCAGACTTTTTGACTTCCGATCTAGTGTTTGATAACGAAGAGCAAAAGACTGAAGTCGTAAGGGCAGTCAAAGACTTTTATTTTGGAAACAAAACTATAAGTGAAAAAACGATCTTGGCTTACATTGATTACTTTACCGACGTGATGTTTGCATATCCTATGCAAACATCATGAGGGCTGCTAACATGCGAAGAGTCTCTTTTGGGGACGATATATATTTATATGAATATTCTTTTGTTGATGAAAATACACCGCTAATACCAAACACAAGTGTACGAGTCCTGGTCACTGCGATCAATATAACGCTGTTATAGATGAAGTCGGATCGAGTATTTCGGATGAATATAAGGTTATAAAGGACACTATGAGAGAGTTGTGGCTCAATTTTGTTACAACAGGGTAATTTTTCACATTAAATTAAGTTTTAAGATACCAAGTAATAACGTGGTATTGTAAAACTTCGTCGTTTGATCGTTTGTAATCGATTAAGTTCATGTTTGTTGCGGAATCAGAATTATAAACTGAAAAGTTGCAGTGTCACTTGAATACTAGATTTGCAACTTCATTTGACTGAAGTTGCACTTTCTATAATGCTCTACAATGAAGCGGTTGTACCGAAGTTAGCCCATTTATTTTTAACAGACAATAATGTTAAGCAAAACTCACTGGTGTCACTATTTCAATAGGTAATTGCTAGTGGAATTTTTAACTGAGCGCTTGCGTCTGTCAGAAGGCGTGCTCAACCATCGGTCCCGATTGTGTCTTAGGACTATAGTCTGCAACTTCGTCCAGGACGTCTATAAATTCCGATAGGCTTAGATAGATTGGGTTGTAAGAGTAGTCCCAACACTAGGGAAGTAATGGCTTATAAAGGCTGAGAATGTTATGCTGTGCTCTACAGTGCCTACAGACAAAAGAGCTATTTTACTACGGAGTTATTTAGCAAGCCATCGCTTAGTTGTTCTTGTTTTAGAGCCCTGCCAAATTATTTAGAACTGATTTCTGTAATCTCATTTATTTATCTAGCCTATTCATTTCAGGAATCCAACACCCGAAGGTTCGTCTTTACCGACATGGCCAGCGATGAATGGATTCCTATCCCCACATATGTCAATCAAGGCCCAGTCGCAAGTGGAACACACATCGTTGTCTGGAGACATGGTCCGCTTCTGGGACTCGATCTATGCGAAACATTATAAAGTACCCGTACCACCTTTGGTCGAGCTCAAGGATGTGGGAATAATATGATCAAATTCACGCCCATTTTAATTTCATTTGCATTTTATTTCATTTGTTGATTTTAACACGACAAATGATAAGTATAATACCGTCAAATTAATAGTAACAGTAGTTTAGGTTTTTTTTTGCGTATATTGTGAGTTTATAATTATTGTGGAACTTGTGTGGGTTACGTGACATTGAAGTTATGAAACCGTCAACAATATTAGTAAATGCACACTCTATGTACAAATTTAATAAATAAGCAATAAGTGTATTTAGTTTGAAAATGATCCATCAAATTTATATATTTAATAGTAAATAAAACGCAGTGCCACGTAAGTAAAGTTACAAATGCATAAAGTAGTAACTGCAAATAGATACAA
Source organism: Selenia dentaria (assembly GCA_917880725.1). NCBI lineage: Eukaryota > Metazoa > Arthropoda > Insecta > Lepidoptera > Geometridae > Selenia > Selenia dentaria. The sequence continues at coordinate 1,672,028 of OU862877.1, forward strand.
AATCAATGTAAAATATACATATCACCCATCATCAATACAATCACCCAATACACATTCAATCATAGTGATTCATAATACGTACAAAATAAAACATAAAACTATATAAGTATATATAAGTAACACAAAATACTAATATTATTGTTAAAATAAATATAATAAAACTGATTAAAATTGCAAGTAATTTACATAACTACATTATATTGTAGAGTTCTTAACTGTGTGCAGAATCGAATAAAGGTTTACCGGTAGGCGGACCTTCATCCCAGATTCTCTCAAATTTACTCCAAATCTTCAATACTCAAAAAATAATTTTGAAATTAAGCATTGGTTTTTTTCTCATGCAAAGGTTTTTCTATATATGTATGTGTATTGTGTAGATTTCTTTAAAGAATTATATATATCAACGGAAGTTTACACGTATACGAGAAAGTCGTCGTATGTCTGACTTTCCTGTTCGGAATTAGGTCACTGATTTTTAACATTTCCTTGTTTCCCATTGACCTGCAATTTTACGTGCTTCAAGCTTCAATGAGTGTACAAAATTATTATGTTGACAGCGAGTTGATCTGACTATAGATACAGGAGGTACCTCCAGAAATCTTCACTGACTACGCTGAACGGTCAATAATCCACAATTATTTTATGACACATGACCACCATAGTCTTAAATAAGTAGAATTCACCACTTCTGAAAAATTTGGTAATTATACCGTTATGCTATGAACTCCTATGTCTACCTACCACAGACTGTTCAAGTAGGTCTAACTTTGAATAACGGCCGCACAAGGAATTCAGCTCGGATGGGCAGCGTTCGAGAAGCTCTTATCCACAAGTAAGAGTACCTACCTCGCTTGCCGAAGTTGGGTGTTTATTTGTTTGCTCCGCGTATTTCCACTTGTGAATATTCGATATGTCCGCCAATTCCAACGATTCCGCAATTCGTGAACTAACAAAAACTGTGTTTTCAATGCAAGACCGAATAATTTCACTAGAAAACATCGTATCAGAACAAAATTCACTGATTAAACTACTAATATGTGATCGTAAGGAAACCGGTAAACCGGTACTCTAAGTGAATTAGTTGAGGGTAGACCTGACAACAGCGCTCAAGCTGGTACACGGCCGATTAGAGAAGCTCGACTTCGGGCCTCAGCTGCGCTAACCACCGAGACTCGGAAAACTAAAGGAACGGCATCTACTCGTTCGCCCGCTATTTCTATCTCACGTGCGGGCACGAGCACGTCTAAGCCGGGTGCGACATCGAGCCACAGCGCCCCTCCCACTCCGACCGCTGCGTCGCCTAGTCAAGCGCTGCCGTTGCCTAGTCAAGCGCTGCCGTCGCTTACACTCCAAGTCCCGGAGGTAAACATTGCCTCGCAACCGCGAAATCATGCGCAAGTACAGCGGAATGCAGTCGATAACGACACTGCGGACTGGGTTCAGGTCACCCGGCGCCGGTCGCGACCTGTCCCGGCCAACGTTATGCGGGGTACTGCTGCCCCGGGATCCAATATATGCGCATTGGTGGCCGCAGAAAGGAAATCATATCTCCATCTATATTATGTTCAGCCTGGTACAACTACCGATCAAGTGGTCGCTCATCTTCAGACTATTTGCCCCGGCGACAAATGTACTGCTGAGGCATTAAAATCGCGCGGTGACTACGCTTCTTTTAAGTTAACTGTTCCATCTAAGAGCGTAGATATATATATGAAACCTGAACACTGGGCTGAAGATGTCCACATCAAGACTTGGCGGAGTGGATTTCGAAACTACACACAACAAGCAGGCCAGTAAAAATAAGTCGTATAAAACGCATGTAATTTTTTATCAAAACGTTAGAGGTTTACGCACCAAACTTGATGAATGCAAAACATCTATCATTGCAGAATCGGCAGATTTGTTTGTGTTCACTGAAACCTTCCTAGTTAGTAGCTTGAGTGATGCAGAATTGTTTCCCCCGGGGTATACCGTGCTACCGACGGGATCGCGCCGCCGATGTCGGCTGGGGCGGTGTATTGCTTGCAGTTAGCGATAGGTATACGGTGACTCAAGTTACGGATGTGGACGGTTATGATCGTGACATTGAAGTGTTGATCGGTATCGTGTCGTTCAAGTTTAAAAAAATTATCTGTTGTGTAGTATACATTCCGCCGCACTCGAGTGATTTGAAATACACTGATTCGTTTTGTGTTATTGAAAGTATAGTAGATAAGTATCCTAAATTAGACCTGTTAGTTGCAGGTGATTTTAATCTTAATTCAAGTAGCCAAAATGTTTTAATGCACTATGAATACATGTTGACTTACTGTAAATAAAACCAGCATAATACAATTTGTAACAAGTATGGAATAATACTAGATCTAGTTCTGAGCAATCTGGACAGTGAGTGGGTTGTGGTGAGTGGTGACACAGCCCCCATGGTTGAGGGCAAGGTGGACAAATATCACCCACCACTCGAGGTGAGACTGCGCTGCACGCGTCCGGTGCGCCCGTCTCGACTGCGTCCGCTCCCCGCCGACGCCGACGATGACGGTGCGGGTGGCGAGTCCAGCGAATGGAACTTCCGTCGGGCGGATTTTCAGTCCTTGTACGAAGACTAGCGTCCGATGTAAATGAGGCTACAGCTGCCACGTATCCAGATGCTTGGCAAGTGTCTCGTGTCACTCCGATACCTAAAGGTAGTTCGGGGTCCAAAGTTGAGAACTACAGACCTATAGCGGTACTGTCAACTCCCGGCAAAGTCTTCGAATCAATACTGAACCGTTACATTATCAGACAGGTTGAAACCTAGCTAGCCGACTGCCAGCATGGCTTCAGAACTGGTAAATCGACTGTCACGAATCATGTCAATTTTGTCGACAATGCAACTTCTGAAATGGATCGGAAAAAACAAGTTGATGAAGCATACTTCGACTTCAAAAAAGCGTTCGATCGCGTCGACAATGATGTGCTTCTGATGAAATTTGCAGCAATAGGATTTACGCCTCAATTACTAAAACTATTTTCCAGTTATTTTTCTGACCGTGTGCAGTATATCCAGTTGGCTGGGTTCCGCTCTGACCCCTATCTGACCTTTTCTGGAGTCAGTCAAGGTAGCACGTTGGGTCCAACCCAGTTTTTGATCATGATTAATGATTTGCCGGAAGTTGTCAGGTTCGCTGAATGTCTTATGTTCGCCGACGATCTCAAGCTATACTTGGGTGTAAACAGCGTGGAAAGCTGCGACGCGTTGCAGGAGGACATCGACAGTGTGGTTGAATGGGGAGAACGTAATCGCCTGGAGTTTAATAGCTCCAAGTGTAAAACTATCTCCTTCACACGATCGCACAGATCCGGTACGACTACCGTATGTTGAGTGTTTCCTTGGAGCGTGCCGAGGAAATTTGCGATTTAGGTGTTAGATTAGACGTCGAATTATAGTTTAACTAACATATACCTAACAGAAATTTGTAGTAAAGCGTTTAAGTCACTTGGGTTTATTATGCGCCAAGCCGCCAGATTTCAGGATCGGAGCGCTGTTGTTATATTGTACTTCGCCTATGTACGCAGTAGGTTAGAATATAACTCAATCATCTAGGATACACACGAAAAGAAATACGCCCTTATGTTAGAACGTATACAGCGAAAGTTCACTCCCTATTTGTATAAAAAACTATACGGATATTATCCTTTTTTATATCCCTCTTTGTTCGTGTCTGGAATGGTAGGCATTGACACGCTGATTTTAAGACGTAAATGTGTACTACTAATGCATTTTTATCAGCTTCTTAATGGTCACATTTATAATCCGAGTGCGCTTGCTCGCCTGTCCTTGGTCGCGCCTGGGCCGTACCGGCACGGGCTGTCGCGCGAGTGTAGGGCTCGTCCGCTGTTTGCGACGACATCCGTGCGCACGAGAACCGCACAGTTCGCGCCTACGTCACAAGCTGTTATCTTGCTCAATGCCCTTATTGCTCAGAACAGAGACATTGATGTGTTCTATTGTACATATAAGTTGTTTGATAGTGAGTGTCGTAGTTTTATAAGTAAATTGGTATTGACTCTACTGTATCCAGATGTTAGTTGGGTCAAGACTTAATGTACGTGTTGGCGTAAGCTATTAGTACATAAGTAATTGAAATAAATAAACAAATACTCCAGAGACTGAAACCAACTGGGGTACCCTGTGTGCAAAATGAGAAGATCCGTATGAGAAGTAAGTTCACCGAACGTAGCTATCAAATTCAGCAAGTTGAAGTGTCAATGGTCAGGCCACATCACTCGCAGAACCGATAACCGATGGGGAAGAAAGGTTCTCGAGTGGCGACCACGCACCGGAAGATTTAGCGGTGGTCCCCCGCTAGGTGGACCGATGACCTCGTCAAACCGCGGGGAACCGCTGGATCTGGGAGGCTGCTGGATCTAAGTGGCGCTCTGCGGGTGAGGCCTGTGTTCAGCAGTGGACGCCAGCCGGCTAATAATTACTTAGCCAAAATTGGAGGATTCAATTTGACAGGAGTTAACAGTAGCTTTCACGGGTTTCTATTGTTTGTTTTTGTTATTGGTAAGTATAAGCTTGTTGCTTATCACAGTATCTGGTGATAATATCAAAGATGTCATTTCTTTGCCATTGACGCATGTTACCTCATTCGTCCTCAGATAACATTTTATTTACTTGTTCATTGGATTAGTGCTAGCTGAGCACAAAACATATCTGCCGATACATCTATTTTAAGATACATGTATTTGATAGCACATAGTGCGGGGGTCTAACCTTACTTGACATTGTTTATCTATAAGAACAACCTCTATGATAAATGAACGTAACCGTTGAGTAGAGTACATATACGATCATGATGTGGACAAGTAAGGTAGTGTGTATTTTAGGTTTTTTGGGGACTGCGCTAGCACAGTCCCAGTCCTTGGTAGTGCAGATAGAGGATCAGGGACCAGTGAGAGGCTACAAGGATGTCGAGGGGGATTTTTATAGTTTCCTGGATGTTCCTTACGCCACTGCCCCTACAGGAGTGAACAAATTCAAGGTATATATGAGCTCACTGGATCGAAATTAACACTTACCTATATAAAAATATTTTTAACGGTATGTGAATCAGCCTGTGAACATATGCCTGTGTATAATATAATGTAACAATTATTACAAAGACAATATTACCACGGCACAGTGTATCCGGTATATGGCGATAATGTAGATAGGTACACCTTTAACACAATATTCTTCAAAGATATTTGTTTCCTACTTTGTAAGTATTTAAACGTACAAATATGTATGACATAATATTATTTTGATATACTGTATAATGTCTCAACAATATACCTCCAACAAGTTGTTTATTCGGTGCGCGCTCGGATGATCTTGCTCTCTTGCTGCTGCTGCTTAATTTAACCTTCGGTTTTTTCATGATATTTGGGAGTTAGTTCGTATAATTGTCGAAACATCATTTTTCGCTGACAAGTTTATTTATTAGATTTAAAGTACTTTTAGTCGCAGATCAATTGTTTTTCTGTATTATTTTGTTGTTTCTTTGTATTATTTTTGATTTCTGTGACTAGGCATGGACGAGTATAATCATGGGAGTACAGAGACCTGATACGCCTTCACCCACTGTGATTACATATATATAGTCACTTGTCGCATAGCAACTTGTATATAAATGTTGCAATATATTAGTTAAGTTAATATACCTCACCTCACATTGTGTTTTAGTTTTTTCTACAAAATTCAAACTAATCTGTTTATTACGACGGCTTAATTATTATGTGATGACTAGCTGACCCGTCCGCGAATTTGCTCGCATGGCCTCATGGGTTACGGCATCAAAAAATAAAATACCAAGTCATTTCTTATAGCGGCAGCTTTCTCAGCGACAAAAAGCATAAGATTTTATAAATTTGTTATAATAAAATTTAAGTTTACTTTTTAGGTACCGAACAAACAAAAATAACAGACAAACCACTTAACTAGTTAATTTACTACTACATTTAAAATCTTTTCCCCTACTTCGGAAGCTCCCTTTTGTTTTGAGGTATAAAATACTTTTAGATAATCAAAAATATTAGTTATCACTGTGTTCATTTTCATCAAAATCTGTATCGTAGTTTCAGAGTGATGCGCAACAGGACATATAGACCGACAGATAAAAATTGTTAATAATATGTTTTTGTTTGCCATATTGATAACAAAGTACACCTCAAAGACAGATCGATGATAATAATATGGTCGTATCGTGTTGATGACACAGATTTTTGTTAAAGATAGCTAGTCAAAACTTGGGCTAAGGAAAACCCCTTTTTAAAAACTAAAATTAAAAACTAAGTGTTGCCGATTCGGAGGCTGATTTAATAATGAATAATAAAATGAACAAAAGAAATCTTAACTTAAACTTAACCTACCGCAGGACAACGAGAAGTCTTGGTCAGCATTACATGTAACTGCTACATGATACTGCAGCTACTACTGAGCAAGCCCTCTAGTCGAGCACGGAAGGGCGAGGGGGATGTATAACTACCTATCGCACTTTGTGCAGAGTTTTAACAACAAGATACATATTTATTTAATATCAAAACCGACTTTACTCACGTAATTACGAGTAGCCGACGTTATCGAACAAGATACAATCAAAACAGAGGGTGACAGGTTTTAGGAAAGACTCTTGTTTAAATAACATAATCTTATCGTTTTTCCTAATATGAGTAAGTAGTAAAAGTATTCATGTTTTAAGGCACCTCTTCCACCTCCAGTATGGACAGAAACGTTTGATGCTGTGGACAGGAAAATTATTTGTCCACAAATGCCTCGCAACTCTTTGGAGGCCACGTTCACCGCTCAAGAGGATTGTCTTGTCACCAACATCTTTGTTCCCGATACGAATGCAAACAACCTTCCTGTGATGGTGGATGTACATGGTGGTGCATACCAAAATGGAGCTGGGTCTTTTCGACCATTGACAAATTTAGCCAGAACAAAGAAAGTCATTGTCGTGAGTTTTAACTACCGTTTGGGAGTGCATGGCTTCCTTTGTCTTGGAACAGAAGATGTCCCTGGGAACGCTGGCTTGAAAGATCAAGTAGCATTGCTGCGCTGGGTTAGAAGAAATATTGCCCATTTTGGTGGGAATCCTGATGACGTTACTATTTCTGGTTGCAGTGCAGGTGGTGGATCGGTTGATTTTCTCACAATATCACCCATGGCAACTGGTTTATTTAAAAAAGCCATCATAGGAAGTGGTGTGGGTTTTGGAGGCACAGGAACTCAAGTAGATCCAGTACATAATGCAAAAGTCTACGCCTTACAACTCAATTTCACCAATGTAAATGATTTGAACGCTTTAGAGGAATTCTACAAGACTGCTTCATATGAATTGTTGCTTTCTGAAGCTGAATTTATAATGAGTACACGCAGAAGTCTAATACCTTTCGCTCCGTGCGTCGAAAAGAAAACAGGAAGTGAGGGATTTCTCTATGAAGCTCCGATTAAAATTATAACAGAAGGTACCTATGAAAAAGTTCCATTATTATATGGCTTTGCTGAAAAGGAAGGGTTATATCGTTTATCCGATTTCAGTGAATGGGCGATTGACATGAATGATAAATTCTCTGATTTTTTGCCTTCTGATCTTCAGTTTGAGAACGAAGAGCAAGAGGCTCATGTAGCAAGAGCGGTCAAACACTTTTATTTTGGAAACGAAACTGTCAATGAAGACACGATATTGGCTTACATTGAATACTTCACTGACGTGATGTTTGCATATCCTATGCTGATGGCTGCTAACTTGCGAAAAAACTCTCTCGGCGACGATATTTATTTATATGAATATTCTTTCGTTGATGAAAACACACCGATGATACTAAACACAAGCATGCAAGGTCCTAGTCACTGTGATCAAGATAACGCTATTAGAGACGAAGATGAATCGAGCATTTCAGATGAATATAAGGTTATGAAGAACACTATGAGGGAGTTGTGGCTCAATTTTATAACAACAGGGTGAGTTTGCACTGATTGTACATCCATGTTTTATGTTATTTATTTTTTGGTAATGACAGAAATATAGGTAAAGTTCGTAATCATTCCTCACTGCGAGCATGGGTTGTCGATAGGATAAGATAAAATAAAACTTGACAGTAGTTATCAATAAGAGACAACCCGTATCGCGGTTAGATCCGTGGTATAGAGAGACAAGCCACGATATATAAAATAAGTATATCGACGTGAAAGTTTATTGTTTATAGATCCATGCTCACATAATGGGTGCAGGATTTAAGTTTATAATAAATAATATTATAAATATTTTGTAAAATCAAAGTTTTGCACACCACTAGACTGCACTTTTCATATAAAAACTCTTTTCTTTTGACACATTATCTGCAATTTTACTTACCAGAGTGCCCTTATATGAAGTGCTTGCACCGAATCCAGCATATTTATTCTATAGCTTAATACTCGTAGATTCATTTAAACTTACTGGGGTCTATTATTTGAATGGGTGCCAGTGCCATATTTAACCACACACGTTGCAGTTCCTGGAAAAGTAGGTTGATGTCTGCAAAATCTATTGTTTTATTGGCTAAATATGGCGAATCGCGAGTCAACGGGCTAATATAGTGCGTCCATGCTTCGGAGGTAACGTGAATCGGTCAGTCTCAGTCGTTGTTTTGGGATAACGTGGCATACGTTGGAAACATTCAGGTGGCCTAAAAACTGTAACTAGTCCACCATTTTGGTCAGTGCCTTTCAAATTTAAAATCTCTCGGTAAATTATGCTTGTTCAGTACTGCCTGAAGGTGGAATATCTCACAATGCGGAAGGAGTGATACCTTTAAGAGCGTCTCACCTGGTACAACAACACAATTTAATTAGGTTCGATGAATGTCGTGCTACTTATCATCATAGATTAATATTATAATATATATATATATATGTTACCTTTTCAAATATTGTTATATTATAGTTCTGGTAAAATCATTATTATGATTATTATACTAACATAACTCAACCCCTATAACTAACTCATAAGTTCAATTCAAAGACGCACTTATGTTCGTCAATTATTATATAATCAATGTACTGTAAAATACTTTACTGCCGCGGTTCAAAATAAATACAACCAATAACGAGAAGAACGGGCAAAAGTCTCCAAGTCATTCTATACATTTTCATTTTTGAAATAAAGGAATCTGATTCAATTTCTCTTGGTTGAAGCATTGTTCTTCGTGGATAGTGTAAAGTTAGGCACTACTATCCTACTTTATTGCACACTGGCCACTTTACTGACTGACTAGGAAAAAACTAACGTATAATTATTTATTTAAAAAGCTCATCTCAGTTATCACATTGATTAGGTATCGAATATTTTTCTTTTAGGAATCCAACACCCGAAGGTGCATCTTTACCGTCATGGCCAGCGATGAATGGGTTCGTATCCCCATATATGTCAATCAAGGCCCAGTCGCAAGTGGAACACACGTCGTTGTCTGGAGACAAGGTCCGCTTCTGGGACTCAATCTATGCGAAGCACTATAAAGCACCCGTACCCCCGAGTACGAGTCGGAGTACTTCAGCTACGCAGAGATAAAATCGACTGAACGCTATTTCATCTGACTTTAATGTAAAATATAATATGGTGCAGTGCCGTAAGGTACAGCATAGTGCTGACTCCGTTCCTGAAAACATAATCAGCTTGGCTGGGAGTTTGGGTATCTCATATCAGGAGTAATGAAACACTATTGAATGAGAATAATGTACGTAACACTTCTCACTTATGGATTTATATTTTACTCAACCTATTCTAATTTATGTTTTTCTTCACAGTTTGCTATTTTTTCTAATTAAAATATACATAACAATACTACTCCGAAGTTTGATTCTCTTAGCCGTATAACGCGAATACAGGTAGCTGGAATGGACGGCAATAGACTCACGATAAAGGAATTCGATGTAACCGGAAAACGAGGTATAGAGAATTGAGAAGAACTTATATTGAGACCACTGGTAGAACATCTACTACATCGGTGGTATTCCTACCACAAGAACACTTGCACGGGAGTTTTGTTTGATCTTATTATTTGCATTCTGCCAACAGAAGAGAATCGCTTCTATCCATTGCGAATACTTTATCCAATTATAACAGAATCCACATTTTATCACAAGGGACTATCCGATTCAGAATAGCTTGTTTTGCGGTGTCCTTGAAAAAGGCATTTAGATCGAATTCCAAATTGTACACAAAGAATACTTTTACCTAATCTCTACCTTGTACCTGCACTGCTTCTAAACCATTATCTCGCTACTTGTTGCGTATTATAAAGAGAAAATTAAATTGTAAAGTCGCATCTGTAATTAGTGAAGTAGTCTTACTTGTAACTTTCTATTGAGTAAATATCATCAGACCTCTCTAAATACCGTCATATTTTATAAGTTGTTCAAATTTCGAGTCACGTATCTGATAGGATTTTTTCTATGAAACTTATACATATATACTACGAAGAAAGAAGTAACTAGAGCGAATTCTGTGGATACTCATAATATATAAAAAAATGAAATGACAGGGTTTTGAACTTTATAAATATGTAACAAGTTTCTGTCCGCGGCTTCAGCCGTGCGGAGTCAGGTTATTGCTATCCCTCTTTAATCCCCGGTAAGGTATCTGCAATCCGAACTACAAGCCGTCTAGCCGATTCAACCTGAAACACTTATAAACACACACACTCACTCACTCACAACCCTTCGCATTTATAATATACCAGAACCTCTTAAAGTCCAACCTCCCTCCGGTCCACTTGGCTCCCCTAACACGGATTCCTTAGGAGATTCTTTTGGATTTACAGTCAACCCGGACCCTCTTGATAAGTCCATAACCAAAACTCGAAACTCAACCCTCTTTAAGTGGAAATAAGCAGTGAGTCTATTACTAGTAATTTTAGTATAACATCGATTTTTTTGGCGACTTACCTCAAGGCAGACTAATTTTAGGAAAATCTATACAAATTACAGAATTTCAATATTAGTAAAAAATCTCACCTGACATTACTGGTACTGAAGTTCAATGGTTCAGTAAGATATCAGACGAACATAAATGTAATGAAATATTCGTTAAAGTTCGTTGTAGTAAAGTTTAAAACACCTGTACACCTACAACTCCATGCGTTCTGATCAAAAAAGTACTAATGCAAAAAAACATACAGAAATTTCATTTACTAATGAACATTTCATTATAATTTAAGAAATATGAACAAATTAAAATTATAAGCACACATACCTATGTACGGTTACGAGTAATATTCTGTATGAGGGTGCAACATTTTATAGTAAGTTACCTAACGATGTTGAAGATTGTAAAATTTTTGTTTCTAAAAGTAAACTTAAAAATATATTTATAATAAAACAACCAAAGATTGCTGAACAAATATGTGATACTTGAATCACTTTAATTAGTTCTTTAGTGTTAAATCTCATTTTAAGTGAACCTTGTTCTTTATGAGAAATCAAAATCTTTAAACCTAGAACTAATTATTTAAAATGTTTGTCTTCTTTCGTACGTACTAATTCAATAAATGTATCAAAAATATATTTGGTCAAGATTTATTACTTATAAATCAAGTAGATAAATTCAAAATGAATATAGCATACGAGTACCTTAATAAAACAAAATAAATAATGATGATACAAAGATCAATTACATTTAAAAAGTAAAAAAAATAAAATATAAAGTGAATAGACTATTCCAAAAATTACTTTTGTCACCGGAGAGCAGTTTGGATCATCTCTGAAAAATTTCAATTAAGAGGTTAGTGCACGAAGTTCAAAATTTTAACTTTAATTAAAAAAAATCGACTGAAATTTATCTTCGCTAGTTACGTCTACGGTGATTCTGAGAAAAATAGTTTCCATTAGGGTTTGTTCCTATCTGTCCGCACGTGCCTGCCCTCAAATGAAGACAAATCCAACTGTTAGCTTGATCTCTACTTAGAGTTTGCTTTAAGGTTTACTTTACAGGCCGGTTGGCGCAGTTGGTAGCACCCCTGCCTTCTGAGCCGCTGGTCCCGGGTTCGATCCCCGGACAGGTCAAACATTTGTGTGCATGAACATGTCTGTTTGATCTGTGTCTGGGTGTATATGTATTTAAGTATGTATATCAGTCATCAGGTTACCATAGTACAGGCTCTGCCTAATTTGGGATCTGAAGACCTTTGTGTGGATGTTGTCCCAAATTATTATTATTATTATTACTTTAAAGACAAACAGGAATTACAAAGTTCAAAGTGCCCACAGAGATTATATACTTTCTTATAAATACATTTTGGATTGTAGCGAAATAACTTTTTAAACTTATATTTCTCCACCTGGGAGGACCATGGGACCATCCACCCGTGCCGTGGCCATTACACGGTGACAGGTGTCAGTTGTCACATCTTTAATATCATGTCAACGTGTAAAGTGTCAGACTGACATAATGTTGTATGCTTAAGCTATGTTTTCTAAGCGGATCAAAATTAACTCTAGAAGATTTTGTGTTTTGTCCTAACATTTTGCTACTTTGTCGTCAAGCTATCACTTGAGAGGAAAGCTCGAGTGCCAGCAGTGGGAACGTAATGGGCTGATTATGAGGTCTCTTGTGCAAGAAGCCGTCTTGGTTGGTAAGCATATTTTAGTTAGTTATAATGTATGATATATGCTTGCCTTTATTTTTATTTTTTCTGAGGATTTTAACAGCGGGACAGTCATTATCACCCGCAGGCGATGGTGGCTTTTTATGTACTGGAACATTTTCTTTGCTAGTGAGATGCGCTGGCTTTTTCTAAAAAAAATTGTTTGATTAGATGAGCGTGGACATGTGTCAAATTGTTGATTAGTGACAAACTAATGATTCTTATCGATTTATTTTCAATTACGATGAACTGGTAATTGAAGTGGTTATAATTGTATTATTGAGAGGCCATATTCTGTGAAGCAGTGATGGCGCAGGAGGCTGCGGATCGTGAAATACGATGTACGAGCAGACGAACGGGGGATCGGAGGAGATGGTTTGCGCGTCTCCTCCCTCCTCCATAGTAGGGTCATTGGCGAAGAGTCGGGGGACTGCTTACAGGGGATTTAGTGGCTCTGAGCCCCACAAGCCCCCTCTCTTCACTCTCGTGGTGGAGGGAAAGTGCATAGCACTTCCCGCCTCCGAATAAATAAGGTATTTGTCCTTATTATGTTTGTCAAGATCTTTGTGGAGGGGACAGGTTGAACTGAATATACTTATATTTACGAACCTTTGTATAATAACAACCTCAATGCCGAATATCAAGGAAACGCGCCTGCACGAACACGTTTTACATAATCCTATGTTTGTATGTACAATTCTACAAGAAACACCACGCGACGCCCTAAGTACTGTGTCCCCATAAATGATAATACTCATAAAGAGCCTTCGTGTAAGTTTTACAAGACGAAGTAAGAAGTAGTGGCCGAATGAGAGAACCATACCTGTCTACAATATTTTATATGACTTGACAGCTTGATGACTGGCAGGCGCGACAAGTAACCAGCACACCCATCACATAAATATTAAAAAGATATTTCTTTTGCCACTTTATTTTTTACCTTATATTGAATAAAAACCTATTTTCTTCAACATTCTGTTTGTTATTTTCTTTGGCGGGGAGAGGAGATTTAATTAGTTAGGGGTTCTCTGTCATGGATTAAGCATGGAGTGTCGATAGGATACATCGGTTAAAGACGGCCTGCGATATAGATATCGCGGCTAGATTCATGTTAGAGACAAGGTACGAGAAATAAAATCAGTTTATCGACGTGACAAGATTATCGACCCGACGATTCATGCATGCACTACAGTATCGCTACAGCAACCTCCAAACTGTTTTATCTGAAAAGCATAATAGAGATATCTGAGATAGAGACAGAGATAATAAATATCCAGGTTTCATAAATTAGAACTTCTTAGAGCAAATAATACCAAAAAGCCATGTACATTCAATAGAGACGTTACCGAAGTGACCATGATGCTTTCCAACTCAGGTTGGCTCTTCACGAAGTCCCAGAACTGGATGCATCTGACAGCTGTCTCGTCAGAGTCCCGGGGCTCGGGAGTGAAATCTATCCTCGTACACTGGGGTCGTATGGGCTCACCACTTTCTTTGCCAGAATCTACGAGAGGCTTAGGAGTTACCTGCACAGAAAATTTAAATAATTGGCCGCCGTTTGAGGGATAGAGGCCTTGACTCCCGTTCCGGGTCGTACCTGGAGCAAAAACTGGCTATAGCGATTCACCGAGGAAACGTTGCCAGTGTCGCAGGGTCATTTGCTCCATGTACGATGCGAGATGGGGTATAAACTAATTTATTATTAGGCATGACATGAGGCAGGAAAAAAAATTAATAATAATAATTGATTACATTTATTACAAGTAAATTTTGAGTAGGTACACATAAACATAAAAAAAAACAACATAAAAATTCATTTATTGACATAAAAGAGTGTACAATTTAAATTTGAATCCTCTGGTCCTCGATGTACACGTCCCTCAACCTCAAGATGCGGACACACTAATCGTCAGTATACTCGCGACTACGATCCAAATAATACACGGTTACAAATTAGAACAATTGTGTGCAAAAAATTTAATTAGATTCGAGAAAGTTTGAAAAAAGGTATCTTCTATGTTTCTGAGTCACTGTTTTAAAATGTATTGTACGTAAACCATAGTGATTTATTTACTTGACCAATAGTTGTGGAACTCGAAAAGCTAAGTCATTTTTCGTAACACATTCTTACAAAGATCGCCTGGGATGTGGCCGAGGTGGTGTTGGACATCGGGATCGCCTGCCAGCATTGGCAGCAGAGCACGGAAAGGATGCAGGTCACCCAGTCTGATACCACCTAAACATAAAGGAAATAATACGGTGCTTCGATTGAAGAACTGCGATAAATATTCGTACCAGATGGATCAAATCTATGAAAAATAGAATGTGATGAACCTCACGACTTAACTTTATATTTTGTTTTTATTGTAACCATAAGTGTGAGGTAACATCAAAGCTGGCGCGGAAGCTGATGCTTGAACATCAGCACTTGATGAGCTATCATCGCTTCGATCTGTTAGGAATGTACAAAAACACTGCTGGTCCTGAACGAGAAGGCTACAAACAAAATAAATAGGTGGAAAGTGAAGTATATTGGTAAGACGTTATCACCTGCACTCGCTTCCACAGACGAACAAACCTCTGGATTATCGGATGGAAGGTGTAGCAGCTGATTGTGATCATTAATGCGGCATATTTTAATTGTAGATATGAAGAATTCAGTATTTTGAATATGGTTCTGCTCACAGATTTCGCCCTATGATCTGATTTATCTATGCTTTTTACTTGGGGTACGTTCTGGTAAGCACCGTCAACGATCCGCTATGGATTATACGGAACGGTTACGCGGTCGCGAAATGCGCGCCAATTTTCTATCAAAAATCTATAGAATCCTATACATTTGATGTTTGACAGTGACAGCTCACAACGACCGCGAAAACCCACCTTCGATACGCGAGCGTTGTGGTCGCGACGTGAGCGTTTTCGGTGACGTCATCCATGACGTATCGAGCTCGCTCACGATGATCGTGGGCTTGTAAGGGAATAGGTGTGCGAACGCCGCGAGTGATTTCAGCGCTTACCGGAACGTAGCACTATTATATATAAATATTACTCTATGCTATTCACATAGGTACACAAGGATAGTTTTCATACAAAGGTCATTTCAAAGTCTTAGATTAGATTAGATTCTTTGTGTATGGCCTCTCTTTGTCTTGTTTTGAGCGTCGCAACTTTGTCAGTATCTGTTATACACTGCGGTCCCAATTGGCCATAATCGATATTAGCGCGATAAAAGTCGGTCCCTTTCACCGTGAGCGTGATAACGATGGCCCACGCTACGTCATCGATGACGTCTTAACTGCCGCCATATTGACGATTACATGAACCATGCTCTACACCATAATCGTCGTGAGCGTTCTGTCAAAAGTGACAGGTGTTTGTTTATTTCTACAAAGTATTTACTGGTGTCCCTTCTTTATGATGTAAAAGTTGTAAAAGTCGGTCTATCCATTCCATTATTTCTTTTTAATCCACACACTACATAGTTAACCTTCACACTATACACGATATTTTTATGGAATTTGTTTTTCGCGCGCAAATGGTTCGTTATTGCTACAACTCTGGTCCGAATTAACAACACGCTTACAGTGCCACGAGCTGTCAAAATCGCGATATTTGTCTCGGAACAGCTTTGGTAGACGATAGCACTGTGAGCAAAATTATCGCAAAACGGACCACGGCAATAGTCAAGTCTAGCAAAGAGAATATATTAGAGAAGAGACGGGACTTCATAGACAATAAAAAGTGTAATATTTACACGTCAAAACGGGGCTACCTCCAAAAGCCAACCTGACGAACTTAACAGTTCTGCCAACATTAGGGATAAAATAGAGATGTGCACCCCTTTTATTCGAAATTTATCGATATCGATTCCATAACTACTACTTATGAGACCTATAACATTCTGCAGCCCTCTCATCTACACTTTTCAATTTTTTTTGCATAGCTAATGTTTGCATCGAAAATTTTGTGTGATGAAATGTGATAATGTTTGTTTTTTATAGTAACATTGGCTATGCAAAAAAATAATTAAAAGTGGAGATGAGAGGGCTGAAGAATGTAAGAGGCCAACCGAACTTCGTAAAAACAAGAAAAACGTCATAGTGTAAGCGAGTTTAAGTTTATTTATGGAACTTAAATTTGATATTTAACAGCAAACTAACTATTTATTTACATGTTTTAAGTTGGTATGGTAATTTAATGTCTCAATAACTTTATGGGAAACTTGAAGTAAATCCTGTTGATGACGTATGGTGCGGTGTTGAAATTCAGGAATTAGCATCATGGATTAAATAGCTATGGTGATGCTATTTTCTTGCTGAAAGCATAAAATAAATAATATATCAATAAACCGCCCCCTCAAATGAGAAAAAGATTTATATTGAACAAGTAGTTCCCCGTGGATTACACACGGTACGTAACAATTATTTACTGATGATCAAAAGCAGGAGGTTGTATATTCGTCTGTTTTTTTTGTGTGTATGTTAATCAATATTTTCGCTAAGTTGTGGACCGATTTGAAATATCTTTTTTCATTCGAAAGAGTGTACTCCCGTGGTGGTCCATTATCAAGCCAGGATCTGATAATGGAGTCATGAGGTCAGGAGGAACTCCACAACGGCGAAATGCAGGGACACGAAATTTTGTAAATTGGTTTAACTTTAATATAGCCTGTTCTATACTCCCAGGGTAGATTTTCGGCGAGGGAAGTTTTTCGATCGGTGTATACACTTTGTCTTCGTTGTCCGTACAGTTGACCCATTTTTTACATCTTAATTAATACAGGTACAAAATAAAAAAAATTAAATCGACTTTCGTTCAATTCAGTTTTTGAAGTGTAACTCAAAAACTACCGAATTTGATGAAATTTAAATGGGAAGCACCAGGTTTCAAAAACAAATATTTGAAAATCGGTTTACCTAGTGAAAAGTTATGAGGTAACAAACATAAAAAATACAGTCGAAATGAGTACCTCTTCCTTTGTGGAAGTCGGTAGAAAACTATCGATATCGAAATTTACAAAAAAAAAATTGCGGCACCGCACTATTTTTGCGGTGGCGGTGCCGGCTTAGAATAGCACCCCCCCAACTCTACCCGTGGGTGCCGTAGAAGCCGGCTAAGGGATAACAAATCAGAAGGTGGGCAGCAGCACCTTCCCAGTCAAACACACACAAACTGCGCTCGCCAACCCGCCTGCCAAGCGTGGCGAGTATTGGCAAAAACCCCTCAATGGATTGGACAAAAAGAACCAGGCCCCCAGTCCCCGGCAGCCCCGCTATTCCTGGCTACGGTAGCGGCCACGGTAACGGTGGGGCAGGGGGTGCTAAGAATCCCCGGCAGACGCCCGGCTACCACCCCCAACGACGACGACTGGCCCTGGTAACACACAACATACGCACGATGAGGACAGACGAGAAGATATATGAGCTGGAAGAAGAAATGAGTAAGCTACGCTGGGACATTGTGGGGTTATCTGAAGTCCGTAGAGCGGGTGAGGACACGATAACCTTAAAATCAGGTAACCTACTCTACCACCGGGAGGGCGACCAACAGTCCCAAGGTGGTGTCGGGTTTCTCGTCCACAAGTCCCTTACTAACAACATAGTTAAGATCGATAGCGTTTCCAATAGGGTCGTATACCTAATACTCAGAGTATCCAAACGATATTCGCTGAAGGTCATTCAGGTATACGCACCGACGAAGTCGCACCCGGATGATGAGGTGGAGGATATGTATGAGGACATTAGTCGGGCCATACATACCTCTGAAACGCACTTTCTAGTTCTTATGGGGGACTTCAACGCGAAGTTGGGTAAGAGAAGCGAGGATGAGTCGAAAGTGGGGCAATTTGGCTATGGACAACGGAACCGTAGGGGCCAGAGGTTGGCCGACTTCCTGAAGGAAGAGGGACTCTTTATGATGAACTCTTTCTTTCAGAAGCCACCTCACAGGAAATGTACCTGGCTGAGTCCCGATGGTTCCACGAGAAATGAGATCATTATGACCACCAAAAGGCAAATATTCACTGATGTCTCCGTGATCAACAGGGTTAAAACCGGTAGTGATCACCGAATGGTAAGGGCACGGTGAATATTAATGTCAAACTGGAGAGGTATCGTCTGATGAAGTCTACGCTCCGTCCCACTCGTGCCCGTATTCAAGACCCCGAGAGTTTTCAACTTGAGCTATCCAATCGCTTCGATTGCCTTGAGAACATCGCTTCAGTGGACGAGATCAATAACAGGTTAGTAGAAACTGTCCATACAGTGGGTTCCAAGTACTTTAAACCCCACCGTACAGATAGGCCACAGAAACTCTCCAACGATACCCTCAACCTCATGGCTGAACGACGCTCATTGAAACTGCAGTCTTCGGATGATGCTGAAGCATATAGGCTGCTCAATAGACGAATATGGAAGTCCTTGCGACACGACATTCGGATCTTTAATACAAACCGTATTAAAGAGACGATAGAGCGGAAAAAAGGCTCCAAAGTGTTTGCAAGAGACATGTCTATTGGGCAAAGCCAGTTGACGAAGCTGAAGAGAGGAGACGGCAGTGTAGCGTCGACCAAAGCGGAAGTGTTAGGAGAGGTCGAGAGTTTCTACGGACAGTTATACACCTCGGTCGCTAAACCTGTTAGCAGCTCGGCCAAAGACCCAAGAGCCAAGCTGACCCGACATTATACCGAAGATATCCCGGACATCAGCCTGTACGAGATTAGAATGGCCTTGAAACAGCTTAAGAACAACAAGGCGCCTGGTGACGACGGTATCACATCTGAGCTTCTGAAAGCGGGTGGAACACCGGTACTTAAAGTCCTTCAGAAGCTCTTTAATACCGTCTTACTCGAAGGTTCAACGCCAGAAGCATGGAACAAAGGCGTGGTGGTGCTGTTCTTCAAGAAAGGTGACAACACTTTACTTAAAAATTACAGACCCATCTCGCTTTTGAGCCATGTTTATAAGCTGTTTTCGAAGGTCATAACGAACCGTCTCAGTCGCAGGTTTGATGAATTCCAGCCTCCGGAACAAGCCGGTTTCCGAAAAGGCTATAGTACCATAGACCACATCCACACGCTACGACAAGTTATACAGAAGACCGAAGAGTATAACTTGCCTCTTTGTATAGCGTTTGTGGACTATGAGAAAGCCTTTGATTCGATCGAGACGTGGGCAGTGCTTGAGTCTCTCCAGCGGTGCCGTATTGACTATCGGTATATTGAAGTGCTGAAGTGTTTATACAAAAACGCCTACATGTCAGTCCGAGTACAGGAGCAGAGTTCGAAGGCAATTCCATTGCAAAGAGGCGTGAGACAGGGAGACGTTATATCTCCGAAACTGTTCACCGCTACATTGGAAGACGCCTTCAAGCTTCTGGAATGGCAAGGACTTGGCATCAATATTAACGGCGAATACATCACTCACCTTCGATTTGCCGACGATATTGTAGTCATGGCAGAATCCATGGAAGACCTCAGTACAATGCTCGAAGGCCTCCATCGAGTTTCCCAACGGGTAGGTCTTAAGATGAACATGGTCAAGACGAAAATTATGTCTAATGCCCATGTTGTACCTACCCCAATATCAGTTGGGAACTCAGTTCTCGAAGTTGTTGACGAGTATATCTACCTGGGACAGACAGTCAAACTAGGCAGGTCCAACTTCGAGAAAGAGGTCAATCGTCGAATCCAACTCGGCTGGGCAGCGTTCCGGAAACTTCGCGAAGTCTTCTCGTCAAAAATACCTCAGTGCATCAAGACAAGAGTCTTCGACCAATGTGTGTTACCAGTGATGACTTATGGCACTGAAACGTGGTCTCTTACTATGGGCCTCATATATAAGCTCAAAGTCGCACAACGAGCTATGGAGAGGGCTATGCTCGGGGTTTCTCTACGTGATCGAATCAGAAATGAGGAGATCCGTAGAAGAACGAAAGTCACCGACATAGCTCAGAAGATTAGCCAGTTGAAGTGGCAGTGGGCAGGGCACATAGCACGCAGAACAGATGGCCGATGGGGCCGAAAGGTTCTGGAGTGGAGACCACGTACCGGCAAGCGCAGCGTAGGTCGTCCACCGACACGGTGGACAGACGACCTGAGAAAGGTCGCAGGACGACGTTGACTATGTTCAGCAGTGGACGTCCTACGGCTGAGATGATGATGATGACTATTTTATTTGCGTTAAGTGGTCGGTATATGTAAAATGAATTTATGGCTATATTAGCTCTTATTATATGAATAGGGGTCGTTATTATGAACTAATATCCTACTTACCATACTTTTTCTAGCGGATATCTGGCCATTAAACAACGTCTAGTACCATCTTTCCTTTCTGATATAAAACTGCATATTTCACATTTTCTGTACTTCATATCTTCTCTAATTACACTTCCTACAGTTTTTAGCTACCTAGTACCTAATAACATAAAACAACTTCACAATATACATATATTTGACTATATATTTGCACTATTTTATAAAAACAACTCGTAAACAAAGATTTTCAATAACAATATTGACAATGAGAGAAAGAAAGCGATACATTGCGTGAGTGAGAGAGATATATCCGCCATTAAAGTTCTGCCCCGTTTCATACATCGTTTTCACTCTATGTAGTTGCGACAGACTGAAGTCTAGTGAAGAGAAGTGTTATATCTTTCTAGTGAAGTCTTATATATTTTTTGGGGTTGGCCATCTTGCCAGATCTGACAATATAATATAACAATATGTTTTATGGTTCTATCTTGCCATAGATAAACTAGCCACTACTAAGCCAAAATTATCTGAATTATCGGGTAATTGAAAGACGAACCGACAGAAACAAGCCGAAGTGGCAGGATACACTTTTTGGTTTTCTAAACTAAAGGATCGCTTTTAATGTTAATGATATTGTGTTGTGTGGCAATAGCCAAATGCCATAATGACCAAATATGGGGAAATCAAACGAGTCGAGGGATAGCACTGATTTTGTTTCGCATACAATTACAAAAATCTCTTGTAAAACACTTAAAGAAAATATTAGCGCCTATTTAAGCGTGAAGCGATACCGTGGCCTCCCTTATTTATTTTTCCTCCTGTAATTTTTACATAAATGAATCGCACAATTCGGGCATTTTCTGCTATTGATCAAACTCAGTGTTCGCCACATGTTCACGAGACTTGCCGACTGATTTTTCAATTTGATAGGTGAAACCCAAGAACCGGATAAGGTTAAAGCCATATATAATATATATAATATAGTCTCCAGATGTCTAATACGTCAAAATTCGAAGTCATTCAGCAAGTGTCACTCGCTGTGGATACTGAGTATGATCAAAAATAAAAAATCCGTTTTATGCGATTAGATTGCGTAACAAGTAATATTTGTAAAATTTAATACCGACTTCCATTCTATTCAGTTATTGGAGTCTAACTCAAAATCTACTGGACCGAATTTGATAAAATTTGAATGGGACCACATGGGAAGCACCAGCTTTCAAACAAATAAATAATTTTGAGAATCGGTTCACCCTACGAAAGTAATCAGGTAACGAACATAAAAAAAATACAGACGAATTGAGTGCCTCCTCCTTTTTGGAAGTTGGTAGAAAACTAGAGGATATATTGTATAATAATGGAGGCCACGGTCTCCCTTCACGCATAAATAGTCACCTACATTTCTTTTGAAGTGTTTTACAAGAGATGTTTCTTATTATATGCAAAACAGAATTAATGATACCACTCGACCCGTTTTATTGCACGATTGATGTTATTTAGGTTTCCAATAGATCCAGTTAAAGATTCACGTTGGATCATATCAATATACTTATTTTAACTTATTAAATACTGTTTCTATTAATTTAGAAAAAAAAAACAACCAGTTTCTTTAAGAACAAGGTATAATGTAGATCTATCAATATTCTTAATAGTAGACTGCAGTACTATATTCGTGGTCAAATAGCGAAAGAACAGGCCGGGTTCGTCAAAGGTGCGAGGGAACAAATATTGAACATTAGGCAGCTCATAGAAAAAGCTAGAGAGTTTAACACACCAATGGCCATGTGTTTCATCGATTATGCTAAAGCCTTTGACTGCATAAGCTGGAAGGAAATGTTCAACGTAATGAGAGAAATGGGAGTGCCTAACCATCTAATTTTTCTTGTGCAAAACTTATACACTGATGGTAGAACTCAAGTCAGAGTGGATGGTTCTTTGTCTCACCCATTTAAACCAGAGCGTGGTGTAAGACAGGGTTGCATACTTTCACCGCAACTATTTAATTTGGTCGGAGAACAGATCATGAGAAGAGCACTGGAAGGTTGGGAAGGCGGTGTCAAAATAGGTGGTCATCGCATTAACAACCTTAGGTTTGCTGATGACACTACGATAATTGGCGCATCTGAATCAGAGCTCAGCAAACTACTCCAGGAGGTGGAAAGGGTGAGCAAAGACTATGGGCTTCATATGAATAGATCAAAGACGAAGCTGATGTTCATCGACAGGGCGGGCACGATGCAACGAACGGACGATCTTAAGGACCTAGACGCAGTTCATGAGTTTGTGTATCTCGGAGCATTGATCACTGACGACGGGGAGTGTGAAAAGGAGGTCATCCGTAGAGCCCAGATGGCAAAGTCAGCTGTAAAGCGCTTAGAAAAGATTTGGAGAAACAGAGGCATCAACCGAAACACCAAGGTCAACCTCATGCGCACTCTAATCTTTTCTATTTTTCTATACGCCGCAGAGACTTGGACGCTTAAAGCTCGAATACCTACTAGGATAGACGCATTTGAAATGTGGTGCTGGCGCAAAATGTTGGGAATCTCATGAACAGCGCGCCGCACAAATGCGTCTATTCTAAAAGAACTTAAAATTGAAACTCGGCTCTCCAGTACATGCCTGCAGCGTCTCCTGCAATACTTCGGACACGTGGCCAGAAGAGGCACTAACAACATAGAAAAGCTCATTGTTGTGGGTCACGTGGAAGGAAAGCGGAGTCGAGGAAGATCTCCAACTAGGTGGACTGATGTTGTCAAAGAGACAACGAGGACAAATATAGCCACGGCCATTAGACAAGCCGAGTGCCGCAACACCTGGAGAAACCTTGTCCAGAAGGCCATTTATGGTGGTCACGAACCTCAGTCATGAGGAAACGATTAAGAAGATAATGTAGATCAGCTATACTCTAAGTGTGTTCCGCGGAACCCTAGGGTTCCGCGATACCTCTGTAGGGGTTCCTCAAGAATTTAGAAAAAAAAACAAAACACCCCTCTCTGGTCGAACGTTTTGACTCCGCGGCCGCGCGTAGGTATATTAATTGATTTATTTGTATTTGTATAAACATGTGTTACAATAGCTGGTACAATATCTCATAAGTTTGGTATCAACATGTATACTTGTATACTTGTGAGCGCGCAGTCCCTTTGATAAAAGCCGCCTCTGAATTAGACGCTAACTTGTGAGCGTGCAGTCCCTTACAGACATAACCGATCCTCACTTCCTTCCCCCCGTCGCCGTCCAAGGCATATTTTGGGTGACCCGGACGACCCCATCGCAGCCGTTACTTCGGCAGCTTTAGCGTCGTCCCAAGGGAACCCCGGTAATGGTTGTAGACCCGACCAGGGCTGTGATCCCGATCGCATTGTAGGCTCCGGCCGAGATCTTCTTCGCAGCCCCAGTCGCAGTCGAGGTAATCCACACACACACGATTGTAGTCCCAGCCACGGTGCGGGTGGGAGTATACACCGCGGCCCCGGTCGCGATGTATCCTCCGGCCCAGCAAATGGCTGTGGACGAGGTAACACTGGTTTTCTATGTAGCCCCAGCCACGGTACGGGCAGGAGTCTACACCGCGGCCCCGGCCTCGATGTAGACTCCGGCCCAGGTACTACACATTCTTATTGTAGCCCCACCCAAAGTACAGTTATGAGTGCACAACGCGACGATCCTGGTCGCAGTGTGGACCCATGTCGCGGAAATGGGGGGAGGCGAGGTATTTCCGTTTGTAGCCCCAGTCAAGGTAGTGATTCCGATCACGGTGTAGGCTCCGGCCGAGGTAATGACTGTGGGCGAGGTACACAAGGTTATGATTTAGTGGTAAACACAGTCAAACACCGAGCTCGCCGGCGAGCTCGAGGCAAAAATTATGTCTTGGTTAGATTCTCTCCAAATAGTCGTAGAGTTAAAATTCATAGGGCCCACTTTCAACGGTACACTTATGTACCGGGGCGATTCTCTCCTACTCCCCTCTCTCCTGGCGACGGCCCAAGCCCAAGCGTCTTCAACGCTCGCCTTAGGCGGTGCGCCCTCTGCGCCCGCATCTGGCTGAGTGCCATCTGCGCTCGCCAACCGTCCGGTGACGCTGTAAATGCCGGTAGAGGCAAACAGCTTAGTCCGTTCTAAAAAAAAAACACGCGCCTCGTCAGTCAGTTGACGATTAGCGTACAAGCTCGCTAGCTAGAGAAACTAGTGTTCATTGTTCTACTGCCTGCTGTATACTGTTGTCTCAGTTTTATACATTTCTTCATTGTACTAAACTTAGTCTCTTATACGCAGTAACAATTGTGCATTATTTAGACCCCACCATCCTGACGTGTAACATTATAAATAAAGAAGAATGGAACGTTGGCTTAAAGGTGTTAAACGTGTTGCAACAACATCTTCTAATGACGCTGAATGTTCAAAAGCAGTACGCGCGGAGAATATAGCAATCACCGATCCAGACGATGCTGCCACGACGTCAAGCTCGACGGTTTCAAAGACGAAAAAAAGGAAGTATGATGAATCATATATTAGTTTCGGATTTGTTGATTCCAACGGCTCACCTCTCAGCATGCTATGTAGTAAACTGCTTCCTAATAGTTCCATGGCACCTGCCATAATGCGCCGACATTTAGAAACTGTACACCCCGAGTCTAAAGACAAGAATAAAGAAATTTTTATTCTTAAAAAAGATCAGTTATTGGAAAGTAATTCGTATAACTTTTGCCTACTTTTATAAATTCCTGGAGTTGCCCATTCACTAAACTTAGCACGATTACCAACAGATATTGTTTTTGGTACAAACACTTTGCCAAATTCATCACTGATAAGATGGAACAGTGAGTTATATAATATATTTGGGTCATTGTGACTGGTCAACTCTGGCACTTTCTGGGATATATTACTTCTTAACAATTCTAGGCGGCTTGCATTTATTGGAACAAAGCTAACATATTTGCTTTGGGGTTTGTTTGTTTTTTTGGAAACACTGCTAGTTGACCACAGTGGTCTGATTCTAGATTATTTATAATGAAATTTTTAATAGGTTTGAGATTAGTAAATATATTGTCTATGCAGGTGGAACTTGTGGCTGTTATCCTAGTTGGTTCCAAGAAAATATTGTACATATTATAAGATTTAAACAGTAACAAAAATGTATCCACTATCTGATTGTTTTCTAGCAAATTAATATTAAAGTCTCCACAGATAATCATTGATTTATTTGTATTAGAAAGCTTAATTAATGTTTCCTCCATGCACTTTTCAAAATCATCATACGGTGAGCATGGAGGTCTGTATACACATAGAACAAGGAACTGCTCAAACTCAATACAGGACATTTCTATTACTCGTTCAACAGATAGGCTCACAATGTCTTTTCGTTCTTTGAGTTTTATATTTTTATTTGTAATAATTAAAGAGCCACCATGTATAGATTTTTCTCTGTTGAAGGAGCTAGCAACTTGATGATTATTAAAATTAAATAAGAGTTGGTTCTTTTTAAGCCAGTGTTCAGTAATACAAAGAATATCTATTTTGCTATCATCTATAAACAATTCCAGTTCCAACTCTTTGCCCATCATACCTTGAATGTTCTGATGAACAATATTGATTGATTTAATGCAAGAGGTTGTCTCTATTGTCTTAGGCACTAATTTAAATTATGTACAATGTCATTAGTAGCCAAGCAATTGGCTGAATTAAAAATGTCAAATTGCTCAATAGAAGCATTGTCAATACTATTGGATTGCTCAATAGAAGCAACCTTGTTAGCCAAATTTTTGGCTGCAATATCAAATAAATATGATAGCGACACAGCTGTCTGTCTTTTATAATAATTAGATTGATAGTAATTATCTTTTGTCAAGAAGAATTTTTTTATATAATTATTAATGTCAATTAAATTAAATTTATCTCCATTAAAATTATTATTACATATAGTGTATAATGTCAAATTAAGCTTATATCTAATATCATTTTCCACCTGTGGCAAACTATTACTATAGGGAAATGTAAACATTATGACATTATCTACTGTAAGATTAGATAGACGGTTGTTGAAATCAATTATTTGTTTTTTGTTTACATTCCCCCTATTTCCTATTAAAATTAATAATGTTGTGTTGGGGCTAAAGCTGTAAGTTCAAATTCTAGTCATAATTTCCTGATATGATAGACCAGGTGTACAGTAATTTATTACATTATGTCCCTTGGATGTATTAGACAATAAGTGACCCATGTCTTTGCCAATTTCATCACTAAATATTACAATTTTTGGTTTGTCTATAGTTGATGGTATACTATTTGTATTTTGGGAACCACTTGTTAAAGTTGTATCTTGACATACAGTTTTACTTGTTCGCACTATTTTAGAACTACATGATGGCAATGAATGATCCAGCGATAATCGGTTCTTTATGTTATCATTGTATACAGGATTGCCAGTAGAATGACATTTAATCATCTCATTCATTGCCAATATGTACTCTTTTAGCTGTTTTTCTGAGCGTTCATACTTATTTTTAATTGATTTTAACTTTTCCTCTAGAGAGTCAATCTCACATTTCAAGTTATGTGTGTCACTTTCATATTGCAATGTATTATTTTCTAATTTAGAAGCATACATTTCCAACGTATCTAACAGACGAAGACGCTCTCCATTTTATCAACCAATTTAACATTTTTGATGAAAAATTTGTGTTTTTTTACAAGTTTTTGAGTTTTTTAAATATAATTGTTAATTTTTACATATTTTTTTAGTTTGTTTTTGCTGCAGTTAGACTTCGGGATAGTGCTAGGTGTTACTACACTGTCATTGGTTAGGTCAATTGTAACCATTGGTTTAGTATTAACTGCAGCAGAAACCATGCCCGGGGCACTGCATACCAACTCGTCAAATAAACTTTGGTTCAAAGAGGCAGTGATGTTAAGTTTAGCTGTCTCAATGTTATTGATAATAGTATATGCCTCCTGTAGCTGATGTTCTAGTGAATTAATTCGAGTGAGAGCGTTTTCATACTCTAAGCTACAGTTTTTGAACCCGTCCACAACAAGCTGGAGCCTGTCCCGCGCATCAGTTACAACCAACAGTTGAGTGTGTAACTCAGCCATTTTAATTTTTTGGGTCTTATTTCTACTTATTAATTCAAGAAGTTCCCGTTCATTATCATCTCGTTCCTTATTCATTTCATCACACAACTTTTTCGCAGATTGCAATTCCCTCAAAGCCATTTGGAGTTTGGACGCCTCCTGGCGAGCCAAAGCACTGCGAGTCATCATTTTTATCTAATATATAATAAGTACCTACTAATCTGAGTTGTGTGAAGATACTAAAATAAGGAAACCAGGTTAAGTACTGTTGCTTGTTGTAAACAGGTATGTTAGGTTATGTCCGAATTCTATGTAGGTTTCTAATTATATTGTAGTCAGACGGTAAATAAAGTATGATAAACAAAGTTAAAAGAACATACCTGTACACGACAGAACAACACGTAAATAACACCTAACGTTTACAGTTTTTTCTAAATTATGCCGGTTACTCGAGTAGAACTGTCACTATCACTTTTCGAATTTCGTTTTGTATAGAAATTATGCACAAAAACGTTGAGTATAACACTTATTTCATAATAACACTTATTGTACTTAATGACCAATTGGTTTTTAGATCCAGAAATAAATTATAAATATATTTTAACAATAAAATAGTAATAACAAATTCAAATCAGCTGTTAGCCCCAGTGTTGCCACAGTGGGAAAAAAAAAGTAGTTAGCTATCGCATTGCACAGCAGGTGAAGCGCACACTATCGCTGAGAATTTTATAAAGCCATGTGTATTAGACATAACAAAATGTATGCTCGATGAAAAATCTGCAAAGCATCTTTCTACTGTGCCGCTATCAAACGAAACTGTTTCACAGCGAATCCATGATCTGGCAAGCTACGTCAAACAAGAACTAGTTACACGTCTACAAAAAACACGATAAATTTTAATAAAGCATAGTTTCCACTAACTAATCATTTTTATACTTAAATAAACATATATCAATTTCAGCACTGTGATATTGTACTGTCTATTGTATATCATATTAGTTTTCTTTTCTGATCAAATAACCTTAAAACATTAGCCACGATTTTTTATTTATTTTAGATTTTCGACTCTACATTGGATTTTATTAGACTTTTGATTAGGTTAAGAGACCAAAACTGGGATAAAAGTTTTGTTTGTAGATGATTGTAAAACAAACTTTTATCCGCTCAGTTTATCAATGTGTTGACAAGATAAAGTCAAATACAAAACAGGACTAAGATTGAACCTTGTGGTACTCTTGGTATGGAGGTAGATAAGGCGCTGGATATATATATACGCACATAGGAAACTTTTCATCATCATCATGACCATGCATCACTATGGGGGTGTAACCGTGTGGCACAGCTAGTACTTAATAAAGTGGTATTAATAGAATACTATATACCCCGCGATTGTGTAATGTATATAGTAGAGTAATTATAATGATGATGAAAAAAAGGAGCATAAGTGTTTATCTATGGTATCTGTGTTCACCACTGCGAACACCCATATCTTCAAAAGTATCAGCAAATATTGTTCAAAATGTGCAAATCCCTCCAGCGTGAAGAAATAACAAATACACAGACATACCAACACACATACAAGATTTCGCATTAATGCGATGATACAGAAGCTACCGCTATGCAATGTTAATGTTCACTAGCGCCACACAACACTCAAATGTATTAACATTAAATTCGATATTTTAGTTGAGAAAACCATATAGTGTTTTCCTTTCACAGCCCAATCCGTTCATATTTTAATAACCCGATAATTCGGGTAAAAGATTTCCTATGGCAAGATAGAACCATACGTATTGTTTTATTATATTTTCAGATCTGGCAGGATGCCGAGCCACAAAAAAATATTTATGACTTCACTTTTAAATGTCATTTGTATGAAAACTATCCTTTTGGACCTATGTAAATAGGGCGAATTCTGTGTTTATAATAAGGTAAGGGTAGGAGACCCATAAATATAATGTAGGTACCTACTCTTTGTTCCCCTACTTAGCGGTCCGGTTTTTTTGCTCCATTTATTTTGGCGTATTAGGCTTAGATATTAGGCAACTGGACGCTCTATGGTTCTGCTATTTGTAAAGTGATTCCCGTGCAAAATAGATGAATGATGATTATTAAAGTGACGGTTATTGAACTTACGGGATCCTCTTCTTCTTCTTCTTCGTCTCATTAATGTTGAAAGTTGGACTAGACGTTAATCAGCCAGTGTCAGAGTCACGGCGATCGAAAAAGGTTTCACATATCTATCTAATCTCCTTTAACCCCTATTTTTCCTGTTCACGCTATAACTCGATAACGGATGGAATTATCGCGCTAATTCTTTTTGGTTGTGTTAATTATTATATTAAAAAGCAAGAAAATACATTCGTGGAAAGCCACTTACTATATGGGTATCTCGAATAGCATGCTTTTGTTGGTTTAAAATGGTTTATATATGGTTGGTTCATAACGCATTAATTTATGAACAAAGTAATATTTTTGAGTCAGCTTGTAAATGATAAAATACTAAACAGAGAAGAAAGTCAAAAGGGTCTGGGTGTTATGAAAAAAACAATATTCCATGCTAAAAGGGTCCGTGATTTTGCGTGACATAAAAGTAAAAATTAAATTAATAATTCAAGTATTAAAAGCTTTTCTTTATTTTTTTATGCGTTTGTATGTCTATTACTGGAGGCAGGTCTATTTATCATATAAGTCTCCGTAATGATAATCCCGGGCTTTATTTAAAGTACTTTAGTAAACCAGAAAGCACTTTTAATAAGGTATCAGTACAAGCGCTCGTAGCCGAGCTCGACTGTGCCATTTTAATCGATCAACAGGTTAAGCTACACTTGCTGAAGTCAGAACTTGGATGGGTGTGTGATAGTGACATTGTTCAACTGAACGCTTCCGTGCTTCGGAGGGCATGTCAAGCCGTTGGTCCCGGTTGTTTGTCTTAGGGCAACAGTCGTAAGGCTGTGTCGAGGGCCTTCAGGCGGCCTGAAAACTTCGACACTAATCTATCCACCAATCCGCACTGGGCCCGCGTGGTGGATTATGGCCCAACTGCTGTTTCTGAGAGGACGGCTCGAGTCCCAGCAGTGAGAATAAAACGGGCTGATTATGATTATGAGTAAAACATAATGTTTCAAGTTGTTAAGTAGTAATTAAGTAATAGTTGATTAGATTTTTTATTCGGTTCAAATATTGGCTATTGAGCTTTCGAGTTTATTTCCTGTATGCATCAGTGTGATCGTTTAAGGGTTGTCGTACATAATCTTCATGGCAACACAGTCGAGTTTGACTCTCTTGTCGAATTCGCGCATGTCCGCACGACGGTTGAGCGCGCGGTCCGCATCACGCGGCTTGTACCCGCTGCACGCGCACGCGCCGATAGCTTCGCACGCGCAGAACGGGCACCGAGCGTGCTGTACCGTGCGACATGCGCCTGCAAATCAAACAAGTTCAGGCTTAGCGACAAAATATAAAAGGATTTTACTGCTTCTTACAAGTTAGCTGAACGTTAATAACGTGGTGCGTGACTGTTGGTCGAAATTCATTTTTATTTGAATAAACTGGATATAAAAGACTTTTTACGTAGCGGACAGTTGATATAATTTTATTTAATATACGTTATAGTTGTTATATAATTTAAAATCTATACCAGCACTTGATATATCGATCAACTGTAATACTATAATTGTATATACTACTAATATTTATTTCGTACATACCTACTCTTCAAATGTCATATTATTTTTCGATATAACAGTGATTTTACATATTATGCTAATGATTTTATATATTATGGTATAATTCCGTTAAAAAAATGACTTATTTATTATATATTTAATAGTATTCAGTTTCATGACTAGTTTAAGGCAAAGTCACAATAGGTGCGACGACGAGCGAAGCGAGGAGGATCGTTAGGTTGAATGGTGTCCACACTATTGAGAGAATTGGGTTATCAATCTTAGTCAGGCATTTTTGTTTACTTTTGAAATATATTAATAGGTTTCGACGTTTCATTATATAATCGTATGTTTATTAAAATTCGAATTATTTCGGAAATTCGAAAAATAAGAAGTTTGTACTGTGATCATATTTTTTATAATAGTTATTTCAATTGCTAAGTACGAGTATATCACATGAATTTATAGTTTATGAATGGTTTTCTTTTGTTCTTATTTGTTTTGAATTTCGATCAAAGTTTTATTATTATATTATATGTATTATATGCGAAATAAATGGTATTTATATTTCTTGTGTCTATATGTATTTTATTAATCGAACATATATTACTTACCCGTAATAACATAACGTGATTTTGTAAATATGTATATTGGTAGAATGTGTTCACGAACGTTTAATTTAGAATATCTTTTTTTGGTCGTAATAAGCTAAGACTTCTATATAAACTCAGTTAATAAAGAAATATATAAAACTAATTTAGTACATTGTCTTGTCCTCGTTCTGAAAAAAGCTTATATAAGTTGGCAGATTTATGTTTAGTTGTTGATATGCTCTTTTTGTTTTGTTGTTTATTTATGAAGACATTTCGGGATCGTGTTGCCGCTATGACTAAAGCTATGTGGCACGTCTTACGCGGGTAAAGTAAAAGCAAACATGAAACGGTGTGAAGAGATGGCGAATTTGTTCTACTTTGCATTAACACGTATCCTCGTTTAAAAATACTGCCTCTAAGATAACCCAGCCGAAACTTCGCTTAAGAATAAGTAGCCCATTATAATACTGTTACAGGGACACGGGAATTTATTTATTTTTTTATAGAATGAGAGAGAGATCAGTCTTTGCATGTACACTAGTAATAACCCTAGGAACGCTCATGTGACATTATGTTCAAAAAAAGATAAGCTGGTTATCTTTACCAAGTTTTTTCGCCATGTCAGTGAGTCTCAGATACGTCATATCAACCTGGTCGTCTATTGGCGCCTGACAAATTCGCACCACTTGATGCTCCTCAAAAACGTTCTTCTCTTTCACTGTGATGCGACGCTTTCGACCAAGGAGTGGGCACGGACTGTTCGGGTACACTTTCTGAAAGTTAAAATGTTAAACTTCTTTCGCATTCATGCTCTCTTAGTACCAGACAAAAATACTGATTAAAATGACTTTATAGAAACTGAGGAAGCGTCCTCTTTACAGTTCCTTATAGCCTATTAGTGAATAATAAGATTTCTCTTTATCACATTAATAACATTAATGCGAAAGTTAGGGTGAACGTTTGTTACTCAATCACGTTGTAACGGCTGAAAGCTGGATGAAATTTCAAATGTACTTTACTATTGTACTGTACTTTACATAATGGAACACCACACTGTGTACTTTTCATCATCATCATCATCATCCATCGCCACGCGGGAAACCTTGTTGCTACATATTTTTGGTATTTTCTGTTAATTAAATGTAACTGTCCACAATTTTATGAAAATAACTATAATATCTAAATAAATAATAATAAGACAAATCATTACCTAAAATAAATTATAATCTATATATATCTAAAAATGATTATATTTATAGTATATTTTCTATTATTACTCTATTTCTCTTGGTTATCGTATCACGCGTGAAAAATAGAACAATTTCGTTAATTCTTTTTGTTGTGTTAAAATTGTTGTCAGGAGAAGGATCTAATGGAAGAAAAATCAAGAAAATATGGGAGGTTGTAGCAAGGCTGAAGTCCGAGCCTACTGTGCGAACGAAGTCGCGGGCAGTCACAGTGCGCTAATGTGCGTATGCCATTGGCTGCTTACCAATTCAGTTCAGCTTATCCAATCAGTGCTACCGCTTACTTATGCCCATCAAGGTGTTTTTTAATACGACCGACTTGTTCCTGATTTGATATCATAGAGAATCTAATTACAAATTGATTTATTCTAGCAGAGAATAGCAGTTAAATCCTGTCATGGGTTTGGCAGCTAATTACTCATGCCGATCGCTTGCTGTAATGTGATTAGTGGTGTCTGATGGATGTGTCTGTTCTTTGTAGTTGATGGTTAGTATGTGACGACTATCTTACTGGATGATGATGTCTAACGTCATTCTAGACCAAGAAAGGCGACTGGTTTTCAAGAACAGCTGCTAGAACAAGGGTTGCCATCTCTAAAATTTGAAAACCAGGACAAGAAGCGTGAAAGCTACGGATTTTTGAGCCCTGAACCCGGATATGTCAACAGATGTTTTAAACATAGTCAGTGTAATAAAAAATGTTATAATTATTTTCAGACCTTAAAATTAAATTTAGTCATCTTTTATCGCCATTTTAATTGTACCTAACAAAACAGAATCTTATTACAGTTTGTTACAAAATGTGTCAATAATCAGTTAGATTTTTTAAGTAGACTTCAAATTTTTAAACCCGGACTAGAAATGAAACCCCGCCCGGACGCTCTCCGGACGCCCTCTAAATTAGGATAAATCCGGGGAAATCCGGACGGATGGCAACCCTAGCTAGAACACACCATCAGATGCTTTGTGGCTTATTTTCAATCTTAAGGAATAGTACGTAATGCGGACACCAGAAAGTGCCCTGCCGCCAGGATGTGGGTTTCTCTGTGTGATCTTAATGTTGCTTCCCCGAAAGCTCAAGACAACAGTAACGTTGTTAGTTACACTTTAATTTAAGGTCACTTGTACACATTGGAATTAAAGGTTCCCTCACACATTGTCTTAGATTAAAAGATTCTGGATACTCAAACTCAAAAGGCCTTTTTCTGTATATCTGTATTTATTCTGTATAGGCCTACGGGGGCACTTACAAATTGTCATTTTACATTTATTTTTTCTTAAATCTACAACCGGATTGGAACGCGACCACGACTGAGAAGATACGGCAAGAAACTCAGCGGGATTGTCTTTTTACATTTTTTGTATCGCCAATTTCATACATACCATCAAGAAGACATATTATACGCAATTGCTCACCATCGGCCACCGTCTGAAGCATTCAGCCAGAGCTTTTCTTTCTAAGAGGAGTTCTGCTGACGTGTTCTGTACAACCCCTCCATATTCTCGTCTACGATTCTTGCAGACTGGCCGGCATCTGAAAATAAACTTTTGGTGAAATGTGTTTCAGTTGAATGTAAAATATTATATGGTTTTCAACAGCATGGTCATGCATCATGTCATGGTTGCCAAAGATTTCTCCTCACAGCACCTACATTTGGATCAGATGGACCGCATCCGCTAAAAGAGATAGGGTTTTTATGACTACCTACATTGGGGTATAAACACAGTGTGTTAAAATAAAACAAGCACTGTTCGCACGTATGAAATTTGTTACCTCTACCAGTGCTGGAGCAGTAGGCAGATGGCTATCGTCATGGAGAGCATGGTCTACCAATAACGGGTGGTAGTCGTTTGCCTTCTGCTTTAACAAAAGGAGGGCCTGGCTCCAAAAGGGAATGTAATCGGGCGATTATTTTGCACCTTTATGACCACCTTTTGACAGGAAGCGACGATGGGATGGCATATGGATTACATCAGCTTATGAGAAACCTGTTAACTTAAATGCTCCCATTTTATGGAAACGAGTTGCTTCCGATCGGATCCGACTAGAATCTCTTCAAATCAGTGGACATATTAGTAAAACACCAAAAAGTTGATGCTGAAAAGTGTAACATGGTCATATCTGGTATTATTTATAATTATATAAATAGGTAGGTACAAATTAAATTACTGGCACAATTTTTCAGTTATCCTTGGATCCCTTTTATTTTTTGGCAGTTGAATCATTCCAGTTAATATTAGGTATTTATTGTATTTATTTGAATGTTATCTCATTGTTGTGGTGTTTAGTTTCTGAATGACCACAGACTATAAGATACTACGTATCAGACGGACATCTGCAGTACATTCTTTGCTAGACACGAGTTCTGTCCTCTGATTGGCTGGCTACAGCAAAATGATGTACGACAGTTGATTTTTTTATTTTGCAAAGGATGTTCTACTTACGTACGTACCTATGTAGGTAGATTGTAAGTAGGTTGATAGGTTCATTACAGTAGCCTGACCTTTATATACTTACCTACTTTTAATTATTATTGAATACTTTTTATGGGTGTATCTATTTTACAAATGAAACACATTATTTTATAGATCTATCATTTATTTATATTTTATTCTTTTTAGTTTTACTCTGTACTGAAAAGTTTTGTACATATTATATACAGGAGACAAGACTCCAAAGTCTTGTCTCCTTTTATTGTATTCATTGTTTGGACCCGAGCGTATCAATGGCACCTACTGATGTCTAGGATGCATCAAGAGGATATTGACTAAGTTGTTACCATAATAATGTCAGCATGTAGACAACTATTAATAATTATTATCTTTATGTATTTTCATGGTAATTTTATGGCCAACAAGAGGGATCCCTTTCTCTGCAAAACTCAATAAATGTATAATAATTAGACCTACTTATTATACAAGGTACCTGAACATAATCATAAGATTGCACACAACAAAGCTAAAATGACAAATACTATACCCATCTAACTTACCAGCTGTTCCAAGAGAAGTTATTGGAATTCCACTGACAATTCCCGATATAATGAATAAAGCAATCTTGAAAATGTATTTTAAAAAATATAATTGAAACAAATACGCAGTGCAGATAATTTGCATATTTTAACATTTATTAAACACTATGGCTAGCCTGACAACCTTTGCTGACAAGGGGTGACTTATCAAATCCTTGTATTTAAGTAAGTAATTTTAGTGTATGGAGAAGTGCAAATTTCAATTGCAAACAAAGAGGATTTACTTACATTCTAAGGACGGCAAAACAGAGGACAGGGAGAGGAGTGAGCGGGGGAAGGCAAATGTCATATATCATTTTGCTATGACGTTTCTCTTGTCTAGTTTTTTTACTAGATAGATTACTACCTATGCTGAATGACAGCGTCATGATCACGACCATAGATAAATACTTCTTCTTCTATGTAGCTTTTTAACGTGGGAAGACGTTACTTTGCCAGTGTCATGTTCTTGCACTCCAAAGGTTTTTGGCGGATATTTTGCCCTTGTATTCCCAGAGTGAATAAACTATATAGATATAAAAATTTTCTCTGACGTCCCGCTTTGAAAAAATATAAATGTTGTCAAGAACTAAGTAATCTGCGCTTGCAAAAGTATAAAAGTAATGTACCTACTCTTTGGTCTTGAACTGGCTACCACAACCTAAATAGGTCAAACACATAATATAATGTCTTTGAAATAGTTATCACTGTCTCTATTGTATTCTCATTGATCACTGTAGCCACAGAATTCGCCCTATTTACATCTATGACTGTTACTGATTACCATACTTACAACACCGAACAATCTTTATTGTTTGCCTTCTTTATCCACGTGACATTGGCGAAATTGCACAACCCCGCAAAAGCCAAATAAATGACAAGTACAATTTGAAAAAAATTATACCGACTTCCATTCTATTCAGCTATTGGAGTGTGACTCAAAAAGTACTGGACCGAATTTGATGAAATTTAAATGGGACTACACGGGAACCACCAGCTTTCAAACAAGAATTTTGAGCATCGGTTCACCTTATCGAAAGTTATAAGGTTAATAAACAGAAAAAAAATACAGTCGAATTGAGTACCTCCTCCTTTTTTGGAAGTCGGTAGAATAAACTACACTGAACTGTATGTTTGTTTGCCCATACTAATCATTAGAAAATTTACCAATCATATGTCGTTAAACCCTACAACACAGACAAAGCTGTGGGCGGTCAGCTACGAAATATGCAGAAGGATACTACCTACTTACCAAACTAGTACTCAGAGACTGCAAGAATTAATGTTAGAAACGGGATATTTACCATGTATTGTATTTATAGTGAGCTCTCGATATTTTTGTAAAAACCGAAGAAGTTCTCAAAAAACCTCGCGAGCAGATACCGTGAGTTATGTGTGTCGTGACCCCCAGATCGAGTTTCAATTTACTGTTGTGTCATTAATAAGCCAGTCAATAATAACGCAAGAAACGTGTGTGGAAGAGGGTAGACCGTTTCGTCTGCTCATAACAACACCTACCCGCAGATACTTCAGTTTACTCGTGAACATGGCGCATGAACTGTGCCGAATATCGAGAGCTCACAATAAATACAATACATGGTAAATATCCCGTTTCTAACGTTAATTCTTGCATTAGTGACCATGTCAGTTTAAAAACTTAGTCTGATGGCTACATGGTGAAATATCTAATATTTCAGACATGCCGGCAAGCCTTTTTTCGTGAATAAAATCAATAAAAATGAACATTTTATATTTCACCAAAACCTTAAATAGCTATAAATTTACTGGGAGATATAAACTATACTATTGTAATTATATGTTTAAGTGAAGCATTTATAAAAAAAAGACACTCGGAGACTCGTGTGGCACTCGGAGACTGCCGCGGTAACGCTATTGCATAGCTGTTTTTATCAATTTATGCAATTATAATTATTTAACCAATGCCATCTAGAGGCGAGTTGCTGAACTAAAGAGACAAGCGTGATATTTCAAAAAGGCATTAAAAGTATTGCTATTCATCGATAGATGCCAAATCAACTTATGCAATTATAATTATTTAACAAATGCCATCTAGAGGCGAGTTGCTGAACTAAAGAGACAAGAGTGATATTTCAAAAAGTCATTAAAAGTTCTGCTATTCATCGATTGATGGAGTCGGAGTGGGGGGTGTTAGGTTATTTTGGTTACGGAATTTCTGGATTCGGTCTCCACGCTCAAGGCCCGCGCTAGAAGCTATGCAATAGCTTAAAAGGAGATGTAATAAATATGAGATTGAATGCGTTTACATTAATAAGTACGAGTAGCTGCTCGAGGGAAAACCAGAGACATGGCGGCGAATGTATACTGGCGAAACATAATATCGAATGCGAGCGTATAAAATGGTTAGACGGTATAGCAATGGTAAAACACTTTTTACAGGTTAACTTTTCAGTCAGGAGTTATGCGGTATCAAACTAAAAAATAATTTTTAATTATATATCTCACACCAACTTCAGATATATTTTTTTTCAAAATCTACCTTCGTGTCAAGACAAGACATGTAGAAAGTAGAAGTTAAAGAAGTAATATTAAATATGCAAAAGGTAAAGTGCACGAGTTGGGTTTATCTGATCATAATACCGGACAAACTTTGAAAATATCTAAAGCTGAGACACATGCTCTTCAGTATTGGTTCTCTTGCAAAAGGGTTCTCCGTAATGATAATATAGAAAAAAATATTATTACCTATGCAAACTATGTATTTCCAAAGTATTACAAGAAAGTGAAGCAAATAAAGCATTTACATTCTTTCACGATACGCTGGGCCTTTTCTTTAAGTTATGCTTTCTATTAATACAAGTTAATTCTACACACCCAAACGTCACTTCATCGAACCACTAATCCATATTGTAAATAAATCTTTAGAATATGTTGCGTTCAATAAAACTTAAAATATTCCGTGGTAAAACTATTAACTAAGAATTCAACAGTAATGCAAAAATTACCGATATATTCAAGTGATAATGCACGGTGTGCATAATGACTTATGGCTTGATAACTTAAGATATATTACGTAAATATTTTTAGTTCTGATACCTGAGCGATTTGGCATGGCAGGTTCATATCGCTTTATTTAGGGTGCTATCAGACAGCGCGGTCACCGCGTTCACACGGTCAGTTTTGCGTTCGTTGTATTATATTACGTTACATAGACACAGCCACAGCCTACCCACATTTGACCGACGTGATCAGAACGCCTCCTGTTTGGTTAAATCTTTGTAACGTAATACAACACAACGAACGCAAAACTGAACGCGTGAACGCGTTGCCCGCTCTCTATCTGATAGCACTCTCAGCATCATGTAAAGAACCGGGCTATCTCTACACTTTGTAGCATCGACAAGTAATTGAGTAAATTTATGAAACCGTTTACCACAACTCCCATGGCTGTATTAATTTCATAGTAATACCGCATCGATTGATTTGATAAAGTTATGAAAAGTCTTCTTACTATCTCCGTCTGTCCGTCAGGGCTCCCGATCAGGAGTGTCTTTTAGCCCAGGGAGATTCAGGGTTCGTGATGTTGCCACTAACGACGGCTGGCTACAAAGTTACTCTTGTTGTTTTTTATTATTATAGTTAACTCTTTGCGGCGTATATTTAACATTACCATGTACACAAATGCCCACTTTCACAGCTCGATTCACATTGTGTCGAGTCTGATGTGCGGTTAAAAATGTAATACTTAATGGTCACAATAGGTACGTTAAGCGTTTACAACGACAGGTTTTAATTTCGACGTTTAACCTTCTGCTTCAAACCGATAATTGGTTCTCAAGCAAAAAATTAAACTTATTATATCTTTACTAGTGATGGGCGCATAATCGATTTCAGTTTTAATCGATTGTTAACCGATCTTTTTTACGAACATATTTATGTCATAGGTTGGCAAACGAGCAGGCGGTTCACCTGATGGGAAGTAATACCGTCGCTCACAGACATCCTCATTACTAGAAGTCTCGACGATGCGTTGCGGGCCTTTAAGGAAGGAAAATAGGAAGGAAGAGAATAAGGGGAGGAGGGGGAGAGAGAAGAGGGGGAGGGTGGAATGGTCCAAAGACCGACTGAAAAGCAATAGCAAGCTATGTTACTTCACATCGGTGTTATGTGGGAGTGTAGTACTTTCCCGGTCGTGCCGGCACATTCGGCTGTGGGGTTATAGCGTGGCACTACCAGCAACATATATCAAAATATTTATTTACATTAAACCAAATCTGAATCTTAACGTCACTGGCTGTTGCTATCAATAAGGTGTTTATGACCACACAGATGAATAGGTCGTTAAACGCGAACAATGACAGTGTTTTTTAATTAGAAATACGGGATTACTTCACTTCACTCTCCTAAAGATAAAGGCCCATTGGGAGTCCCCGGTGTTTACATGATTCCCTGCGACTGTGGGAAATGTTACGTCGGGGAAACGAGAAGAAACATCTCCACTAGACTTCTTGAACATATACGCTCCATGAAGACTATAGATACTAACAGTTCCGCCGTAGTAGAACATTCTCTGCTCTCCGACACGAACCACTACATCCGCTTCGACAGAGCTCGGGTCTTAGCGAGAGAAAAGTTCTACGTGCCGCGCAAGATCCGAGAGTCCATTGAGATTAGTAAGCGGTCAAACGTTAATCGAGACGGAGGATGGTTCTTACCACATACTTGGAAGCCTTGCCTTTACGGAGTTCATTCTGATGAAAATGATGTGTCTGGTGCAGATGTAGTGAGCTCTTTTTACTGGGACGTCCCCTCACATACCAGCAGGCGCTTCACTAGCGACGACGATCAAGAGGGTTAACACCGAGACGCGCCAACGCAACATAGTGTATCCCGCGCCCCGCGCCAACCTTTAACATTACGAGCGCTACGAGCTGCTGCCCGCAGTGCTAAGCGAGACGTCATAGACGCGGGCGTCCCGAACACTCCATGAAAAAGCGTTGATTAAAATATGATAGGCGACACATAAAACTAATATCCATAAATTGTTATTCCATTCTATTTAGTTAATGGAGCGTATCTCAAAAATTAAGGACCGAATTTGATGAAATTTAAATGGGACCACACGAGAAGCACCAGCTTTTAAACAAAAAATATATTTTGAGAATCGGTTCACCCAGTCGAAAGTTATGAGGTAACAAATATTTAAAAAAATACTGTCGAATTGAGTACCTCCTCCTTTTTTGGAAGTCTGTAGGTAATTTAATAAAATTATACGCAATTAAACCCGTTCAAAGTTGCTTAATTTCAGTGCCCAAGAATCACGAAAGCCTAATACGAGTAAATCATTTGTTATTCTAAGTGTTACGCTAATGTGGGTTTTAGTTGAAGAGTTTAGTTAAACAAATTGAGAAAAAGGTTACATTAAGTAATTTCAGATGTTAGCTCGCTAGTTTAGTTAAGTTCACGCGAATAATTACCATTATTATTGTCAGCCATAGTACTGAAACCCTGTTTCACTTCTCACCAGACACACGTATAGGGTTAACGTGCGTGGCTAAATCTAAAAAAACTCAAACTCAAACTCAAAACATTTATTCTGTATAGGCCCACGGGGCACTTACAAATTGTAATTTTACATTTATTTTTCTTAAATCTACAACCGGATTGGAACGCGACCACGACTGAGAAGATCCAGCAAGAAACTCAGCGGGCTTGTCTTTTTACATTTATTGTATCGCCAATTCCTTAACAAATTCGCTTATTTTTAGCTCCAGTGTGTTGCCTTACAAAAGAGAACATAACAATGGTATCAGTAGGGCAAGCCACGCTACACTTTGACGTCTTAATACACGAGTAGGTCGATCCTTTTTTTTTTTTTGTCCCGGCGAAATCCTTTATGGATACCACCTATCACGGGGAGGTAGGTGGTTATGTGGGAATCCGTATACCCACCAAAACCCCGGGGTGTTCCGTCACTGCCGCCCTCGGCGGGAACGCGGGACAGATTTTCCACACGACCGCGAACTCGCCGTGGCTGTCCGTTGTCGGACTCTTCTCTTCGTGGCACGCCAGAACACATGGCACGCCGCAACTACCTCGGAGACCAAACCCGCCAACAATGAGCGCCAGACTTCCCCGTGTCTGGACGCCCGTGGTCTCCCTGCGGTGGGTCGGATACGTAGCCCCACCGCCTGCTACGACAGCCACAGGGGATAATCCCTAAGGGGGGGTAGGTAGATCCTGGAGTGATCAGTCCCAAGCTGTTTTATCTTCCAACTGATCCGAAATTTTGTAATGACTTTTATGACAGAGTTTAGTTTTATGGTAATTTTAAACTTATTAACAGGCAAATCTCGGATAACATTGGGAAGTTTATTATAGAATCGTATACATTGCCCATAAAAGAATGCCTGTCTCTGTGGGGACGCGTTACATGTGCGGATAGCTTGTGCTTATTCCGCGTGTTGATGGAATGAGCATCACTCCTTTTATCAAAACTGTTAATGTTAATGTTTAAAAGTAGCTGAGATTACCTTTTGCCAACTGACTTCCAAAACAAAAGGAGGAGGTTCTTAAATCGACGCGTATATTTTTTATGTATGATCACGTATAACTTCTTACAGAGTAGTCCGATATGGATAATTATTGTATTTTGGTAGAGTATACGTCCAAGGTAGCGTTGACTACAATATTGTGCACATGGTACCGACTTCAACAAGTTATTTCACAATTTTTATTATTAAACCCGGTACAAATAATTACTAAAAAAAAAAAATTTATTATTATTTATCTTAATCACGCGCTTTATCTGTAAGAGCATCCCGACGATCCATGCGACCAATGACTGTCTTAGTATCCTGGCATACGTATTCCACTGAAACAAATCAAAACTTTTTAAGAAGATTGACGAGAAAAACATAAAAATAATGTATTTAACATTTTGTAAACTTCACGTGTACTCGTGCAAGTTACAAACACTTAAGGGTTAATAATGTATAACTATTACACTTCAAAACTAGAAGACACATAAATCAAACAAACGATAACCATTGTTAGGTTTTGTTCCCGTATTCTCCTAAAAAAGTTTTCATCACATCTAAGTGTTCGAAACCGACAATTGGTTTCTGAGAATAGCTGAAGAAAAAAAATATTTTGTTCCCATGGTCGTTTTTCATGCTCTCTTCTGTTTGGTAAGTTATAATCTAGTAGGCTATGCCATTTCCCTTCTGATTGGTCCATTGAAATCTAGAAGGCTATGCCCTGTTTGCTGAGCTCTGCGCTCTTCTTTTTCATGTAAATTTATGTAATAAAAATATAATGTTAACTTATGAAAAAGAATGGTATTTAAAAAAATTGTCAAAATGTGTCCAATTTATACATTATTTTATTTTAAGTTTTTTTTACAATTATTTGTGTTTTATTTCTACTTTTAACCCAATTTTTATACATGCAAGATTTGAGACTTAGCTCTTGCCTTTTCTCACAGGTAGTGACGAAGAATAGTGTATGTACCTCTGAAAGTCGTTATGTTGAATTCCTAGCTACGTTCTGAATTCAAAATAACGCCCTTAACATAAAATTGCTTTTCCCCCTTGTAATACAAACAAATATAACAGTTGGCTGTTCACATAACAAGCTTAATTTTTCTTTCTCGAACTTATTTTACAGGAAAAACTAAATGGCCTGGATTAAATTATTGATGGTGATATAGTTTCATAATGTCCACCATATCAGACTAATCGTCAATTTTATTCGATTCCAAAATTATCGAGTTTCAATCGATTTATTATTTATACACTTCATTTTAAATTGCACGCACTAGTACAGGCTTACCGACAATGGTTTGTCATTGTTACTTACACATTCACATTGGTGTTTCGAAGTGCTGCTCGTAAGCACTAACTTGTAATTAAAACAATAATACAAATAATATTTCGTAAAATGATTACAAGAGTAATTTTTATTGGTATTTTATGTCTTTTATGCCAAGGTAAACAGTTAATATTTTATACATATTCGCTTATTAAATATGATTTTATAAATGTAAAGATTATACCGTGCTGGATCGCTCTGGAATTTTCTTCTTT
Source organism: Selenia dentaria (assembly GCA_917880725.1). Lineage (NCBI taxonomy): Eukaryota > Metazoa > Arthropoda > Insecta > Lepidoptera > Geometridae > Selenia > Selenia dentaria. Next base: position 1,716,592 of record OU862877.1, read on the forward strand.
TGAACTAACTTTTTTAGTAACTGCTGCCAAGAAAAAGTACGCTTTGTTCTAAACCTTAGCCTATGATAATAACAATGGTACATTATTGTGACACAAATAGAATACGTTAAGACAGACATTAGTTAAATAACAATTTCCCTGATAACATTGTAACTGTAAAGCGTAAACTTATTCAAAATTGTAACTAAAAACCTGACTTATCGAAAATGACTTATGCACCAAAATTCTAAAATTATGTTAATTAAATGACTATTTTTATTTAAATTATTAGTTTTGTGGGTTACCGCTATAATAACCCATCTAAGTACATAGTTTTCACAGTGAAAATTTCAAACCATTAGCTTCACAGCTTCAAAAAAGTCATTAGAGCGAGAGAATAGACGGATAGATTAAGCATAGTGAAACCTGCCCACTCGTAGAAAACATACAGTCTTCTACAGATTCCTAAAATCCAGTTTACGCCGACATATCCTTTAAGGTTTTCGAAAACCCCAAATCATAAATATAATTGCATAATTCTTGAGCTACTCTCATAAATGGATATCGTAAAATATACTTCAGTATAGAATGGAAATAGATTTACTTCCTATTACATTAGGTTGTGTTTCCAATTACCAAGAGCTTAAACATGTTTAAAAGCCCGTAAATTAAATCAGATTTAAATATATTTGAACTACCAGGAACATGATTGGCGAAGTTTTAATGTAAAATTAATGATTATGCAGTATTCTAGTACTGACGGCACACAAGTGCTAGACTGTAAAGCTAAAAACACATTTTGCATTTTAGACGTCGAGCTCAGGAGGAAGCACTCAGATGGCAATGTGACTTCAAGCGAAAAGAGCTTTAATTTAAGTATGTCTGAATTACTCTGCAACTAATGCCTTATTTTCATATCTTTTAACCCGTACATTTTGTACCATAATATCAAGAAAGGCTTTTCCTATGCAATATACGAGCGTTGAACCACGCTATCGCTCACAGAAGTCGCTGTATTGAATTAAAAAATAATTAAATTTTAAATATTATCTATTTGTTTTGTATTTACTGAATATGTATGCTTTGTCTACAGCAAGGAACTTTCGATTTGATTACGAATTCAGCGAGCAGGCGGAAGGCTGGCTGAAGTACCACATAATCCCTTCAAAGTGGGATGCTGCCAGGCTACAATGTCATGCTGAAGGTAAGCACAACATTTGATCATTCGCAGAAGAGACATGAGTAATGCCCGTACAGAGTCGACACTGTACTTCTCACCCCTGATAAGAAATTGCGCACCATACATATTGAGTATTATGACATAACTATGTTGTACCGAAACACTTTTTAACCGACTTCAAAAACAAGGAGTAGGTTCTCGATTCATCGAAATATTTTTTATGTATATGTATATCCTTTATTATTCCCCGATTACAAATAGTTTTTGTTTAAAAGGGTATACTTCCTAGGTGGTCCCATTGGCAATCAAGCCAAAAGTCACCAAGTCAGGATTTGATGATGGGATCCCAAAAATATCGAGGTATAAAAGGTGGCCCAACCATAACGCACGATATAATTAAAAAAAAACAACAAGTCTTCAGTTAATTATCTTAATTTTTTCAAATATTATGAGAAAAGGATCTATGATAATTTATGTGTTAAGCAAAATATAGGCCAAATGCTCGCCACGGCTTCAGTGGCAAACCTCTATCCAATGGTCCATTTTGTCAAAGATGCTGACTTCTCTCTCTGAGAGAAAGGCTCGAGTCCCATCAATGGGAACAACATGGGCTGACTATGATTATGATGAAGCGAGACCACACTTTTATATTTTAGATAGAAAAATACAGATCCTAAAAGAAAAGAAAAAATGAGTAAATTGGAAGTAAAATTATGATCTGCTGCATTTGCTTAATTTCGTCGTTAAGAGCTTGGTGACAGCTCAATCCTGAGTGCGGTAGCAAGGCAGGAGGCCAAAAAGTACCCAACCCGAAGACTCAAGTCCGTGGTAACACCTGTAACCGGTCAGATTGGCAGTTGACCTTTTTATATGCTTAAAACCTCTCGTATGAGATTGAAAACATTATTTGCTTATGAGGGTTGATGACCTTCCTACAGGTGCCGTTCTTGCGTCACCGTTGAATGAACAACTGAAGGGTGCTATCTTGGCGTTCGTGAAGAAGCAGAAGAATACTGACCAGTATGCTATATTCTCTGGAGTCCACGCTACCTTCTCCAAAGGGGTGTATGCTTCTATTGAAGGTATTGTGATGAAGAATTACCACTTTCATAATCACCAACAAAATAATATTGTTAAAAACGAGATATTTTCCATGAATGAAGACAATAAAAAAGCCGTGTCATTGATATTACTTATAGGATTACCTGTAGTTGTTTATAGTCCAGTTGTATTAGCTCAAAAAGGACATACCTGGAAATAAATGAAATTAGCAATTTTCCTTCGGACTTTGTTAGGCAAGGCCACAGACAGTCTGAATTTTCTGAAGAAGAACGTTTTATACGTTCGAAACATCGGACTTAACCGACATAATACCAAGTGAGTGAAGCCGGTATCTTTATATTAGTATAATGTGGGACACTCACGATAGTTTTCAAACTCTAATAGTCTAAATTTTGTTTTGTGTGGGATCAAGTTTTGTTTATTGAATAACTCGTTTATTTTCAATTTCATCTAAAAAAATGTCAAATCCTAATTCAACTGGGCTATTACCTGATGTTTTGCAATACGCCTTTCCGTAACACTTACCTGTAGTCCACCTTTAAATATCTGAGCATAACTGTTCTGCTCTAGTCACTACCATGAGACATAATGTTACACCAGCAGTATTTTTTAACCAAAACATATAATTCTGGCATAATTTAGCTTGAAATTCAAATGACACTACGATGCTCTTATCTAATGACAACTTGCTGGAGATATTGTCATCTGAAGAAGCTTGGTGATTAAGAAACTATGGATGTTGATTTTCTTTTGAATAGGAGTGCCGCTGCTACGGTTGGCAATCACCTGGGCACCAGGAGAGCCTAACAACTTTAAAGACTCTGAGAGCTGCCTCATGATGCTTGCGAACAGCCACGGTGTCATGGCCGACGTACGATGTGACTCCGTTTTCCCCTACGTCTGCTATAAGAAGGAGACTCGATTGACCATGACTCCTTGTGGAACAACTGACCCGGGTAAGCTGAAACCTTTACTGCACTAGTAATTTCATACTGGTCTTCAACATTTATAAAATGTTCAAGTCCTATTTATGTGTATTTGTGTGTGTGAGGGGGAGAGTGTAGGTGTGTGTATGCATCTGTGTGAATGTTTAGTTAACTGTTTGATTTAGTGCTGATTAGTGACCCGGGTAAGCTGAAAACTAGTATTTTCATACTGGTCTACAACATTTATAAAATGTTCAAGTCCTATTTATGTGTATTCGTGTGTGTGAGGGGGAGAGTGTAGGTGTATGTATGCATCTGTGTGAATGTATAGTTAACTGTTTGATTTAGATCATAGGACATTATTGTTCATTTAAATATATCTTCTTCTATGTGAATGTAATGATAGCACAGACTTAATATTTGAAATTAAAGAAAATACTTAATGAGTAGACTTAGAAGTTTTGCAAATATTAATCATAATTCATGAATCTTAGTTTTAACATACTTTTAATGAAATTGGTCCATTATCTGCTTTTAAAGGATTAGAGATTGACACAAGTGTATCACGTATCCCCAAGGGATGTACCAACTTTGCAAGATGTGGTTAATAAAAAGTTCTACATAATACCGTATATTTCGATACTATTTTGTGTCTATATGACCGTATGTAACTAATTTGCTTGGTAATTCTACAGAATACGCCCTGAACCCTCAAACTGGCAGCTGCTACAAGTTTCACAGTACAGGTCTAGCTTGGTCGGATGCGTACAAGACCTGTGCAGCTGAAGGCGGACACCTGGTCATCATTGACAACGACGTAGAAGCTGCTGTGGTTACCGATATATTCAAGAAATATCCAGAAGACAAACTCTTTGCATCCTTCCATAGCTCTCTGTCTATAGGCTTCCACGATTGGGGTCATTACGGAAGCAGTTTTATGACAATTCATGGTTGGTTATTACACATAATTAAATACTATACACATCCGCGAATACGCTAGTATAGCCTATGGTAGAAATTTGTAAGTTTTACTTTATATTTTAGTTTTTTGTCTTAGTTATCGAACGATGACAATGTATACAGATTCAGGGTTATATTCATCAGCAGATATCGGATATCCTTTCTAAGACCAAAAAGGTCTACCCTATATCAACGACCCACCGCAAATTATTTAGAATTAAGTAAGTCAAAAGTAAAAAAAATAAGTTGGTTACATACAGTATTAAAAATGTAAACAGACAAAATATCGAACCATATCTTTGACACAGTAAGATAGTCGAAGCATGACTATAGCCCTATACTTAGTATGTTATTGGTAAGTTAATTATATATTTTTTTTAATTTCAGGAGAGACGTTAGACAACTACTATCACAAATGGGCCGCCAAACAACCTGACAACCAAACCAATGAGCGGTCCCGAGACTATGGCCAGTACTGCGGCAGCGTCTTCAGAGATGGGCTCTTAGACGATCAGTATTGCAATCTACCTATCGCCTTTCTATGTGAAAAAGATCCGAATAGCCTAAGTCCCTGGTGATTTTTCTTTGTATTTATACCAAAATCTTATTATTCATTTAATAAATTAATTGTCAATATGTATTTTTCAATTATTTATTTTTATATATGTTACCCCACTTCACTATTTACTACCTGAATATTACAGGTACAATATTAAGATCTCGTCACCATACCGTTCCATATCCTCTCTCAGGAGAATATGATATGGTTTTCATTCAACTTTATTTCTTCTTTAAACATATGTGAAATCCTGGATGGATTTGAATGTGTAGATGATGAATGGAAGAATTATTGGAAATTTCCACCCTGAGATCACATTAAGAAAATTGAAATCACTCTGAATTCGTATTGCGTAGACCAAGCGAAAGACACAACTGGTATTTAAGCATATCAATTTGGTAATTGTTTTCCATAGTCCGCCAACGTTACTGTTGAATAAATCCAAGTTTATCTCTAAGAAATGCTGTTCTAATTCCTCATTTCTTTCTAATATGATATTGTATTTTGATCTGGATTGGATCTTCACTATTAGTATATTTTAAACTATCATGCACTCTGTAGATTCAATGGCAAGTTTTGTCACAAGTATCCTGTTGGAAAGTTTAACAAGGAACACGACGTTTAACGCGCGTCTTTGATTTGGGAGTAAAGTCATATTAAAATATTCTAGTTTAATCGTAATATTTTGGGATATGTTAACTCAATTTAAACGAATACGCTTAATGCCATATCTTATTTCAATCTTTCAAAGCCTTTTATACAAATATCAAAGAATAGCTTTTAGTAGAAGTAGGAGTATTGCGAGGAATATTGCAGTGTTGCAATATTCCAAGTAAAAAAAATGTGTTGAACAGAAGAATAATATATTTGGAACACCTAAACCGAGACTCATTAAAGTTTAATAACTTGTCAATATGAGCATCAAACTGTTATTTAGATTATTGTAAAACTTCTAAATAAATTGTTAAGTGTATCAAATATTGTGCTCTTTTTTCGTTCATTTAAATTCATGCTATTCTTCTCAACTAGAACAACCTAATGAAATATCTTCGTAGTTTTACAACACGTGCCCCCAGTTGTGGAACTGTATTAAATGTTATTTACAAAGATGTCGAATCCAACTCGGCTGGGCAGCGTTTCGGAAACTTCGCGAAGTCTTCTCGTCAAAAATACCTCAGTGCCTCAAGACAAGAGTCTTCGACCAATGTGTGTTACCAGTGATGACTTATGGCACTGAAACGTGGTCTCTTACTATGGCCCTTATAGATAAGCTAAAAGTCGCACAACGAGCTATGGAGAGGGCTATGCTCGGGGTTTCTCTACGTGATCGAATCAGAAATGAGGAGATCCGTAGAAGAACGAAAGTCACCGACATAGCCCAGAAGATTAGCCAGTTGAAGTGGCAGTGGGCAGGGCACATAGCACGCAGAACATATGGCCGATGGGGCCGAAAGGTTCTGGAGTGGAGACCACGGACCGGCAAGCGCAGCATAGGTCGTCCACCGACACGGTGGACAGACGACCTGAGGAAGGTCGCAGGACGACGTTGGATGCAGGCCGCCTCCAACCAGTCCTTTTGGAAAATCATGGGGGAGGTCTATGTTCAGCAATGGACGTCCTACGGCTGAGATGATGATGATGACAAAGATATTAAATACATGGAACCTAAATGTGACCAAAACGATGATAAGGTATTACAGCCAGCCATTCATTATAGATTGTTATGGATGGTTACAAAATGATTTTTTTACGGAAGTTGTATATGCCGGGGTATTCTGAAGTCATTAAAAGCTGAATTTGAACAAAAGTATGCCTCGGTCGACTTCATACTTTAACTTGTGTAATTTGGCGGGATAGGCCTCAACAGCATTGGTTTTTTTTTATTATTGCTTTTGTTCACAGACTCAATGGGTCCGTGGCATTGTTTACATTTATATTTTAAACTTATATTTTTTTTTATAATTGGTAACGGAATACAGGAGGACATTTTTTTTTCTTAACTAAACTTACATAATACTTTTTTTTTTGTACACAAATAGACTTTTAACTTATTTCTAAATATCGTACATACCGAGAGCATACCGGCTCCCGCAAGCAGCGCCCGTTCACGAGCTTGACACGTGTGCCAGCCATCGCCCTCCTCAACCATATTTGAGGGAAGAGGACGACCCGCCACACGACGCCGCCGCGAGAAGAAGCCTTTTAGTGAGCGTGAATGCTCAAGGTCAACAGCATTGGTTTGCAGTCTATCTAGGAAAAGGATACTCCACAATCAAACTCGTTTCGTTAGGCAAAAGTAAGCTTTAAGCTGAATTAAGTGGCGCTACTACGAGTACACTGAAAAATAAGTGATGTTTCTATCAATATACAAAGTCTATCGAGCGAGTTTTCTTATAGTCAAAATACGTGTTGTGATTATGAAAATACCAGTATAGTTCTCAGTGCAATACCATCTTTGGTACTTGATATTTATTAAAAATAATTATATACTTAGTATGTACATACAGAGTGTGGCGTAGGTAATGAATGGATAATAATATGATACCTGCGGGTTAAGAAAACTGTTTTATGATTAGTAAAAGTCTCTGGGTTTCAAGATATTCGACATTGAGAGAAAATTATAAAAAAATACACCTTTAACCACTCTTTTTGGTGGCAAGACTCCAAATGAAGGATTTTGGTCAATCTGTTTTTTCGATAGTATTTATGGATGTACGTTATCGAATGTAGGCCGCATGCATAGTTTTTTTTTTATTAAAAAGATCTAACTCAAATTTCATGCTTTGCTTTAACTTTTGCCTAAGTTTCACCTAAACGTGGTGTAAAAAATTATAAAGTCACCTGTTTGCCAAATTAAAAATAAACATGCATGTATCACTGAGATTCTGAAATGGAAATCTAATGTAACTTACTGTATTTTCAGCGGTAAATACAAAACAAATTCCTACTATAATTAGTAAAGAGGTTTTTTCTTAATTACAAACATGCTAAAACTTACATCATTACTTGAAATTAACTTAAAAATATTGTTTTCATCACTGTAGGATTTAATAATTAAAAAAATCAAAAGAAAATACAAATTTTAAAATATCGTTTTTTATATAAAAATTTACAAAAGGTGTTCTAAGTGGCCACCATGAGTTCTAATGCAAATGCAAAAATATGTGCAATTAGCTTTCAGCGGTCAATGTTCTTGACAATTCGAATAGACCGATGATGTTGCTGTTTAGGAACCCAGTCTATAGGTTTATTTTAAATTAATACTGGGACCTGTCTTCTCTCACCAAATGAGTGTTGGTGAGCTGCCAACTAGGCAGATTCTGCATATTAATCTGTTGGGATCAGCAGCCCTCATTCGAGGCAAGTTTCATTCATAAATCTATTGTTATTTTTTGTCCTTATGTGGACGAGCTAAAATATACATCTTTTTCTGCACGTAGTCGTCGCTCCACAGAATATTATCAAGGATGATTATATAATCATCCTTGATTTAATCGAAGAATTCAGGATCATTGTTCGTGATCATGATCAATTTTTTAGCATGTTTTTGCAGAATTCAACTCTTGCAGGATAGTCTCTTGGCAGCAATCATGGAACGCGCTTATAATAAAATGGGTGTAAATTCTCTCGTTTTAATATTATGTGCACTGTTCTAGCCGATATGCATGTGTGTCTTGATATATATGGTGCGCAAAGAGGTCGAATCAGTTGCGATTTTTTTCGCGACTAAACACTCGATAATCGGGATGGGATGCATTAGGAAATCTTACATAAGTTTCGTTAAGATTTGTTGAAAATTGCGACCTGTACAGGAAGACAAACGAACAACCTAACAAATATACGGACAGATGAAAGTCAATTTGGCCAGCAGCAGGGACGCTTCGTTCGCTCAGTCAATCAACACGGAACCCTAAGATATAATATTTGGTAGTGTAGACGGTAACGGATATGTAGGCATGATTATAAATTCGCCACGGAACTACCAGCCGGTAGTGCAGTGGGGGATACAAATTTCCTTCTGCACTACAAGTGGTGCGGTTTGGTAGTACAGTGGGGAATGACTGGAACACCCAGGTAGACTGTTGGTGATCTGTTAACTTAAATAAATCGAATTTGCTATTACAAACTCATTATTTGCGGTTGATGTATAATAGTCGTGGAACAAACGGCTTTAAGCTTGTCCTTTAACCTAGTTTGTCTTTGAGTTAGAGCAATAATGTAAGTAAGAAGCTTTATTTGATGTACGCGAGTCCAACTGGAACTTGTTCAGCTTCTTTTTACATATTGTTAGCGACTGACTTCCGTTCCTAACCTTACGTCACGTCCAACTGCTTCAATCATACCACTTATCCTAATTCTTACGATAATTCAATTAAACCTTCTATTATTTCTTATATGATAGGTATTAAAATTCGTTATTAACTCTTGGTTAATATTTGGCCCTTTAATTTTGTAAATTTCCACTAACACTTCTAAATATACTGAATTACTATAAAGTGAATCTTTACCTAAATAATGTAACTAATTATTTTATGTTTATTATTTAAACTGCTCACGTATTTTCTTATAATTTACAATGTATAATTGTAGAACATCATTGTCAAGAGTGTTATAATAAGTACATATTTGATTCTTATGCGGTAGTTCGTTATAAGACTGATATAAAACCAAGTGGCAGCAATGGGAACGCATTCTTTTTCGATCGAACATTGTGGAAGGTGGAAACGCTGCAGGAAAAAAACAGATATATATTGTACCCATCAACTTTCATTCTAAGTCTACCCACTAACTGAACAATAGATATATAATTAATTTTTTGTTGTTATTCTTCGCATTGGGATTTTTTGGTTTTAATAATACATTATTCATTTTATTAGAACTTGATTTTTAAAATGATCATTTAAATGTACGATGCGGTCATTTTTTATTGCAACGTTTATTATAATTAGTTAAAACCCATAATTGTAGAATATTATGTGTGAATTATTAAATGATTATGCCACCAAGGTTTCATAATCGGTGCTACACACATTTTTTATGGCGTTGATGTAGGTATAAATTAATTCACTGGACTCCCTTTAAACGAGCGCGGACACCCTTCTCAATAGTTTTTATTATAATTACTTGCTTCATGACACGTTTGAAACGGGTTTTTCGTGTGAGGCAATTCGAATTGTAAGTTATAAAAGTTCACTATTATAATCCACACGATCAGTTATAATTTATAACTGATCGTGTGGGTTATATTATTGAATACAACCGAGCAAAAAATGGGGTGTTCCTCAATTTGTCTGTATTTTTAATGCGGTGCCAAACAACTTTTTACATAGTGAACCGATTTTGATGACTCATTTTATTTAAAAGCTGGTGCTCTCATGTGGACCCATCTAAATTTGACTTGGTCAAGATCTGACCAGTAGTTTTTTTGGTAATAATATATCATTAACATTGGGTATAATATATTGAGAATTGCTATCAAAGGAAATTGTCCTTTTTCGGCCCTCCGTGAACAGGTTGCCCATCGAAATTAAATATTGTCTATAAATCAACTACGATTTTAAAATAATTACTGTGCTGTGTTTTTGTATCAAGGTGTATATATTAAAAGTTAATTTATTTTGATAAGATCCTGTTGTATAATTGATTTCATATTGCGTGACGCGAGTGACGTATCGGTAGAAAGTAAATTCTCCATGCAAAATCGCACTTTCGGCTTAATGGGGATCCCAATAATCTATTTATCTACAGTTTACCATACTACCGATAGAAATTTGACATAACGTCCATACAAATAATGTCAAATATCTATCTCTAGTAAGGTAAACCGACGATAGATAGATTATTGGGACCGGCCGTTAGACATTACGTTTAATGCCGGAACTTCACATGGCTATTTGTATTTGTGTATATGGCATGTTCGACAAACAATTACCATGTGTGGACAGTTTCTTTTACAAAGTAATTGCTTTATTTTCCTATTTGACAAATGAGGCGAATACATAATACACGTTACCGTGCGCTTGTCAGTTTTTCGAGGCACATCAAAGGGATTAAACAGGCAAATACGCAAATTAACCATCAATTGTCTTCTGATTTGTCTGATATGTGTGGACGGTCGTATTTGTCTGTATTTGCATGTTTGCATGAACGTCATACATTTTGCCAAATACTACAAACACCCAATAGTGAACACAACTAGCCATGTGAAGTATCACCATTAAATATAGATTTTGACGCTTTTTTTAAAGGATTTGAGGGTGATGGGATGGGCAGGAGAGGAGGGAAGGATGGGGAGGGGAAGGAGAGGAGGAACGGGGGAAGGGGAATTGGGCCTCCGGAACCTCCCACAAACCGACTGAAACTCAATATGTTTGTTACTTCAAGGTAAGGCAAGGTATGTTACTTGTGTGTTATGTGGGAGTGTGGTACTTCCCCGGTCGTGCCGACCCATTCGGCTGTCGGGTTGCAGCGTGGCACTACCACGTTGGAAATTTCTTGTCAACAACATTCCGACGGATTACTAGGATGGAACCCAGGATTCCAAAGTGGTGCTCCCACCACTGCGTTTGCATTATCTTCAAAACAGTTAACCCAATTTTGAGTAGACTTTCACTGGCAGATTGCTGAGGTTATAATGAGTGATATTATTTTAGAGGCGCCGTATTCCACGAGGCAACGCGAGTGAAACCGGGGACGGGCAGCTAGTAAATAATAAAATTGTATTTCATGTACATTGCATACAATTCAATGAGTTATACCTACCTTATAGTGCAAAAACCATAAAGCGCTTAATTCGTAGTCAATTGATTAAAATCAATTAGAGTTTCTTAGTAAATAGGTATCAATTATGTGAGATTGGTTTTGGGCACAATAAAGTAACTAACAAAAAGTTTTGTAAAAAACGTGACTTATTCACTTTAATAAAATGGACAAGAATTATCGGTTGAAGCTTTCAGACAGCCTTGGTGTCTTCTACATTTTTATGCCATTAAGTAACGATACGCCTGATACTAACCTATGCTTGCTTATGACAGTCGCAGCCAGAGCTTACTAGTTTTACGTGGCTCTGCACTGCGCTCGTCACCCCGAGACATGAGCGTTTGAGTCCTTATCGCGTAGTTACTTCACTAGCTACGGTGCCCTTCACACCCTAAGAGTGATGCCCCACTAGTGCGATGCGGCGCGCTGCGTCGCGTCATCGCAACGGTTCACCGCATTGCATGCCACATCTGCGTTGCGTCTATGCACGACGTCGCAACGTAAGAGGGTACGCACACCGTCGAAAGAAACTTACAAGCAATAAGGGCTACGCTGACCGGGATTAACATTTTTACCGATATGCAATCAAACGTATTGTTATAGAAAAACAACATAAGAACTTGTCAACGAGCAATGGGGAGAAGCATGCTACGCCTAAGGAAAATTCAAAAAACGAGAAGTCAAGAAATAAGGAACAAGACAAAAGTGACAGATGCAGTTCAACAGTCACTAAAACTAAAATGGAACTGGGCTGGCCATATTGCGAGATGCACAGACCAGCCATGGACTCTCAAAATCACGAAATGGACCGGTCCAATGGGAAAAAGAAACGTGGGCAGACCACAAAAACGATGGGCGGACGACATAATGGCGGGGAAAAACTGGACACAAACAGCACAGGAAAGAGACAGAGAAATTGGAAGAAACTGGAGGAGGCCTATACCCTATTAAGGGGTTCCTATAATATAATAAAGTAACATTAGAATGAGATAATTTATTGATTCAGGCGTTACTTTGCGGAAATCCATTATCAAAAACGATATTAAAAAATATTTAGTGACACTTCCGCTGAAAACAATGATTTTGGCCTATTTGGGGGTGTGCACCACTCCCAAATAGGTGTGTGAGATGTTGACTCGTCGAGCGCTAGACCGACAGTCGGTCTAGCGCTCGACGAGTCAACATCTCCTGAGGATGCCTCGTGTAGAGGCGAAACACGTGTCGAATCGGTTTTGGTTTATTTGGGGTTTCTTGTGTGTTTTTTAATTTGTATTCTTCCTATTAGCATTTTATGCGGGAGTGTACACCCCCAAATAGGCCAAAATCATTGTTTTTTTTTTCAGCGGCAATGTCACTAAATATTTATCTATCTAAATATCTTTATTTTTTAACATTAGAATCATTAAAACTTACAGTTACTCACATAAAATAAAATATAAAATGTATTGTAACTACATACTTTAAGGTTTATAGGAAATAAAGAGGTTTTATTATTATTATTGTCTAGAGAAGTTACTTATGAAAGAAAAATTAAGAAAAGGTAGGAGGTTATGGCGAGGCCGAAGACCGAGCCTACTCCGCGAACGAAGTCGCGGGCAGTCGCTAGCATTATGTATATATTATATAATTTATAATACAATCCTTTTCTATCTTTTTGTAAGGAAATTATTCCTTACAGGATTATAATCATTATTAAGTGTATGGTACCGGTATGGAAAATGAATAACTATGAATAAAACTATTGATTGCCGTATATTTATATAAAAAGATTAATGTGAGTCTTAATTAATATAATATTTTCCTTTTTTATAATATCGCTTTCATTTTATATCTTGTACCAATAACAGCCTGATACGAGTCATCCATACGTCGTCCATAGAATTTAGGATACTACGGACAATGGTGGACATAAAAATATCTTTTCAACATTTTAAATTAGTGGCAACATAGCTTAGACAAATAACCTTTATAGCATTCACACTCTAAAAAGCTTTATGTTATTCACTGAAAACCTACGAAGAAATAATTGTCAGGAAACATAATTCAGAACAAATTCAACACAAAAAGTGGCCCTTTAAATCAAAACAACGTATGATTCCAAATACAAATTACTTCCGAGGTTACAAATAGACATGTCCGGTGATTGGTTTAAATTCTGAATGATAGCAGGGATTGGTTTACACGCGTGCTGCAACGTCTACAATGACAGCAGAGTCATAGCGGCGTGGACGATATTATGCAACAAGTAGACTGGACCAACTTAATCATAAATCAATCGTAAATCTCGTATGTCTCGCAAAATATGATAAATTTATTAAGTTTTTGTCTAGAAGACATTAGACAAGAGATTCTTCGCAATGTAGTAAAGAAAGATTATGAATCATTTTAGGCTTATACATTTTACCAAAAAAAAATAAGTCGTTATTTGCCAGCTGGATGTTTTTCAGTGGTCACAGAATACCTTCATTATCAATTTAGAAAATTCAATCAATTTATAGAATTACTTTAGAAAAGCACTGTGACGCGTTTTTGCTAAATGTTTGAAGGGTCACATAATAATGATTGATATAGTATAATGATATCAATTATTCTTACCTGATATACTAGAACATTATTTGATTAACAAGTTCAAGTTCCATAGACTACATTTAGAAATTGTTTATTAGTTTGTTATTGCCGAGCGGTTTCTACACACACGTTTTTAAAATCAATCATAAACTCGGTCGCACCAGTCACGAATCGTCAGACGTGGCTGAGGCCTCTTAGAGAGAGGTCAGAGGACGTATCGCTCTGACGCCCGCACTTACACAACCAAAACTTCCTGATACTTATTGAGGTAACATTTGTAAGTGGGATTCTAACAAATAATTTTATATGACATCTAGTGCATCAAAAGTCAGACACAATAGAAATTTCATTGTTATAATAACATCGACCCTTGAGAGGCTAGTATTTTACTATTAACCAAATTTCTTATGCTTATACTTGATATCCAGGAATCCATGCTGGAGCTGGAAACTGGTAGCAGGAACTATGTGATGGTTAATAGTAGACACACCGTGTTTGGGATCGTATAAATCGTCTTCGCGATACTTTTTTTCTAGCTGGTGACCAGGACCTGATGCTGGATCCAGAAACTGGTATCAGGAACTACCTGATGGTTGTTTTATTTGCTATTCTCATCTCTTTTTGGTAGGTACATGAGTTAAATCTTACTTTTTTCTAGTCTATGCTCTTGTAGATAACATGTACTTGATTAATAATTATCATATTATGTTAATTAATGTCGATATTAAAAATAAAATGTGTCCTGCGTGATTTCACCTTTTTGACCTACGTCTATTTGTGACATAAAAACCAAAGTAGATAAAAAAAGCGCACTATTTTGCTCAAGCGGTAAGGCCACTGCCGCAGGGCGCGCTAGTAAGTAACTCATCATCATCATCATCATCAGCCTGTAGCAGTCTACTGCCTAGGCCTCTCCAATTGCACGCCACTTAGATCTAAGTAAGGTAAGTAATAATAGTAGACATACCGTGTTTGGGATCGTATAAATTGTCTTCGCGATACCTCTTTAACTCGTCCGCATCAGCGCAAAAAATAACAATAGATTTATGAATGAAACTTAACTCGAACGAGTCTTGCTGAGTCGGACAGATTAAGTTACCTTAGGTAAGTAACTCGCTAATGTAAAATACCTAAACTCGCGCAGCGCTGCGCAGAATAAAGGCTCTTAAATATGTTGATGTTTCTTCGGGACAAATCATCAGCATAAAAGATAAATATGATATTTTATATAACATAATTTAAAAAAACAGTAGGTACTTACTGTACCAACTGGTAGGTAGGTTTTGTGTAACATGGTCCATATTTTTTTTATTATCTATAATTTTATTGTTTTCAGTCAAAATTAACGTAGTATAACTATGCTGGTTTTCACAGGCAGTCATACTTTTGTTTTTCTAGCTTAAGTGCAGCTAGGCACTTCTTTTGCCGCATTGAATCGGCAAGCAAGCGAGAATAAAACATAACAAGCAAAACCATTGCACATTACATACATTTCAATATTTAGTCCTGAAGAAAAAAAATATATCCTAAATTAAATAAAAATTTACTGACTTTATTTTGCATAGTATTGACCGTCTCGATTTGTTAACGTATTTGAACATCTTTGAATAATAATTATAATTTTGCTATTATTTACTAGTAAAAGTGATCCCTGGACATTTTAATCGTGTATTGTTTCTGCACCACTTCACAACGAATACTGGCATGATGATCCACAACTGTAGTTCACAATGATAAAAATTAAAATAGACGCGAAGATTTGAAGTGTGCTCGCTTGCAAGAAAAATGTCCGACTGATGACGTACGGAACAAGACTTTTAAGCCCCGCCTACTTGAACACGACTTTTGTTGGGTCATTTTTTTAACGCAGTTACCGTTCCTGACTATTATTTCTTCGTAGCTGAAAACCAAGGAATATTTAACTCTCTACCGAGAGCTGAAAACAGTGACTAAAAAGGCCTTTTAATCGCTGTTTTGGTGTTTGAACTTCGAACACACCAATATATTTGATCTCCATCTCAGTGGTTATACCCACGGTTATACCTACCTAGGTACCTCCTTACGCAAAAAATAGTCGACATACAAACTTTTTGTGCAACTCCTCGAGATTAGACTGGTCGATATTTGCGACAAGGAGTTTAGCATTAGAATAAAAACTGTATTGTGTTCTTTGCTGCGATTATAGAAAAAAAATATAATAATAATAAATACATTACTCTTATGTTTAGTAATTATTAAAATTTTAATGTGCATTTTAATTAATTTAACCTTCCTTTTTTCTTCATTAAATGTCTATTTTCGCTCAAATTATTTCTTTTTCTCGCGGTCATGGTATTAAGTATAGTATGCAACTCTTGAATAAAACGGATTTATATCGAGGGCCATGAATCACTCAAATCGCTCAGGGTTCTAACACTTGAATAACTCGCTACGCTCGTGATTCAATAATCACGAATCACTCCCTGCGGTCGTGATTCAGTCGTTAGAATCCTTCACTTACTCGTGATTCATTTATGGCCCTCGCTTTAAATCCGTCCTTTATTCACTAGTTGCATAATATACTATTATATTATAATATTACAGTTTATAAAGGCCCTTGCGTCCATTAGAATTTTGTTTTTTAATTTTTTTATTAATTGCAAATCTGAAAGTAAACTTATAGCGGTTTTCCTGTTTTTGCATATACTGCAAGCTAAACAACAGAATATTTAAAGGCTACTCAATAAACAGGTTAATTTATTCTACGTGTAAATATAGTGTAATAGCAATGCACGGAGCATGAGGCAATGTATCAAGGCATAAAAATGCTACAATTAGGGATCCGTATAATTGGTACTGGAAACACTATGATGCAGCACCCTCCCAACTCTAGCCGTGGGTGCCGTAGAAGGCGGCTAAGGGATAACAAATCAGAAGGTGGGCAGCAGCACCTTCCCAGTCAAACACACACAAACTGCGCTCGCCAACCCGCCTGCCAAGCGTGGCGAGTATTGACAAAAACCCCTTAATGGATTGGACAAAATGAACCAGTTCCCAGTCCCCGGCAGCCCCGCTATTCCTGGCTACGGTAGCGGCCACGGTAACGGTGGGGCAGTGGGTGATAAGAATCCCCGGCAGACGCCCGGCTACCACCCCCAACGACGACGACTGGCCCTGGTAACACACAACATACGCACGATGAGGACAGACGAGAAGATATATGAGCTGGAAGAAGAAATGAGTAAGCTACACTGGGACATTGTGGGGTTATCTGAAGTCCGTAGAGCGGGTGAGGATACGATAACCCTAAATTCAGGTAACCTACTCTACCACCGGGAGGGCGAACAATAGTCCCAAGGTGGTGTCGGGTTTCTCGTCAACTTCAAATCCCTTACTAACAACATAGTTAAGATCGATAGCGTTTCCAAAAGGGTCGTATACCTAATACTCAGAGTATCCAAACGATATTCGCTGAAGGTCATTCAGGTATACGCACCGATGAAGTCGCACCCGGATGATGAGGTGGAGGATATGTATGAGGACATTAGTCGGGCCATACATACCTCTGAAACGCACTGTCTAGTTGTTATGGGGGACTTCAACGCGAAGTTGGGTAAGAGAAGCGAGGATGAGTCGAAAGTGGGGCAATTTGGCTATGGACAACGGAACCGTAGGGGACAGAGGTTGGCCGACTTCCTGGAGGAAGAGGGACTCTTTATGATGAACTCTTTCTTTCAGAAGCCACCTCACAAGAAATGGACCTGGCTGAGTCCCGATGGTTCCACGAGAAATGAGATTGACTTCATTATGACCACCAAAAGGCAAATATTCACTGATGTCTCCGTGATCAACAGGGTTAAAACCGGTAGTGATCACCGAATGGTAAGAGGCACGGTGAATATTAATGTCAAACTGGAGAGGTATCGTCTGATGAAGTCTACGCTCCGTCCCACTCGTGTCCGTATTCAAGACCCCGAGAGTTTTCAACTTGAGCTATCCAATCGCTTCGATTGCCTTGAGAACATCGCTTCAGTGGACGAGATCAATAACAGGTTAGTAGAAACTGTCCATACAGTGGTTTCCAAGTACTTTAAACCCCACCGTACAGATAGGCCACAGAAACTCTCCAACGATACCCTCAACCTCATGGCTGAACGACGCTCATTGAAACTGCAGTCTTCGGATGATGGTGAAGCATATAGGCTGCTCAATAGACGAATATGGAAGTCCTTGCGACACGACATCCGGATCTTTAATACAAACCGTATTAAAGAGACGATAGAGCGGAAAAAAGGCTCCAAAGTGTTTGCAAGAGACATGTCTATTGGGCAAAGCCAGTTGACGAAGCTGAAGAGAGGAGACGGCAGTGTAGCGTCGACCAAAGCGGAAGTTTTAGGAGAGGTCGAGAGTTTCTACGGACAGTTATACATCTCGGTCGACCCAAGAGCCAAGCTGACCCGACATTATACCGAAGATATCCCGGATATCAGCCTGTACGAGATTAGAATGGTCTTGAAACAGCTTAAGAACAACAAGACGCCTGGTGACGACGGTATCACATCTGAGCTTCTGAAAGCGGGTGGAACACCGGTACTTAAAGTCCTTCAGAAGCTCTTTAATACCGTCTTACTCGAAGGTTCAACGCCAGAAGCATGGAACAAAAGCGTGGTAGTGCTGTTCTTCTTCTTGTTCAGCTTTCTTGTTCAGAAACGTGGTCTATTACTATAGGCCTCATAAGTAAGCTCAAAGTTGCACAACGAGCTATGGATGTAAAACCTTAACAATGCAATGTTGGCATACTACCGCGTAGACATGCGCAAAACAGTGCACTAGAATGTAATGTGACATCTCATTACAGTTCAGCTTGTGTGATATTACACTGTGGTACCACTCGAAACATCACTCAGAACATTTGGCGTCAGTATTACTCGTATCATCATCATCACATGAGATGTCCGATACCGCACATTGCACTGACATAAACTTAACACAGGAGATGTTTATATCACACGTCTCATAAGCATATCATTAATCATAGGCACTAAGTTAATATTACAAGATATGATTTTCATTTCCTTGCATTAAAATTGAAAATATAGTTTATACTACATGTTTTGTTGCAAGTTGCTTTTCCTTCACACTAGGTAGGTATGTAAGTAGTTTATACATATTTCGCTGTTAGTGGGTTTTCTTCATACTAAAAACGAAATACTAATCTGGAAACAATAATAATATTGACATCTCTATTTATTTCATTCTAGCTATAGAGCTTAAAGCAGTACAAGCCCAAAGCTAGCCGAACACCATGGTTCGGCTAAATTTGTCCGTTCCGTTTTGCAAGCGCGGTGTGCCATGTCATGGTGTGATACTGTAATGCATTTCGGCGCTCGAGTGATGCGTAATGCCATACCACACTCTCACGTAATATCACCCGCGTAATATTACTCGCATCACCTACACATGTCTACTACCGCGTAGATGACACTGAAGTGGCATCAACCAAGAGCATTTCATCAAGACTCCTTCCATTTAGAAATGCGGTTCCCATACCTCTTACGGCAGTGGAGATGAAGTTTGACCGTGTCCCATGGCAATGACTCAATTCGAGTGATCATACTCGAGTCGCCATATTCCTACATATTCGTGTGTCGTAGGCAGAAACAGCACAAAATTGACATAAGCTGTTACGATATTAATAAAATAAAGTCAACCATTTGCTTAGCTTAGGCCAGAGGAGTAAGTAATACTCCTCTGGCGCAGCGACCCAAAGTGGGTTTTGGCCTCCGATACAAGAGAACACCATCGGTCTCAGTCCCGTGCTGCCTCTTGCGAGTCGGCAACTTGGAGCTCGTGCAGGTCACTGGATTCGAGTGAACGTAAATAAATAAACAAAGAGTACTGTGTTTTTAATAACCTTTATAATATATTTTATAAAATCATGCTTACTACTACGGAACCAACGGAATCGGTGAGGTGATACGCTGTTTCAACTAGTTTTTTTATACGATTTGGTTCCTGTATTGCCTATTTCCTCATGTTAATAGTTTTATCCACTGTTCCTTATTCTGTGGTTTTAAATAAATATACATCTATCGGATTGTGCAAACTTTTGCAAAAAGTAGCTATTACATTTAATTATGCTAGTGCTGGCTGTTTAGAGGCCGTGCTTTTCAATTTGTTTATTGAGAACTTCAATTATCGTGGGTGGTTTTTATGTACGTGGCTTAGTTAGAGCATGTTTTTTGATCTGTAAACACATATGCTTATATTAAGTTCGATTTTAAGCATAATGCTTTGAACAACGTCTGACAAAGAGCATAATTGTTGTATTTGAAATTGTTTAATCTGTTTGGACGCGACAAAATTATGTTTTAATGTATTAAATATTGCGTTTTCGATAACATTTCTTCGTGTTTGTGACGCATACTTACACAACCGATACACTCGTACTCACAGCGATTTAAAGTTGTAAACAATGATTACAAGGAGTTTGATTATGATTGGTGTTTTGTCCCTGATATGCCAGGGTAAGTTACATTTACTTATATTGCTTATATATTACAGAAATTATTAATCTATAATTAAACATGTTTATTTTTATATTATCATATTCATCTAGAACTTTGGTAATCGGCAAAGTGAGTAAACCGCGCGCTCTATGTACTTTGCTTGGTAGTACTACTAGGCCTCCCTATATCAGTTACAATATCACCCAGAATTGGAACTTGGTGTTTTCTATTCACCTGACACACTGACATTGCATTCACAGCAGAGATAATGATTATATTTCAGTATTTGTCTTCTTTGTTTTGTTAACGGACTTCCATAAAATGAAGGAGGTTGTGTACATGTATACCGAGATACATTTTAATGTACGCCTAATATATGTTTACACTAGACTAGATCATCTAATTCAGATGTTTCAATTTTGCTGAATAGTTTATACGTTCTTGAATAATCAGTCCCATTTACTTTGTATACTATTTAGTACATACTAATGATTATAGTTGATTATGCACCAAGGGAGCAAAGTGGTGTCTTACGTCATGGGCGGTATATTGAACCCTGAGTGTAACTGGGACTCTTGGGAGGACTCCCTGAGCGCAGCGAGGGGATTAAGATTTGATTTTGATTGAATTATGTAGAGTTCTGAGTGAAGCGAGGGGTTAAAGCCGCCCAAGACGAAGACAGGCTTTATCCTCGCGGTGCGTACTCTACTTTTCATACCTACTGCGAGACAATAAAAACTCAGAGCTTTAAAATAGCAGTTATTTCGTTAAAAGTAAAATACATTAATAGTTAATATTCAAATTGGACACATATGTCCCGTTATAGAGGGTCAGAGACAATAACTTTGGAAGGAACATTTTATGGAAAAACACTATTTTAGACTTTCGCGGTTTTTAACTAAGTTATAATTAGTACTCACGATTTAGTTGCTTTTGGAGCACCCGATATTTCGGTACAGTTACATGCACCACGTTGAAAATAATAATATTTTATAAAAATTGAATAACACCAAACACAAGAACATAGATGAATATAATATCTAGCACCGATCGCAACACGTAACTTCAACTACGACCTTTAATGCGCAGAGCGGACCGTGCGTAACCCATAGCAAAGCGGCGCGCAACAATCACACTCCTTAGGTTTGTTTAGCAATGAGGGCATTGCAGCAGCGGGTGGCGTTGCTATTGTTGACTCTTTTGTTAAAGCGTAAGCCCAATCTTGTTGGCAAAAATAACTCGAACGCTGAACATAAAGAGCCATAAATGACATTATACCCATAGATTCCCAATTCGAACGCCCTTGTGAGCGTTTTAGCGCTCTAGTAACTAACTATCTATGTTCACCAATTTAGGGCTATTCGCCCTACTAATAATAAAATCCCGCCTTTTTTCTTTTTTTTTCTGTATGCTGTCTACGTACTAAGAGTTTTCCTACAACTAACGTTCCAAATCCAAATCACTTTACTCCCCAGGGAGTTTCATACAACTTTACAGCCCCGCGTATGTAATGCCTTGCTTTACGTAGAGATTGCGTGATATGTAATTGGGCATTTTCGAGCAGGTGGTATATGAAAAACTATTTTTATAACTACTTGCTTCAACGAATGTCAGTTTCGTATGTTTTATATAATTTCTTGTTAATTTATATTTAACTAAATCACAAAATGAATGCTCGCATGTGTATATATGTATCCTGTTTGATTATAGCAAAGGTGTTCCGATTTGACTACGAGTACAACGAGGGGGCAGGCGGCTGGTTGAAGTACCACGTAGTTCCCAGCACGTGGAGGGAAGCCAGGCTGAGATGTCATGCTGAAGGTACGTAATCGAACAGAAGAGAGTCATCTTCAAAACATCCTTTAGAGGCACATCCACAGAATCCTTAGACATGGTCTAATCAGATGAACACTATTCACCAAGAAACTGTCTGATGTTTCTTCAACTTAATAATATATTAGCCATATATTATTCTTGTAAGCAGTAGGAGGTGTATCTATGTATTTATTTTTGACAATTCTTGTTTTCATGATAATTTGTTTATTATCAAATTCATATAATCCAATTTACCTATACATAAACTTAATGGGTAACATTATAAAGAGAAATTATTTGTATTTTTTTTTGCATTTTTGTATGTAACGAATAAACCTAAAATCTACTGGACTTATTTAAACATTCTTTTGCCGTTAGAAAGCTACGTTATCACTGAGTAACATAGGCTATATAATATTTTCTAAAAAGTTAGCGATTCGTATGAAAACTTCAATAATGTGATCCACGGTGGATACCAAAAAATATCCTTGTATCGCGTACGCTGCTGAAGCTATTGACAATAGAGCAAAGTGATGTACCTACTATAGTTTTATAAAGGACATCAATCTCTGCAAACAGTTTTCAATACCGTATGTCTAACTGTTATAGTTATGTCACAATAACTACTTTTCCGTGTCACAGGCCACATTATTCGAACCTTGATGTTTTAATCCTTATCATCATCATCGTCCATCACCACGCGGATGAAACCGCGGAGCGCAGCTAGTATTTATTTTGGTAATTTAACAGTGTTTACAATTAACATGTACTAAAATAATAATATAATATAATACTAATATAAAATAAAAAAAAATATTTTACAAATTAGATTTTATCATGATGACCATTAATAATAACAAAAATATAAGATGATGATTGTATACGTACTAGACACTTTAAAAAACAAAAGAACGCTAGCAGGGCACAAATGGATTTTCATACAACATTTCTACCCTGCTGTATAGGGCAGAAATGAAATTCCATAAAACTTTTCCCAACGCACATTTACAAGAGAGAAATGACGAGTTTTGTAACCCATTTATAAACGAGTAATGAGACACATTTACAAGTGGGTGTGGTAAACAATTATAATATGAAACGTAAAAATCTAAATAAAACGAATATAGTATATAAGTGGGGCGGTAAATGCGGGGGGTAATGGTGGGAGGAAAGTGGCTGGCTTTGTGGAGGGTTGCTTTTGCCCAAAGTAGGACCCAGCCATCCAGTCACCCGTCGCCTTCAACTAACGTTTAGCCAGAACCCTACCAAGGTCGTAAGCCAGTAGCTCCCACAAGCTGAATGTCTCCGCCACAAATATGCGAGTCCAGCCTAAATACACATACTCGTGTCGGTGATGTTTGACGTCATGTCAACACCAGCCCACGACTAAAGCTGAAAACCGTTAACCCCTTCTATATGTATGATTCTTAAAATATTTTTATTCGATATATGGCATGATGGTGGAGTGTGTATTATTCATTAATATTTACATGTAGAAATAATGTTATACAAGTTATTATTTTTCTCAGGAGCCGTCCTAGCGTCGCCTCTGAGCATTCCGCTGAAGAAAGCGATCCTGTCCTTCGTAAAAGAAAAGAAGGGTCTATCTACCATATTCATCGGAGTTCACGCTAGTTTCTCCAAGGGAGACTACACGTCTATTGAAGGTACCGATATTCTTAGTATCATAGTCAAGTTTTGAATGGTATTTTCATCCAAGAACACGCGGTTATACATATGTATTTCTACTGTTATTTGATAGCTAAGAGACTTTAAAACTGGTTCAACTAATATAAATAATACATGCCTCATTTTATTCTGTGGACAGGAAATTCATAAGACAAGGACGGTGAAGTGCTCAATGCGCGGCCGTCGATACTTAATCGTGTTTAAGTATTTCCTCAGCCAGAAATTTCCTCAGGTTTACATTTTAAAAAATCCTCAATAGAGTAGAATAGGTAATTTAATAACCACTTGTGTAACTGTAACTTGAATGCGTGAAGGAGTAAGTCTCGTATTTCTAACGGTATATTATTATATATTTTGATAGCTATACAGTAGGCATTATTTTTATATATATTAAAGTTACAGTTAGGCATGGCCAAGTTTTTACAAAAGTGCGTGGTCCTTTGCACATCCCCCTTTAATTTGAAGCCAATTTTTTCCTTATATTGTTTTACAAATATGCTCATTTCCTCAATATACAAACTCGGTAAGGGTAATATATTATAGTTATTAGTATATTTAGATATGTAGGCTAGTATATTTAGATTTTTGAAAATCGGTTTACATGAATCCAGATACCCAGCTAAACTTATAGCAAGTATACATTTTTTTTGTGCGATAAACGCTCTGTCCAAAACCACTGAATTCCCCCACATGATCAATCCATATCTCAATACAGATCCTACGTAACCGTGATACGATGCGAGAGCAGCTCTGAGGGATTCTACCCTTCGTTTACGTTTAAGAGCAAACACAATTTTTTTTTGAAACCGAGTCTATGTGATGTTTCCAAGAACAATGTTGATCAAAAGTCTTATCTAAAAAAACGCACCTTTAGTTGAAAGGTGCGTTTTTTTGTGGTCTACATGTTGACCATTTGCATATACGTTTATATTCAACGGAGTGGATTGATAGGTGCTGAACTGCATCAATCTGGTTTTATTTACATTTACTTTTAGGTTGTTCTTATCTAGCCATTCAATAGTTACGTTTAATATATTTTCAATTTCTTTATTAAAGTTTATCTTATCTTTACATTTAATTACAAGACTTGTGTCATTTGCAAACAAAATAGATTCCTGATGTATATCATTTGGTAAAACGTTAATAAAAGCGGGCCCATTATACTCCCTTGAGGGACGCCGTAGTTGTTACATTTTAATTGTGATTGATACTTATGCTCAATGAAATTGTCTATTTTATTAAGCTCCACATACTGTTGCCTATTTATGAGATAATTTTGTATCCAGTAATAAGCTTTTCCTCTTATACCGTATCTTAAGAAGATCTTATTAAGACTTTCCGTCAATCAAAATTGAACCCGTGGTGAATTCTGGCCTATATTCCTCGTCTTGAAAAGGTCTGCGTTTTAGCAGAAGGAACGTAATTGGCTGATTTAATATAATTGTATGAGATTCCCTGGATGGGCCGCTGCATTTATCTGTTGCTAGCCTTTTAGAGATCCTGGTAGGGTGGAAAAATGACGACTTACCTGGAGTACAGGAAGGACGTAGACAGGGGCACACCAACGACGGAACCGCTTGAGAGTTGACCGGCCGGTATCTCTGTACGTGCGCACATTCACCAAATAACAAGGTTCTATGAGCTAAACAGTCATTGAATCCCACAGGGAATCGAGTGTAGGTTTTCACTGGTAGAAGAACAATTTTAATTTTTGGGAGCTCTTGCAGCTCCACGTTCCAACCGAAAATCTTGACACACACTAGTTTTTTTCTCAACGCATCGCGGCTCTAGTGCTGCGCGCGCGTTTAGTTCACTTAGATCGATGCATTCATCGATTTCGTTGGCGGCAAATTTAAATTGGGAATGGAACAGTTCTTGGACGGGAAATTAAATCAGGATAGGTTGAAGTCTGTACAATAATGATGGAATTTAAACGTTTGGTAAACGGCCGTACCCAGCTCAAGGTGTATAGGTTATATAAGGTTTGTTTGACAGCTAAGTTAGCACTTAACTTCCGGATATATTGTGAAGAAATGTGATAAGATTTGTGTTATATTTATAGTTTTTATAATAGAACTATTCCATTAGCCCCATGTGGACGTCATCAGAGCCAATTAAACGAATGGTAGTTGGCTTGCTGGCTAGTAGACGACTCCAAACCCAAAAAGATAACTAGTAAGATATAGCTGTATACCTCTGACAAGTTCTCTCAACTCAGTCTGACAAGTCTGACGTTCTGAAGATAAGTTTAACACATAATATAACACACGTCATCAGAGCCAATTAAACGAATGGTAGTTGGCTTGCTGGCTAGTAGACGACTCCAAACCCAAAAAGATAACTAGTAAGATATAGCTGTATACCTCTGACAAGTTCTCTCAACTCAGTCTGACAAGTCTGACGTTCTGAAGATAAGTTTAACACAATCAGTTGTTTCTTTTTCCCAGGAATGCCTCTCACGCGACTTCCGATAACGTGGGCACTCGGAGAGCCTGATAACTACATGAACTCTGAGAGCTGCCTGTCGATGCTCATCGATGATGATGGCAGCACATATGACGTGCGCTGTGACATCGTCTTGGCTTACGTTTGTTAAAAGAAATACACACGACTGAACTTGACTGAATGTGGAACTACTGACCCAGGTATGACAAAAACATATAAACAAAGTACGGCTACAGAAGTACCGTCAGATTCTTGTGCAAAAAGTGATTCATCATCATCATCATCTCAGCCGTAGGACGTCCACTGCTGAACATATGCCTCCCCCAGAAATTTCCAAAAGGACCGGTTGAAAGCGGCCTGCATCCGACGTCGTCCTGCTATCTTTGTCAGGTCGTCAGTCCACCTTGTCGGTGGACGATCTACGCTGCGCTTGCCGGTCCGTGGTCTCCACTCCAGGACCTTCCGACCCCATCTGCCATCTGTTCTGCGTGCTATGTGACCTGCCCACTGCCACTTTAACTGGCTTCTGGGCTATGTCGGTGACTTTCGATCTTTTACGGGTCTCCCCATTTCTAATTCGATCACGTAGAGAAACCCCGAGCATAGCCCTCTCCATAGCTCGTTGTGCGACTTTAAGCTGTAAGAGACCACGTTTCAGTGCCATATGTCATCACTGGTAATGATACTACGAACTACGAGCAGGCGGCTGAAGGGCAGCGGATACAGTCACCTTTTCGGCGCCGTCGCGTCCGCACGGCGTAATCGGCAACCGTCATCAGCATAAACCCTTCGCGTTACGCGTCAGCCCAGAGTGACCTTTAGGGTGTGTTCGGCACCAAGGGCGTACCCAGGTAAGGGCAGGGGGGGGGCAGCTGCCCCCCCCTAGAAGATTAAATAAATGTAATTTTTTTTTGGCAAATAGAAATTAAAAACGTATTACCTACTCTGCGCAAAATGAAGTGTTGGAAACAAAATATCTTTTCAGCCAGCTTTTTTTTTCTATAGTTAAATATTCTACAATATTCGATATAGAGTCTATGTATAGTGAGTCGTGTCGGTCGTGCCGCAACGTATTTATTAGAATATTTTATATAGTGACTTTCAGCCGCCGTCAAACGAAACGCAAAATGTTTTGATCAAGTTTTGATACACTTTATTTATTTCTTTATTTCGTTTTTATTATTTTTTAGTGATAATGAAAGTGACAGTAACGATTCATAGTCGAGAATTTAATTTCTGGAATCTGATTTTGATTACGCGACAGAATAAATAAAAACTAAGTAAGGTTTTGATGCAAGTTTGGTTTTATTTATTATATTAATTTGTTTTCAATGCTAAAATAAAATAATATTCAATATGTTGCATATTATTTTAAGTAGTATATATCTGTACAGATTTAGTTTAAGATTCTTAGTGTTTATAAAATAAAATAGTGAAAGTATCAAATTCAAATTTCATAGTATATTCAGTGTTTACAACTAAAAGATTTTTGCTGCGGTTTTATCTGTGCCGCGGCTCACTAGACAGACTCTAGTAATTCTAGTATACTGTTAGCGATGCAATATAATTTAAATCTCCCGCAAAACCGTCGCATCTCGTAGTTTCCGGTTCCGCCGAGACAATCAGAGAGCCATCTAGGATTAAAGCCGAATATAATTGGGAGAAAACAACATCTAGCGCCATCTAGTTTCGGACGGCAGTACTTTTTCCAGTAAAAAGAAATAGGATCAATTTATACGGTCAATAGCGACATCTTGTATTGAATAGCAATACCGCGAAGAACGTTCTAGCATGGACTATTCTGGAAAGAAAAGACAGTGATAGCAAGTATAAGACAAGGATGGAAATAGAGTCGAGTATTTTCTACATATTTCGGGAGCAAGAATATTTCAATATATAAGCGGAAGCGTGAGGCAAAGCACGTCAATTTAGTTCGAATACAATTCAGTTCGGAGTGTAATACGAGCGAATACTTCATACGACATAGTGTCTTATAGTTTCGTTGCGGCGACACGAGATTTACGTTTACTGTGCAACAACTGGAAATATTACTCCGTCAAATGGATATCAGGAAATTCTTTGAAAGAGGTGAGTCAAAACAAAACACTTAAGTAGGTACCTAATATGATTATTTGATTTAATGGGGGTTTTGACTCTCTTGTAAGTGTATATCTTAAGCATCACTTACAATATTTAAATTTATTAATTACAAGACGTGGTTTTGTTATAATAGCTAAAATAACATTTGTGAATATTTTGTGATTAAAAAGTAAAAAAAAAACATAAAAGAAAGATCCTTGCAATATTTTGGATTTATTAATAAGTCCATACCGACAACAAAGTCCCTTTTCTCTAACGTCACAACAAGTGTATTATTTCAAATTACCTAGTTATGCTTATTTGGCGTTCAAACCATATATATTAGAATGTGAAACTTGATCTTTATTTTCGTCTTATACAACCCGCCTAAACACTGTAAGAGTATTTTTGTGTATCCATTTTTAGGGAGGACACGCGAAAAAAGAAAAAAAGGTCGGGAAAGTAGCAGTGTAAGCGATGAAAATGACAACCATGATAAAACCACTCATGTAATGCCAAGATCATTGCATGCTAACATTGGACAAGCGTCAAATTCTCCTGTAGAACCTGTTAATATATCTGTTGCCGACTATTCTTCTCCATCGACATCCCAACAAACTTATGACGTCAACGTCGATCCTGAAATTATAGTGGACGATGGCTGTCATGAAAATGATCTGGGACGTTATGTTGGGTTGGCTACCCAGCTATCGACGGAAAAGAAGAGGGAGTTGTTACAAAATCCTTGGATCCCGCCCAGAAATTACGATTTTGAAAGTGATGCAAGCCATTTAAAAAGAAAATTTAACCATGCTTGGTTGGATCAATATTCACCATGGCTAGTATATTCCAAGCGACTAAAAGGTGCTCTTTGTAAGCATTGTGTTTTGTTCCCTCCGCCCATTAGCACTGTGAGAGGAATTTTGGGATCGTTTATGGTCAGGCCATATATAAAGTTCAAAAATATGCATGAAGACTGCCGAAAGCATGCAACGACCAACCTTCACCAAACGGCGACAAATGCTGCAAAAAATTTTCTTGAAAATGTTCCTGTAGACATCCAACTGCAAAGTGGACACCAAAAAGAAATCGATGAAAACAGACAAATATTGTCATCAATTATTTCTTGTATAGTATTTTGCGGCACACATGATATGCCTCTTAGGGGCAAACAAGCAGATGAGGGTGTTTTATTAGATTTATTGAAGTTGAGAATCAATTCAGGGGACGACAGATTAAAGAGTCACCTGGAAAAGTGCCGTCGCAATGCAGTTTACACATCACCAAAAATACAAAACGAATTGATAAATTTATGTGGCGAAGTTATTAAGGAGAATATAATTAGTGAGGTTCAGAAGACCATGGCTTACGCAGTCTTAGCTGATGAAACAGCAGACGTATCTGGGAAAGAACAGCTGTCAATAGGCGTGCGGTTCTACGACGAAAGCAAAAGGAAAATCAGAGAAGAATTTGTAGGGTTCGTTGAACTAAAAGCACAAAATGCTTCCGCAATTGCCGAAGCAATTGACAATTTCTTAATTAGTTCTAACCTCTCAACCGAAGATTGCGTAGGTTTTGGATTCGATGGCTGTTCTACAATGGCAGGGAAAGAGGGTGGCGTACAAGCCATTTTGAGAAAAAAATATCCTGGTGCTTTATATTTTCATTGCTCAAGTCACAAACTCAACCTTGTTGTGAATGATGCGAACGCAGTGCCAGAAATTAGAAATACTGTCGCCACTGTAAAGGATGTTATAACGTTTTTCAGGGAATCGACTACACGTCGAAACTACGCTCCAAACCTATCACGATTATGTGAGACGAGATGGTCAGAAAAATATAAATCAATCAGAAAGTTTTCTCAACATTTTTCAGAGCTTGTGAAATATCTAGAAACGTTATCCGTAGAAGGAAATTATGCCACCAGAAAATCTGCATATCAGTTGCATTCAGCCGTTACAAAACCAGTGTTTATTGTTACTCTACAAACAATAGCCAAATATTCAGCAGTTTTAGAACCAGTAGTTAACGCACTGCAAGCTAAATCGATCGACATGATCTCGGTAGGGGAACACATCAAAAATATCAAGGACATTCTCAGAAATGACCGCGAGTTTCCTGATAGAATAAGTAATGAAATACTTCAAAAAGCACGAGCTGTTGCAATGGATTTGAACATAGAAATTTCGGTTCCACGTCTTGCTCATAAGCAAACACATAGAAGTAATCCGCCATCAGACAATGATAACGAATATTGGCGGCGTTCCCTGATAATCCCATACATTGATTCACTCATTTCATCACTGAATATTCGATTCTCCCAAGAAAATACTCCGGCGTTTGCTTTAAGCAGGCTACATCCCTTGTATATGACAAAAACCAGCATTACAGACCTACACAAAAACGCAGAATCATTCCAAGAATTTTATAACCTGGATATCACCGGAGAACTGAACCTTTGGCATAATTTATGGGTGACGAAGGCTTTATCAGGTGATCAATTAAGGGACATAGAAGTAATTGATCTGTTCAACGAAGCCAACATTTTTTACCCTGCTGTCAGAAAGGCATTAATTATTTTAAGCACTATCCCATGCACCACGGCGACCGTAGAACGGTCCTTCAGTACGCTGCGAAGAGTTAAAACGTGGCTTAGAAGCACCATGGGTGAAGAAAGGCTTACGGGTTTATGTCTGATGAGCGTACATCGCAACTATTTAAAAGACAACAGTGAGTTTATTGAAAAGACTGTCATAGACAAATTTGCGGTAAATCCGAGAAGATTACTGTTAAATTAATATATACATACATAATATATATTATACATAATGTATGGTATAATTATGTATAATATTTTGTTTTGTGTCATCATCAAAATTAATGAATAAAAGTCAATTTTCATGATTTTTTGTTTCAATATACCCGACAGACGATCTTTTCGAAACAGGTATAAGCAGCCCCCTGCCCCCTCCTAGCTGAAATCCTGGGTACGCCCTTGTTCGGCACGGCCACACACCACCTCCTAAATCAGCCCGTGTTTACGCGTAAACCAGTGACCCGAAGTGTACCGTCGCGCGCGCACGCCAAAACTCGAGATCCGCTCCGCGCCGCCGCGTTACCAGGACTTTATACCTACAAGTGAACAACAGTTCTTCAGCCCCTTCAGCACGACGTCCACAGCAGGACGCCTCCACAGAGGAACTCAGGTCATCAGCGCTCATCAGATCCAGAGTCTCCCGACATCCCGATTGGAAACCAGGTACCTACAAATCTTCCCTAACTACCGTATGGTTGCAGAACAATCTGCTTAACCAGGTAACATACATTGATCAAATACTCTTGTCTTGAAACACTGAGGTATTTTTGACGAGAAGACGTCTTGAAGATTCCGGAACACTGCCTAGCTGAGTTGGATTCGACGATTGAATCTGTCACTGTTCAACTGAAAGCCAAAACTTTATAACGAATAACAAGAAAGGCAAGTTGTGTATAAGATGGCAGCCAACACGCGTGGTCGTAACAGATGCTACTTAGAGAAAAGGAAATGCTTTGCGGGGCGTTGCACTGCGCTACGAGACATTGGCTTCTAAATCTCATTCGCCCAGTAATTTGACTTGACAAAGAGGCCTACAATATATAACTATTCACAATATAATATTATTTAGCACTAGTAATCACTAGGTCACGTCATCTCTCTTTTGAACAAAAGGCTTTTCCACCTCACTCAGATTCAAGTTTTCTTGCCTAGTACACTTATCATGTGGCGCTGGTCTGCGCACTTCTCGGCACTAGCTGTTCTTAACAATCATTTGCCGTAATTTCACTTGCTAAAGTGCCCTTCAGACCGTAGTACAGTAGTGCTTGTACACTACTACCTCGATGGTATAGTATCTGGCACTGCGCGGTGGTACCAACTAAAACAGTGAGTCTCTGCATGTGAGGCTTTTCACCAAGTAATTCGGATACAAAATTCTAAAATTCAAAATTGTTTGTTTCAAGTAACGTGACTCATTAAAATAAAATCAAGCACATAAAAATCATAATCAAATATAAATATAAACCAAAAAATAAAATGTTCAAAATTATGTCTTGTTAGCAAATATCTAAGTTAGTATTGTTATTAAATTAATCAAATCATCAGACCATAAAAAATATTATATAATAATATACATACAAATCTCAACATACAATTTTATTTATAATTTTCTAATCTATCCCAATATATCAATCTATAGTAAGGATTCCCTTGCTTATTATCTCGACTGTAGAAGGTTTTTTAACCATAAGCTTCATTCACTCACAACCAAGATATGGAAACCAAGTTTTAAAACAAGAAGTTTTGAATCAACCAGCGAAGATATAGTTTTAACAAAATTACCCGCTGTATTTTGTACATCCTACAGCTTACCAACTGGAGCCAAAAACAGGTAGCTGCTACAAGTTCCACCGAAGGGGTCTCGCCTGGAGCCAGGCGTTCATGACCTGCCTGGCTGAGGGAGGGCATCTGGCCATCATCAACAACGATGTCGAACAGGAAGTAGTCCGTGAGATCTATATGAACAATCCGGATAACACCATTCGGTCTACAGATACCGGAATAATGGCGATGGGCTTCCACGACTGGGGTGACCATATGACCTTTATGACTATCCATGGTTTGTATTTCTTTTCTTTACATTTACGTTTAACATATCATATCATCAAATCTCGTACTATACTTAATATTATAAACGCGAAAGTTTGCGAATATGGATGTATGCATGTGTGAATATGTGGATGTTTGTTACTCTTTCACGCTCAAACGGCGGGGCCAACTTTGATGAAATTTGGTATGGAGGCAGATGAGGCGCTGGATTAACATATATGATACTTTTCATCATCATCATCATCATCATCCATCACCACGCGGGTTAAAAAGGGTAATACTCGTGGGCACAGAATAGACAAAATAATAAGATTTCCGCCTACGTCATATATATCATTATGTTGACAGATCTGTCGAAGTTTGTGATAGTTTCTGATAGCTTAGTCAAAAACACGTCACTCTTATGGCAGATACACTAGACGTGCTCATCGACCGTCAAGGGTGATGAAATGTAATGGCAGTTTTTTTTCATGGTGATTAATTTTATAAGCAATTGCGGTTGACCATGTATATATTTTATGACATTTTGGTATAAAGATAGATATGGCCTTGGAGAAGATCATAAAATACTCGAAGTACTAATTCTGCGTAGACGAAGTCGTGGGCATCAGCTAGTAATATATAATTTGCTTTTACGTATGTTGAACACAAATCTAGTAAAATACTAGTGTGTATAAAACGAATCGTTCTAATTCTTGTCATAACCGACATAGTGGTTATTGTCGACTAATCTTTCACAAGGAGACCGCGACACACTCGCACGTGCATCACGGCTCACGTCCGATTCTGGTTGAGATTATAAATACTATAGCAGCGATGTTGTTGGGATAGATTAGTTTTGCCCGGGATCAAAAGAAGCCCCTGTCTTCAACAAATTATGTTAACAATTTCAGAGTTTTTGGGGTGATGTGAAATAATATAAAACATCAAGACAACCATATTTTCGCATTTATACTTATTATCAATGTAATCTAAATTATAGTTATGCAAAGATTTTAAATTTAATTATATAGAACGGCTTGATTGATTGCCGAATTTAATTTTTGATATATTATTTCGTTAAAAAAATAGAGCAACTATGCTGCATAAAATGTTTATTTTTCATTGGACTTATTAGTAGGTTATACATAAATCGACAGACAATGAATAAAGATAAGGCCAGGGCTTGTTAGCTCGATATCCAGCCTAAAAACGACGAAAAGCTGGCCACATCAACATATGTTTATTTGAAACAAACTTATCTTAAAGATCTTAAGAACAATACCACTGTAATTCAAGGCCGGGCCGAGTACTTTGAAACAATACTGGGCCACAATCCCTTACCTGGCAAGCATCGCTAAGTGCAGCGCATTTCCTAACTAGGCTCGCCTCCTAACACATGAGATCGAAAACATAACTGGTAAAATGTGCTGTGCGTGTTTATAGGTCTCCGTCAACCCATTCACGACTTAAAAGCCATAAAGTTCGTTTATGATCATTTGAACCTTTTAAAGAGTTTGAAACGTTTCAGGTGAGACTCTCGATGAGGCTGGCTTCCAGAAGTGGAATAAGGGCCAGCCTGACAACGCCACCAGGCTCCGAACTAAAGACGAGGGGGAGTTCTGCGGATCCGTGTTCCGAGATGCTCAACTAAACGATCTGTGGTGCAGCGTGCCTGTTCCATTCCTTTGCGAAAAGAGTATCGATAGCCTTCTCGAATAAAACGCAAATTTAGTCGTGCTACAATTAACATTTTTATTTATTTCTCAATAGAACGATAAGTAGCCCATAAAGTTGAAGTGAAGTGAAGTGAAACCCTGCAACCATAGTGCAGGTGCCGCGCAAAACAAAGAAGAATACTTAGCTTGCATGACAAAATCAAAATTTGTTTTTTGTGGAGATATGAAATGTTGCGAAATAAGCCCTTTCAGTGTTTAAATAAACCTGAATGACGGAAAAGCGAAAAGAAGATATTTGTAATGCTATTAACAATGGTAACGTCTCGTAGACATTAGACCCAATTGCTGCGGTTGAACATCTTGAAGGCTCTAATTCAGGAATGAGAGACTGCAGTATCTACCACTTCGATATTATAAAAAAATGGTGACTTGTAAGGCAAACTGGGATGTGATGGCTTACCATACACTAAACAGGCTCACAATATAGTGCGACAGCAATGACATGGAAGAGTTTATAGAGGTTTGCTGTTTTACTGCAACGCTGCTACTGACGTTGTATCCTTTATACTTCCACTTGTAGCCTACCTAGCTGAATAGTAGATGAACTTGACAAACAGTAGTGATTTTGAGACGTATAATGACAGGGAAAAGTCGTGAGTTCAATTTAATTTCAACTTATTCAGCAACAAATAAACACAATGTTCAGATACAAAAATAAATACATATTATCTAGAGTATAACAATTTAATTGCCGCTCCCTCATAACCTAAAACACTCTAATCCACCTCAATTTGCCGAAATCTGCATTTATCCCTTTGTCTAGGATTTGTCTAGCCGAATCTATGATAATATTGCTCCATTTTTCGGACTCTATCCGGCTCCCAAAATTTTTTCAAATAAAATATACAAATATCTAAATATACCGTTGAAGGGTTATTTTACATTACTTTTTCTACCGACTTCCAAAAAATGGCGGAGGTACTCATTATTCGACGGTATTTTTTCTTTCTTTTTTATGTTTGTTACTTCATAACTTTCGACTGGGTGAACTGATTCTCAAAATTCTTTTTTTGTTTGAAAGCTGGTGCTTCTCGCGTGGTGCTGGTGTTCCTATTTAAATTTCATCAAATTCGGTGCAGTACTTTTTGAGATACACTCAAATAACTGAATAGAATGGAAGTCGGTATAATTTTTTTTAAATTGTACTTTTTTTCACAGAACCTACATTAAATAATAAAATAGCTTGTGTTGTATCTGTACGTAGTATCTGTAAGTTTTTACAGACAGATGTGAGATTGCGAAATAGGCTTCCTTGGTCGGAGACTTATCTCAGAGCGCAAGCTGCTAGCCGAGGAGGTTCTCAGTAGCAGACGTGGAGACGCGCCGCAACGGTGTGGTTCAGCCCGATGTGCTGGCTAGGGAGTATGAAAACTCCCGGTAGAATGCAGCGGTTGGTGCTTTGAATCGGCAGCTGGTAGTTGGTGGTTCGAAAGCTGGTGGTTGCAACCCAGGAATGCACCGGGGCTCCGGTTATTTATGTTCACCAGCGGCGCCTGCTGGCACCCTCGAGGTGTACCTGCTACCGAGAAGAGCGGTACGCAATGAGGAGACCCACCATGAAAATAAAGTTGTGTCTCTAAGTAAAGTCTCATGTGCCTGTGATTTCTCCGGCAACTATACCTTTAATTGGGGGATGCAAAGATAAGCTTATTATGTATCAAGCAAAGTTGCCTGTCTCTACATTTACTTATTTCCTAGCTGAGCCGTCAGCGGCGTCGCTCACTTGGTCTTGGTGTTGTGGTGGAAGCGCCGTTTTGGAATCTCGGGGTTCTGGGTTCGATCCCCGGGTTGGACAGTTATTGGTATTTTCTGAAAAAGGAATTCTCAATAGCAGTTCGGAGTTTGGATGAATGCCCTGTAGGTGTCAATAGGTTCGCCCCCTTTTACATATCCAGCGAAACGCAGGTGTTGAAAACAACCGCATCAAAAGTAACATGTATTGCATTATTTTCGTTAAAGTTTATTTTGACCAAGTTTTAAGTGAATGACACCAGAAATATTTTATCCTTATAATAATTTCTGAACTTTGCTGCGCACCTTATATGGGTATATTTGCAAAATATAAAAAGACGTGTTTTTAGGTTTTTAGCTGAAAAAAATCAAATCAAAAATCATTTATTTGATCAAGGCAATGTGACAAAAATTATATAAATGAAATACCTGGTTCCTAAACTAGGCTCATAAAGGCCTGTGTGATAGGATCCAGGCCTCTCTCGTCGGTGAACCGATAAATCATTGCCATTAAACTATATACACTTATACAATAAAAATTAAAATCAACATTAAAATTAAATTTAAAATAAAAAGAAATATAAAATTAGTATAAGAAATAAAAATATCATTAAACTTAGAATTAAATTTACATTTAAATGTAGAATTCAGATTAGAACTAATATTAACATATAAATTTAAATAAAAATCAGATTAATAATAAGATCAAAATCACAATTAAAATCAAATACTAACAGACATTGCATTCCAATAAAAGTTATATTAGACAACAAAATCTTAAAATCATAATAATAACAAATATTTAATTCCAATAAAAATAATACTAATAACAAAACCAAACTGTAGTATAAAGTAGTATTATACCAAGAGTTTATTAAATATAAGTAAAATAATTAACACGTTATATGTTATTTAAAATACAAACATTATGGAGCTATATGAGCAAGGAACGTGTGTGTGCGATTTTATCAGATTTAATAGCAAGTGTCTGTGAGGGTAATTTGACTAGTGTGCAGATGTGAGTGTAGTCAGTGAATGTGAGTAGTGTTGTATATGTGTGTTGTATGTTGTGAAAGTATAATTTTTTCTTGTTGACTAACTAACTTGATGAGAAAAGTAAGTTTTCAGTGTCATTATAATCCATGGCAACTAGATAACGAAATAAAACTTTTTTAACCTCGTAACTTGAAAGAGAATGGATTTTATATTTTTTATTGATTTGGTTGTACATATACGGACCAAGGAAATGTATGAATTTTGTAGCAAAAGTAGTATTAACGTTAGGTATAATAAAAACATTATGTGTGACTCGTTTTTGTAATGCTATGGGATCGTATGAGCTTGATATATGCTGAAAGAGAACTGCCTGTTGTATATAAAGTTGTCTAACTGTAAGAAGTTGGCATTCTCTATGAAGGTCTACTGTGGGATATCTAAAAGGGCGTTTAGTGCTACATTTTAATAGGCCTCTTTGGGCTCTTTCTAGTGGCAGCAGCGTGGTTTTGTAAGTACCACCCCACGAAGTGATGCAGTAAGTTATGATAGATTGGCAGAGAGCAAAGTACAAGAGTTTTATTATTTCCCATTTCTGCACAGTCTCTGATAGATTTGAAAACTGCTGTAAGTTTTCGAACCCTTTTCGTCACTTGGCTTATGTGAGGTGCAAAGGTGATATTCTCATCAATTGTGACTCCGAGGTATTTTATAGTGCTTACACGTTCTAAAATAGGACAGTTACATTCAGGTTGTGATAAGAAATACAATGTTCTTATCACCAATAACACCGCACGAAACATACAAGCTCATAAAAAATCTTAAAAATAAATATAACCACGGTATAGATGAGCTCCCGTCTAGTTTGCTTAAAGCATGTGTTGATGAATTGACATTACCTTTTTATCTTTTATTAAATCAATCATTCGAACAAGGTATTTTTCCAGATCAATTAAAAAGGGCTGTAATAAAACCTATTCACAAAAAGGACTTGAAAACCGACCCAAACAATTATCGTCCTATAGCTCTGTTACCGGCTGTGTCTAAAGTATTCGAAAAGGCGATGAGTAATCGCGTCTACTCATTCTGTGAAAAATATAAAATCTTTAATGATTGCCAAAACGGGTTTCGTAAAAAAAGGTCGACAATTCTGGCCGTCTACAAGTACATGCAGGAAGTGTTCAATGTTTTAGATAGAAAGGAGTACGCGGTAGGTATACTACTAGATATGACGAAGGCATATGATAAGGTCCTGTTTGAAATACTATTAAATAAACTATATGGCGTAGGGATTCGCGGCATAGCATTTGAGTGGTTCATATCATATTTGAAAAATCTTGAACAATTAGTAGAAATTGTACATTATAATCATAAAAATAATACCATTGAAAATGTCCGCTCCGATACAATTAAGGTTAACTCTTCTATTCCCCAAGGAAGCGTTCTTGGATGTCTGATTTTTTTGATATACATAAATGACCTGCCTAAATTTAATAAAGAGCATTGTGTTTGTTTCGCTGACGATGTCTCCCTCCTAACTTCGACAAAGAATAGCATGAATGTACATACCAAACTCACCACAATGCTCCAACAAACTACCGACTGGATGCATACACATAACCTTGAACTCAAACTCGCCAAAACAAAAATCATGACTTTTCACCCGTACCAAAAACCATCACTTGATTTGAATTTTTCATTTCACGGCACAAAATTAGAAACAGTCAAAGAATTCACTCTGTTAGGAATAAAAATTGATACCCACATAAACTGGCAATCACATATTATGAAACTTAAATCTAAACTTTCATCTCTCACGTACGCCCTTCGCGAAATCAAAAAGACAACTGATTTGAAAACTGCAATTGCAACATATTATGCGAATGCCCATTCAAGAATAAGTTATGGTATCGTGCTATGGGGTAACAGCAATGCTGCGAGCGATATATTTATATTGCAGAAACAATTCATCTGGATTTTAGCAAACATAGAACAGCTCGATAGTTGCAAACCATATTTTATAAAATTCATAATTTTAACCATGGCTTGGGTATATATTTTCGAAATTTGTAAATTTGTACGCAATAACCCTCATTTATATAAAGCTCGGCAAGACATAAAAACTCACATTACACTTCGACATTGGAACCGGTTATTGTTACCCAAATCCCAGCTGCAGACGCACTCGTCTAGTACGTTACCGAAGTCAGTAATTATATACAACAAAATACAAAACCAACTTGATTGTGAACAAAATGACAAAATATTTATGGCTAAACTAAAACTATTTCTACAAAACAAATCATATTACTCAAAAGACGATTTTTTGAAGGATAAATAATATAATTACGATATAATTAACTATTGACATTTAAATTATTTCTACCAATATGTTACAAATTAATTTATATTTATATAACCATAATTGCGTCTTCCTCTCTTCTAACTTTGTGGTGCCCGACAGGGTCCATATAAGACTTTATGTAATTTTTTTTAACACCTTTACGTTGTATATGGAAGCAATAAAATATCTGAATCTGAATCTAAGTGTAAACAAGAGGATTTTTGATGTACCACAAGCAAAAAAGATTCTTTGGGTTGTGATGCTCTCAAAGTAAAAGTGATATATTTTGTTTTTTCTACATTAAGCGATAGGACGTTTGTTTTCATCCAGGAAGAGATCCTATCCATCACCAGCTAAGCAGATCGGAACACCTCCTCCCAACTATCTCCCTGGAGAATAATGGCTGTATCGTCCGCAAAGGTAATTATATTATCGTGGTCAATACTTATCTTACACAGGTAATTTATATACGCCAGGAAGAGTGTTGGACCAAGTATACTTACTTGCGGAACGCCAAAATTCACAGGTAACGGTTCACTAAGGTATTCAGCTATTTTAACACTCTGTGTCCTTTCCTGTATATAGTCACTTAGAAGTTTACATTGAGTTCCTCTAATACCAATTACTTCGAGTTTTTTTAATAGTAAAGTTATAGACACACTATCAAAAGCCTTAGCCAGGTCGATGAATATAGCAATTGTTTTTTTTGCGTGTTAATTGTTATAATGTCTGTAAGTTTCAAAACTGCATCTGATGTTGATTTATTTCTTCGGAACCCGTATTGGTTTTTTGACAGTAAATTATAACTTTCTAAGTATTCTATAAGACGTTTGTTAATAATGTTTTCAAATATTTTAGTCAGAGAAGTGAGCAAAGAAATAGGTCGGTAGTTACCGGTTACTAACTTGCCGTTAGCTGTCGGTTTAACTGTACCATAGAAGTTCATGCGCGCCGACCAGTCATTCGAGACCCCAGTTTTATATGAGACCGTGTAGCATAGAGAGATTAAGCTGCCATCTTTATTTATGGATTTTTGTAACGGACCAAAATAAAAAAGGTTTTTAGTTGAGAGCTCAGGGTTCTATTATATCTATATAAGAAATTTCATTTTTTTTAAAGGAATAAGAATACAATTAATTTTAAAGACAAATCATTGATCAAATGTTTTTTATCACCAACTATAAACAACCCTTTAAAAACAGTCTTACCGAAGCACAGGTATGTGTATAAATTTAACAATATCTACCCAAGCAGATTTCTTACAAACACAAAAATGTTCTCATTTTATTAGTTAAGAATGTAGGCAACAAATCTGAAAGGAACAAAACGAAATAAGTGATAAACATGGAATGTTATTAGTATTTAATCTTGTTAAAAACATTTTTTTGGCAAATTAAATGTTAAAAAATATTATATTACATGTTAAAATTTTTATTGTTCTATTTGCCGATCAACATCGACGCGTCCTTTAGAAGTGCGTATGTGTAAATAATTGTCATAGCTCCGTAACTATCAAACGTGCATTTATAGTAAATATCCTGTATTATTAAACAAAAGTTAAAAAAAAGGGTTAACAAGTTAATTTTTACGAGTTAAAAGTCTTAAAAGACTTCTTATGATATTTTAATTTTCAACATGTTTTCAACGATTACTAATATATTTAAAAAAAATGTTCACAATTGTTGTCACCTTCATTTATACCTATGGACCATTTTTGTCTATACATAGGGTGTTTGGTAGAGGGACCGACAAACCAAATGAGCGTGTTCGGGGGACCACTTGGAGAATACAAGTTGCCCAAAAAAAAATCCCCGACCCCCCAATATGTTTTTTTTTGTGATTTTTCCCTTTTTCTCCGAAATTGTACCTATTTACCACCATAACATTTGTAAAATCTGTTTTGGGCCGTATGTTTTTAGTTGAATTTGGTCTCTAATACACCTTCAGGCCACGCAAAGCAAAATTGGTATAATATTGGAGAAAACGAGAAAATTCACAAAATAAGTTTAAAAAAACTGGGGTGTCGGGGATTTTTTTTTGGCCAACTTGTATTCTCGAAGTGGGCCCCCAAACACGCTCATTTGGTTTGCCAGTCCCTCTACCAAACATCCTGTATATATCTAGCTATACATTCCATCAAAGGTCACTCGGCCAGACATAGAAGAAATTTCATTGTTACAATGACATCGACCCTTTGTATAAACTAACTCCTATTTCTCCTAGTCACGCTATAACTTTAGAACGAATTAAACAATCTCGCTATTTCTTTTCTTGTTGTGTTAATTATTGTCAGCAGAAGGTTCTTATGAAAGAAAAACCCAAAACAGAAAAAAGTAGTCGAGGTT
Source organism: Selenia dentaria (assembly GCA_917880725.1). Lineage (NCBI taxonomy): Eukaryota > Metazoa > Arthropoda > Insecta > Lepidoptera > Geometridae > Selenia > Selenia dentaria. Next base: position 1,758,877 of record OU862877.1, read on the forward strand.
ATGGCGAGGCCGAAGGCCGAGGCTCTTACGCGAACGATGTCGCAGGCAGTCGCTAGTAATAATGTATAAAAACGTGGTACGGTTCGAAAGAACCAGCCTTTTAAAGGTAGGAATTCCAGGCTACACACTGATATACAGACAGAAATAGACTTAGTAGGCGCGGATCCAGTCCACAAAAAAGGTTGTCACAGCCACCCGAAAATCAGCCAAGTGCGAGTCGGAGTATAAAATCTCTCATAATGGATATAGTATCAAGACGCTCGCCTGATGTTAAGCGTCACGCTTGCCCATAACAGTCCAGTGCGATTCATATTTTTGGACTAGGTACAACACTTCAAAACCCTGCATGGCAATGCACTGCACTTTATACTCGCAGTTATAAGATGTTCTTGTTAAGTAATTTCGCTAGGAACAACTACAAAGGCGTCTTAATGATGTCAAATTAATTTTTAGGATACATTTTACATTAAATAATTTTGTTAAGGTAATTATTAATTTATTACTTAAGCTTACGTTTATTTTCGCGAAAACGTTAATAATTTCATCGATACCCAGGTTGTGTATGTATATTTTATAAAGGCATTGGATATAAAACGTCATCCTGCCGAATATGAAAGTGTGACACTGATGTCACAAGTCTTTTAGGGTTGTGGGCATGTCTCGGAAGAATAACAGGTCATGGAATCCGGGCTAAAACAGAACCGTTCACTGAAAAAACTACTTGGTTACTAGTTACCGAATTTTTGGTAGATAATTACATAAGTGTTTAGTTGCTGTGGTGACTGCCAAACGTTTAGCTACAGTAACAAAACGAATTTAGTTACTTGGTTTAGATCTCATAACTTAACTGTTTAGTAAAAGTAGCCAAACAATACAGGTAAAAGAACCAAGCTGTTCAGTTTCTTCATACTAATCAGTTTGGTATGAGGTAGCTAAAATGTTTAGTAAAATATAACATAACAGTTTGGTTAACGATTACTAAACTGTTTGGTATGAGATAGCTAAACTGTTTAGTAAGATATAACACAACAGTTTGGTTAGCGATTACTGAACTGTTTGGTATGAGATAGCTAAACTGTTTAGTAAGATATAACATAACAGTTTGGTAAGCGACTGCTGAACTGTTCGGTATGAGATAGCTAAACTGTTTAGTAAGATATAACATAACAGTTTGGTTAACGATTACTAAACTGTTTGGTATGAGATTGCTAAACTGTTTAGTAAGATATAACACAACAGTTTGGTTAGCGATTACTGAACTGTTTGGTATGAGATAGCTAAACTGTTTAGTAAGATATAACACAACAGTTTGGTTAGCGATTACTGAACTGTTTGGTATGAGATAGCTAAACTGTTTAGTAAGATATAACACAACAGTTTGGTTAGCGATTACTGAACTGTTTGGTATGAGATAGCTAAACTGTTTAGTAAGATATAACATACCAGTTTGGTTAACGATTATTGAACTGTTTGGTATGAGATTGCTAAAGTGTTTGGTAAAAAGTTCCTGAACTGTTTGGTAATAGGAACTAACCTATTTGGTAAAGGGTACCTAAACTATTTATTGCTAAAAAACAATACGTCATGTGAGAAAAGGTGAGAAACTAGCACCTAATCTGTAGGTTATTGCTACAATTTGCAATCTGCAGATAGAGTCTACGCAAATCTAAATGAACTCTGTGTATGTTCATGTAAACGTGATTTCACAGAGACAAGTGAGTCTTGGTGACCCTACATAAAGTAGTACATTATACAGGTCCTACTCTACATAGGGTCACCAAGACCATGGATTCACTTGTCTCCTTGAAATCACGTTTACATCAACACAACACACACAGAACTCATAAGGTTTTGCGCGGACTCTAGGTACGTTCATTTTAAGCTTTTTCTCACGGGATGTATTGCTGCTTTAGATGAAGAGACTGAAATCAAAGAAAATATTATTTGTCAATAATAACTTTTATTATCTAATTGCCAATGGCAAAATCATAGTGGCTAAATAACATATTAATTTCTTAACGAAGAGCAATGGACGACATTAAGTCATAATAACACATTAACTAACAAACGCAGAGGAAGGTGACAGTGCTGTCACTCTCGTCATTTACGTATCACTACGCAATGAAAAATATGAGATTAGAGAGGAGATGTGACGGTGAGATTTTTCAATATTTATTTTTAATTGCGTAATAATAAGTAAAAGATGAGAGTGGCAGCACTGTTACCTTCCTCTGCGGAAGATGCAAAGGATCCTTTGTGTCAAATATACATTTTTGTGACACATTGTGACATCATTATTTATCAATTACACATTAAACAAATTATTACCTTACACTTTTGATTTATTGATTTCCCCATACATTACAAAAATTACTTACAGTAATTAATAACCTATTTATTTGGTTAAGTAGACAAAATGCGCAAAGCGCCTTATAGCGCCTAAATATATAGGTATTAAGGATTTTTATATGTATACATGTAAGTAGAGTGAAACCATTCTAAAAATGCACGCACCCCCACCGCGGTTATACTCTCATGCACAAAAACTGTATAGACACAATACACATAAATTGGTGTCTGTCATTGGTTGTTCAGTTACCGGCCCAGCACGCACACAGGTATAGCGATGCAATAAGTATTTCCCCTCACACGTTGAAATTATCACGTGGAGGGGCGTGCATTTTTAGAATGGTTTAACTCTACATATGTATAAGTCGAATGATGTATTCTAGAAAAGATTCTAGTTCGTATGACCTTTTCATAAAAAAGGTTACTTACTTCTAAATGATTTTGTTTCCAAATATTTAAATATTGCTGCAATGTCAGTGGAGTAACTGACATTGTCGCATTACCATTTATACATTATACAGTGTGAAAATATATCCAATTTTAATCTTAGTGTACCTACCTACTATAATTGTGACCGAACTGTTACAAATCTCTGACCACTAGATGTTATTGTAATATTATTTGGCACATGACATGTTAGATTATCATGAAAAACAAATATTATTTTTTCATTTCTGGGAATATCAACTTCGTAGCAGTTAAAATGATCATCATACTCTAAGGTATTAAACATAGCACATTCGAAAATAGCTTTTTTTCTACTGTTTATATAAACATTTTTTACGGTCATGAAACGAAACTCTCCTAAATCATCTAAATCCTCAGTTAGTATTGTTTTAGATTTATATTCTGTACCGTTAACTTTAACCCATGCAACGCGAGTTAGAGTATCTTCAGAGCTAAGATTTAGTGCTGTCCTAATCTCACTGCATTTTTCAATTGAGATATCTCTACACGGCCCAAACTTTATTGTTTCATTCAAGTGACCTCTAAGAAAAATTTCATTTAGCTGCATCTGATGTTTATTTGCTAGTGTCAAAGTAATATTGCGCCTATTACATGAAGCACGGGCGGCTATTTTAGACAACCTATGTTTTGCTTCAAATCGCATCGACCAAAAGTTGACAATAGGTCCGTACTTAACTATAAATGATGGGTAATGAGTGAGAAAGTGGAATTTTGGGTTGAGATGATCGTTTGTTAATGTCAAATATAATTCAATTAGTTCCCCAACCAAACATTTTAACAACTCACTGGTATCAACATTAACTTTTAGACACAGTACTAGATCAATAACCTTTCTTAGGGTAATGTACAATATCCAGTATTGGTCGTTGGATGGCACGTACTCACCGATGAGCAAACCAAAATACCGAACCATTGTTAACATCTCAGAAGCTGAGAGCCTCATATTACGATTTGAAATATGATCCAAACTTAATAGACAGGGCTTGCTACTACTGTCGGGACCGTAGTCAAAGCAAGAAATTTTATTGTTTAAGACTTGAATTGAAAAATATTTTAAATCTGTTACATACTTTGATATCATAAAACACATTACATATTTGGCAACACCTTCAAGTATATCGTGCATTACATCAACCCCAATTTGTTCAAATAAACTAAATCCTTTTACATTAAGCCATACACATTTCTCTTTTATACCAGTATTAGAACTGTTATTTTCGGCCAACTGAATGTCATACTGTATGACATTCAGTTGGCCGAAAATAACAGTTCTAAATGTCATACTGAACCTGATTGCGAAGGAGATCAACATTTTCGTAACATTGTTTTTTTAATGATTCTTTAGGCACAGTGCAAATACAACAAGGGAAATTTGAAGAGAATGACTCATTAAATCCTGTAATAGCATGAATTCCTAAATTATCTCCAACAATAAGTGCAAGTTCAAAATACAGTTTGCCTTTGAAACAGGTTATGTCTATTTCTACGCCATTTTCTGACAAGAAGTTGAACTCTTCAATAATAGGTTGAAAAATTACACCATTCCCAAATGTAACTCTATCAGAGGAATGAAATAGCAATGCAAGAAAAATGTTAGTCAGTGAAGAAGCTCTGTGTGGTGGAATGCAACTAACTGAAACGTAAACTGCTCCTAATTTATGAATACCGGAATGACTTCCCAGAACATTTCCACTCTCATAATCGTCAAAGAACATAAACAGTGGAAATACAAGTTTACCTTCATTATTTTCCATTCGTTTAACCCAGTAGGTTCCTTAAATAACGTTCTCTATGATGCCATTGCTCGATTGACGTGATAATGATTCTATGTAATTAAGTGTTTCAGTCATGACACCATCAAGGGAAAAAAACTTTTGCAATGTATCTCGAAGTGGTATAAATTGTAATGTACAATCAGTCGGCTTGACATTCATCACACCGCGCTGTCTTACTGAAGACATTCTTTCGCCAATTATTATTTGTTTCGGTGCTACATAAGAACCCACAGACACAAAGTGTTTCATCCGCAAGTGTTCGGTTTTAAAGGAGTCTAAAGGAGACTGCACAGCTGACAAAAATCTATTTTTAAAAACAGTTACATCCTGACCATTCTGTAATGAGTTTAACATTTCGTCAAAAATATTTATAATATCCTGAGATAATCCCTCGCGCATATAAGACCTCATCCCTTCAACGACAGTCTGAACTGCGTTTTTTGGCAGCAGTGGATTTGCATACAATGCTGCCAAAAAATTAGACAACTGAGATCCTATCAAACTTTTTGAAGGTAATTCTGGACTATTGGTGCCAATATTAAGGCAAGGTTGAACTAAAATTTGATCAGGCGAGTTAGAGGTATTGGCTGCTTCAGGAATTAAACTACTTGAGCTATGTGTGCTTCGACAACCATGCTGACTGTTAAAATGTTTACGAAATGTGTTTACTAAGTGAAATGCTCTAGAACATCCATCATCAACACAATGGTATTCAGAAAAAGTGTGGTTACCATGAAAATAAGTAAAATGTCTAAACAAGCTCGAAACATCAGCCGTTACTGTAGCACAAATAAAACAAGTCGGCATTTTAAATCACAAGTTAAGACGTCAAATTTAGTGAAATTAAGTACTGATATTCACACCTATTTAGCATGTGGAACTTTACACAGTAGAAATGCCCAGGTCAGTCATTAGGGAATTCACTGATGTGTATACCTTGTCATATTTTGTTGTGAGCTTGTACAGTCCTTTTTGTATAAAATACCAGATGTTTGAGCTTTCTGCGGGATACTCTGCATTTAACGCAAATAGAATTTTGAAACAAACATCAACAGCATGGATTATTGAAGCGGATTCGTAACGAATGCTTGATGTTGAAGAGTATTTGACATTATTGATAACTGTGTATCTTGTGTGAATGTCCGCGATTGAAGTACCAATGATTATAATGTACGGTTGAACAGTATATCCTAAACTTGCCATTTTTTCCTTCCTAAGAGTAATGGTGGCTTCTAGATCCGCAGGCGATTTGATGTGAGTTATAAATCCTTGTAAGATTTCCAACTTCGATGGTCTCCACTGTTTTTTCGCTTTCGGCTTGCGAATAGTACTTGTTGTCATAAAAAACGCCAACGACATGAATGCAGCAGTGTTGATTGTATCATTGTCCACATCTGTTAACAAATTTACATTTATGTCAAAAATAAAATATAATAATAAAATACTAGTAATAGATAACCTGTAACCTTCCATCCAAAATGTTTCTGTTTTTATACTACATTGTATTTTTATATCAAACAGGCCTCTAAGTGTTGGCTACAGCCCCACTTATGCCTTTGTAAAGGACCGGGTGAAACCCGTGAAATTGGTTGAATAAAAATACTAATAAATAGACATATAAGTATATATATTATATTATCTTTTATATATATTATATTATCTTATATATTATATTATCTTATATAAATAATAAATAAATATTGCTGGACAGAACACACAGCATCGTCTAGGCCCAAGCTAAGCAGAGCTTGTGTTATGGGTACTAGACGACTGATATATTTAATATGAATATATACTGATAGATACCTAAATATATTTTTATTATACATATTTAACTACACCCAGACTCGAAACAAATCCCTGCAGATCATGCACAAATTTGTTCCGTTCGGGAATCGAACCCGCAACCGTTAGCGTCGCAGGCGGACCATCGACCGCTGCTGATAAATATGTAAATGTATACATACATCTTATACTAGCTGACGCCGTGAACTTACGTATCACCGTTTAAACATTCCCTGCATTTCCCCGAATAATTCAAAACCTAAATCAGCCAAATTGGTCCAGCCGTTCGCGAGTTTTAGTGAGACTAACGAACATCAATAGATTTTTATATATGTATAAGATAAAAAACGCCGTGACATGTCGCGTTAAAACTCGAGAACAGCTGGACCGATTTCAACCGGTTTCGGCTGACATTCCGTCTGTCGGGCGCGTCAGCTAGTATTGTAATAAAAATAGGTAATGGAGGAATTACCTTCAACATCAAGGTGGGCTAATATTTCTTTTAGCACAGGATCTTTATTTCTCTTCTTCGCAGCTTCTAGTATGTTTTCACGGTACAGTGGCCAGTTTTGAAATAATTTATCAGAGTTCTCGAAATACAGGTTGAAGTCAGCCAGCAACTATAAAAAGCACAAATAAAAAGTAATTATTAAGTGTTCCCTAGGTATTGTTTTATTAGGGTTAAGTAGAAGGTATAACTTTCTAACAGACTTCCCAAAAAAGCCGGAGGTTTTATAGCCGGACTTTATATAGGAGACCCGGTAAGTTGTCAAACCAGTGTCATCCAATCTTGATTAAATTTAAATGGGATCACATGGTAGGCATCTGCTTTCAAATACATAAACAAAAATAGTCGACTTGACAACCTCCTCATTTTTTTAAGTCGGCTTAAAACTAGATGTTCATAAATAAATTTAGGTGGATTAGTGATTCCAGTACCTATAAGTAGGTTGGTGTTAGTGTTAGTAGGTACTCTGGCTGAATTTAGGCCACACCTGACATGGCATTGGAAATTAAATTTAAATTATACGTACCAAATTCAGACCTTTGGGCTGTCCCAGTGCTCTGAACTCATTGAAGTAATCTGCAATTTGCATATTAGTTTCAGCATATTTTTGCAAGCGTGCCTTTCTTGTCTGACCCCAGTACAATTCAACTGTCATCCATGGGTCACACGAGTTTCTCAGCCATAAAAGATTCTCTTCTGTCTCTTCAATTGTAGGCTCAGGAAGACTTTTTGTTGCATCTTCAATTCTTGAGGCAGAATATGGTGATGGTGGATTACTGTAACATGATGAATTTGACGATTTCCGTTTTCTTGTGGTGATCAGGCCAACTTTAGCAAACTCTCTCCGCCGCTGCCTAAATGTGTCAAGTAATTTTCCCTTTGCCGCTATTTTATGAGCTGGACTGATGGAAATGTATGGTGAGAAATAGACCGGAGCACTCTCCTTTTTAAATATTTTTACAATATCATATGCCAACTGATAGAAGTGTTCACTTGTGATTTTTGCATCTGGGTTTTTTTGTAATTCCCTGTTTATTATAATATTGCAGAGTCTTCGTCTTGCTGAGTAGTCTAACAGTCCACTCTTCTCATAATTTATAAGAAGTGCTTTTCCTTCATTTGTAGATGAGAGGTAGTCATAGAGGCTTTGGGTATGTCCTTCATTGCATGCTTGTTCATATTCGATTTTATCTGAAAGAGTCACCTCTATCTTTCTCTCGTTTGATTTTTCACAACTGCTTTGTCTTTCATCTGAACTAGTTGATGCTGCTGGTAAAGTGATGTAGTTTGAATCATTTAACAGGTTTGAGAAGGTAAGATCTTCAACATTGTCAACTAAATCCTGAAAGAAAAAATAAGTCTATAAATATATTTATATAAGTAATAAGTCTTTATATATTCCTGGCTGGTGTGTATCTGACTGAGCGCATCAGCATTGCCATACAGCATGGGGCAATGCAGCCAGCCGTCTTGGGAATGCTTCCCACTGGTAGTGATATTGATCAGTTGAGCTAGGTATCTTTAGATCGTTTGTAACGGTCTAAAGAGAACCCCCAAAAAATATTATATGCTAGGTGTTCATTAGTAAAATTATAGGTAAATGCGAGTATGTCCAGTAGTGGACTAATATAGGCTGAAGATGGTGATGGTAGTAGGTAACCATGATTTATCTATTTCAATAAATAAGCTAGTGTAGGTAGTTACTTATGTAGAATTCTAGGTAAAAATAAGCTACCTCGGTGATATTACTTATTTCTAGTTACAACTTGAAACTTACATATGTTATTAGCGGTTGTTTGTTTATTCCATTTTTCAACCCTTGAATATGTGCTTCGAGTAAAGCACGATCTCCTATGGGAGAAATGAGCCCTTGTATGTGTTCTTTGGATAATACAAGCAGAGCATCCAATGTTATGCCTTCCTCTAAAATAAAACAGAGATAGATGAGCACACAAACACAAATTTTATTTTACATGGACACAGTAGGTACCTATTGATACTACATTAGTATTGTAGATAGACACAATCAGGCTGCTGGGAGCAAGTGAACTTTTGGCGTAGGTAGGTAGATATCATATTGTGGCCGATTAGTAGTGGATGATTGGTAAATAATATTATTTAGACTCGCCAAGCGTGGCGAGTAGGTAGGTAGGTACGTAGTGGCAAATTCCCCTCATGGGGAGGCTACCTATATTCAGCAGTGGACGTCCCACGACTGATATGAGAGATTTATGAATAAGTAGGTAGATACGAGAATTGCATATAATAATTAAGTATTTACTTACCTCTAAACTTCTCTTTGTATTTTGAAAGACCCCAAGTATCCAGATGGTCTTCCGACAGATTTATCGCCCATGACACGCCTTGCAATCACAAAAAACTTTCCAAAAGCAACCACAACACCCAGTCAGTTTATTGGCACACATATACAACAAAACACTTGTCTTGATTTCTTGCACGTGTCCGTCGCACACGCGGTCTATGTCAGTCATGGACCATTAGGTAGGTAGGTACACCATTGCAAAAATGCTTCACTCAAGTTCACCGCTTCACAAGAAATGGCGTCAGGACATAATGATCTCGTGCCCATCATGTCCCTGAGCGAGCAAAACCTGAGAGGCTGAGACCTCAAGACCCCGAGGGACATGATGGGCACGAGACGAGATGAACGCGACCGACCTCTTACTAGTTCGAAAATAGAATGAGCTAGAAAACAAAATGTCCTCCATGTAACTTCTTCGTAAATAAATTGTTTATGAAACAATAACAAAACTTTACTTACAAATTACTAAAGTGTTCAGCAACAAATTGCTATACACTACGGTACAGAACAACCAAACATTAGTTCAATTGTTGCTAATTTTTGATTAGACATTTCTAAAGTGGTTTAGTTAAAAACAGTTTAGTACAGAATTAATAAACATTAGTTGATAAATGAACATTTAGTTCCTGCCTGCAAATATTTAGCTATATTCCTTTAGCTACTACAGCTAAAGAGTTTGGTATCCAGATACTGGACCGTCGTCGTCGTGGCTGTGGTAGCTGAACCGGAAATTGGTTTACCTACCTATAGTAGCAGGTAGGTAGGTACCTGCTTAGGTGTTTTGACAGTATGCTTATGTAGGCACCTACTCATTATGTAAACAGCGCTATCGAGTCCTAACTAAGCAAAAGATTGTAAAGTAGGTATGTACCTACCTACACCTACTTGTATATTGTGTAGGTACTTACCTACCTATTGTGGGAACTAGATATCTGATAGAATATCCCCCTGTCTGGCAAAGTGCCGGGTCCTAGCTACTTTCTTAAATCTTTTCCACGATAAAAGAGAAGGAGTGCTAAAAAAAATACCTACCTACCTAAGACCTTGACGTGCCTGTGTAGGTATGAAGGTATCTGTCAATCGATGCCCGTCGCATCGTATAAACAAATGGACCTACTTAGGTACCTATTTCAATGCATTTTTTTTAAGCTGACGTAATTGATAGTGTTCTTAGCCATAACTTTTGAAGATTTGTTCAGGCGTTTAGTACCTACCTACTTAGTTACAGCTCATTTGCCACTTGATAGGTTTGCCTAAATTATGGTTATTTTTATTCGACTGCGGCAAAGCGAAAAAGGGAGGGTTATGTGTTTCATTTGTATGTCTAGGTACGTACCCACATACTACGGGTGAAACACATAGCCATGTATGTAGGTAGGTATGCAAGTATGTTCCTATGTCCGTCTCTATGATCCCCGTAACTACTAATCGGCTAAACGCGAGTAGGTATAAACGGCAAAATGTACGGTCCCAAAAAAAAATCTTTTGCGTCCAACTTATCGAGTGTAGTATCAAAATGAGGGTAAGTAGGTACCTATTTTGAAAGCTTATTACATAAAATACATCTTTCACATTTAAATGAAATTTGGTAAGGAGGTACCTACCTACTTACAAGAAATAAATAATAAATAAATAAATATTGCTGGACAGAACACACAGCATCGTCTAGCCCCAAGCTAAGCAGAGCTTGTGTTATGGGTACCTACTAGACGACTGATATATTTAATATGAATATAAACTAATAGATAAATATTTTTTATTAAGTATACATATTTCAAACAACACCCAGACTCGGATCAAATCCCTGCAGATCATGCAGAAATTTGTTCCGTTCGGGAATCGAACCCGCAACCGTCTGCGTCAAAGCAATGATAAAAGCATTTTGAAATCGGTGCATACCAACGTTTCATTCAAGTTCGCAATTTGGCACTTGTTTTCTAGTAAATACGTACTTGACGTAGGTAGGTACTACAATATGTATAACACCCAAGTGTGTGTGTGTGTGCGAGGCCAGCCAAACAGTGTTGCTATAAATTACTAACCGGAGTTAGTAATGAATAGCACATTTAATAAAAAATAGCTAATAATAGCTAAACAATTTGGTAAATACGTACACTTTAGTAATTACTTACCAAATGCTTCATTTCTTAGTAACTCAACAGGTTTTAACTAAAATGAAAATGTAACCACAGCTAAATAGGTTTAGTAAACAGAGCTGAGCTTTAGTAAAAAGTAACTATAGTTTGGTAAAAATTGATATAGCTAAACTGTTCAGTTAACCTATTTTTTTCAGTGTTTATTCATTTATGTCGAATATCATGTTCCAAGGTGCGAGTGAAACAAAACATGGCTGTTTTATTTATTTTTGAACGTGTCACATGCAAAAAATGAGCAATGTCAAATTGTTACTTTTGGTCATCTTATAATGCTAACAAATACAAAAGTTCTATCGAATACGTCAAAATACTTTAAGTTGGCTATCAACTTAATTTTGAAGTTTTATGTTAATCCCATAGTTCGAGAAAAGAAAAATAGGATGGATGGTCACTATCCAAAAACTAACTTGTGACAACCTGCATCATAACGAAACAAAACGGTATTATATATCGCACTGTTAACATCGTAAGTAAAAAAAGATAGGTATATGCATTTCATTTCTGATTTTAGTTCGGCCAGGCCTCCGTCACTCCATGTACTTGCGCGCTATAACTGCCTACCGCCCAGCCGAGCGGTCTCGGTCCGCCGGCGGTTCAAATTCAGTGCGGTTTTCGCAAGCGAAGCGCGCGCACGCCGTTCAATTTTAATAGTGCTGTTCGTTCGTACGCGTATTACGATGCCGTGTGGTGCCTTATGTGCTGTAGATGGGTGTAAATCAAGCAAAAGAAGGGATAAACACCTAACATTTTTCCATTTACCTGTCAATGAAGAATGGTAAGTGATAAATTATTACTAGTTTTTGTCGTTTAATTTTTTTTCCATTCACATACCGTCATTAGAGACATAATTAAAAGACAGTAGGTGTGCGGACACCGGTATCCACTTAGAATTTGACAGTTTAATAGGTATATACTAAGCATTAGCTTGCCTTTCAGACACAGATTTACATAATTTTGTTGCATAGAAACGTTATACCACAGAATAATTAATAGTACAAGGTACAGAAGATGCACTCTTCGAAAGAAAACATTCGAATATAAACTGCTAAACTAACAACTGCAATAATGTTCATAAAACATTGCAAAGCACGGACGTGACCTTCAAAAAATGTGCCTACAAGTCCTTGACGCGCTCGTAACGAATCAAAATGCGCTTTAAGTCTGTGTAGCGAGAGTTCTTTTTCTTACGCCCGATGAAAACCTTTGAACAAGCCGCGTCTGTTGTAAGGTGACTTGTTGCGAGAAAACGAATCAAATTAATTAATCTTAATAAATTTGATTCGTGATAATTGGTAGTAGTACAATACACCTAGATATGTACAACTAGGAACTAGATATATTTTTTTATTTTGAAGGCCATTGACTTTTCGCGTGAAAACTTTCGAAAACTGCAGTGTTTATGTATTTTTGTGTGAGAGTGTTACACTCGTTAATAAAATAACTTACGGCTTAGTGCTTTATTTGAAGTCGGTTCTCTTTTTTTAAGGCTTTTGTTTTCATTTCTAGTGAACATCTCCGAAGATCATCATCAAACTAAGAAGTATTATACTTATTTTAAAACGTTCTCCTAAATGTAACAAATCCTTTTCTGAAAACCGCATCGATATCGGTTTAGCCAAACGCGAGATTATCGCGCACAAACATACATACCTACAAACCATACAAGTCAAACATCTCAGTTTGGCCTGTATGTCTGATCACCTCCTTTTTTTTAAGTTGGTTAAATATTTTATAAATGATAAAATTTTTAACTGCCACATAAAAGTCGGAACATATTCACAGTTCTCAATAACATAGATAAAAATTTATGTTAATTTAATTTTATCGAAGAGGCAGGCAGCCCTGCGATTACTGTGGAATCGCGCGGTGCGAAGCAATCACTGATGTACGCTTGAGCATTTAGGCGCATTTTAGCATACAGTGGTTGTTGACGCGAGGGAGTAGGCTATTATCGTAATAGGTATTGGAAATTTTCTACTGAGTGAAGTATCTGTTCTTATTCAGTAATCTGTGGTTCGGCTTCCATGCCCTGTTATTGTTTCGAGGAGCATGCCCACCGTGCCCACTACGGTGCATCCGCGCTTGCGTTAGTATAGGGGCTCGTTGTCACATACCAAACCATAAAAATTAAAACTAAATGCAACAGGTACCTAACCTGTACTTATAGTACGGAATCTACGTTTGAGTATAGACCTGAGTAAACTTTGTTTGGCGTGCATACCGTCATACCGACTTTAGTTCCGTTCAACCTTCTGCTTCAAACATGTACCTAATTCGTTCTGAAGCAAAAAATATGGAAACTAATTATAGCTTTACTAGTGCTGGGTGCAAAATCGACTTTAGTTTTAATCGATATTTATTACAAGTTTATTAAAATTACTTTAAAGCTAATCTGAAGGCAGACGACAGCTCGGACGCGATTGGAGTATTGGTCAGGCGGGCGATTAAAGCATCCGAATATCGAATCATGCAGTATAATCTCAAAATGGCGATAAAAGACCGAAATGAGGAGATCGTGAAGGCTATGGCAAAGGCGTGGACCTGAGGCCGGTACTTCTGACCAATAGCGTACAGCATCAGGAATAAATGTTGTTAACTAGCAATAAGATCTAAAATATTTAAAAAAACATGTATACATGCATATTTTTTTTCTTATTTGGACTCACTTTAGTTTTTAAGCAATTTTTAACATGAATGTTCATTGTGATGTTTAGAGAATAAATCTCTAAAAATGTAATCTCTTTTAGATAAAAATGAACCCCTATTTCTCCCGGTCACGCTATAGCTTGAGAACGGATGTACCGATTTCTCTTATAAATATACAAATCTAAAAAAAGGTACGGACCAAAGAGTCTGTACTGTGGTAGAATATATACAAAAAAGCCAATCTAAAAACTCAACGTCTATAGCTGTTATTACTTTCTCTAGCTGTTATTGCTTATAGGGTTCTTGTTTACGACAGATGCATGAATCGTAAAATTTGAATAAACTACTAATACTCAAATATACCAGCAAACTAAAATCGAAAAGTACAATTCGTGTGACCTACGCTGTATTCACTTCACACCAGACACACGTAAAGGGTATTTGTTGCTAAAACTAAAAAAGTAGCTATGATTACTTTTTTCAAACACAAATTTATCTTAGTTACGCCCTTTCCCTGTAAAAGCATTCTGACAAACCATGCGACCAATTAATTAGTATCGTAGCATACGTAGTAGTAAAGTCAAAGTCAAAGCAAAATAAATTATTTATTCAATTTAGACATCAAAGACGCACTTATGAACGTCAATTTTTCATTATAGTGTACTTTAAAGTCTACAGCCGCGTTCCAAAATATATAGAGCGTACCGAGAAGAAGCGGCAAGAAACTCGGGGCCATTATTTTTATATAGATATTTTACAATGTTTCTAATTAGGTACTACACATAATAGCTCCAGTATGTTGCCTTACAAAAGAGAGCATAATAATGGTATCAGTATGGCAAGACACGCTACACTTTGACATCTTAGTACACGAGTAGATAGATCTTGAGTGATCAGTCCCAAGCTGTTTTATCCTCCAAGTAATCCGAAATTTCGTAACCTTTTTGACAGAGTTTAGTTTTAATAGTTATTTTACATACTAAAAAAATAGCCAAATCTTGGATAACATTGGGAACTTTATTATAGAATCATATACATTGTTCCATAAAAGAATGACTTATTCTGTGGAGACGCGTACGGATAACTTGTGCTTATTTCGCGTGTTGATGGAATGAGCATCACTCCTTTTATCAAAACTGCGAATGTTTTTCTTTACATACATTAGATCAGTATTTCACTGAAACAAGTCCAAGGGGATATACTTGTGTAAAATTCACGGTATTGGAGGTATTTCGTACGTTCAGAATTCCACGTAAACCAACAAAAGATATTTACGAAATATCTCGAGCTATTATCGACCACTGCAGTGTCTCTTGCACCGTGGTTGACCGAACTATTTAACCGTTGTTTGGAAACTGGTACTTATCAGCGATCTCTTAAAACAAATAAAATCTCACCTTTAAAGCGCGATGATAAGGACGCGTATCGCCCAGTATCCATCATTGCCGCTGTCGCAAGTGCTCGAAAATGGGATCAGTACCCGGCTCACTAACTTCCTATCATCAACGGGTGCACTTTCGGAGCGTCAATTGTACCGTGCGGGTCTATCGACCACTTACACGTGAGGTCCTTCGCCACGTGCTAGATGCTTGGGAGTGGAGACGCCATGTCGCACTCCTCTGCTGCGACCTATCGAAGCCTTTCGACGTCACAGATCAGAGCGTCAATTCTTCCAAGCTTCGGTACTACGGCATCAACGATAAGACCCACTCGCTCTTGACAGATCTACTGCGGAATCGGTCACAAGTAGTGATCAGCGACGGAGGCGATACCAAATCTGACTCTCTGGGCACAGTAATGGGTGTGGCACAAGGATTATCCGTGGCAAACATCCTCTTCACGCTACTAATCTACGACCTACCAGAGTACGTGACAGCTCCCGAATCGTTTATGTGCTTAGATGACGTACCTGTGGTTGTCTGCGCTCAGTCTGTAAGCGACCTGAAGCTGCGGTTGAACGAAGCCGTACAGCAGGTGTCGCAGTGGTTTGACTGGAACGGGCTTGCATGGAATCTAAAAAATACGCACTTCATTCACTTTCCTATCTCAAGCCGATAAATTCGGAACCTTACCGTATCTGTATAGTGCAATCCTCCACCTTTTTAGGTTTTGAGATAGACCAAGGTCTGACCTGGACCACACACATCGATAAACTATGCACTAAACTGGTAAGCGCTTGTTATGCGTTGTATTGTATGTAGGCTTTCTCGCGCAGTGTCCGCGGATGTCAAGTCAAGTCAAAAATCATTTATTTAATTTAAGCATCAAAGACACACTTATGAACGTCAACTTTTCATTATAATGTACTTTAAAGACTCTACCGCCGCGTTCCAAAATATATAGAGCCCACCGAGAAGTAGCGGCAAGAAACTCGGGGCCATTCTTTTTATATAGAAGTTTACAATGTTTCTACTTAGGTACTACAAATATTACATTTTATGGGTGGAGAGTGACAGCTTGCCAGAAGTGGAGTATTCCAAGCATCTTTATCTTCTATATAATGTCAAACATTATAGTAAGCTTTTTTTATTAAAACGTTTTTTACAGTCAACTTGAATTTGCCCTCTGTGAGCTCAGTTATGTGTTTTGGGATTTTATTGTAAAAACGCACACAATTTCCTAGGAATGACTTATTTGTCTTCGCAAGTCTAAAACTAGGTACAGCTATTCTATTTGTATTTCTAGTATTAAAAGTGATCACTATTTAACTTATATTTATGTAAAATTTTACGAACATACATTATATTTTCAACATATTCGTATTAGGGAGGCAACGTTAATATATTGATTTCTTTAAATAAATCTCTCAAAGATTTTGCGTCAATTTTAATGCCTAGGAAAACTGTTGCCTTTTCCATTACGATTTTAACTCCATCTAGCGTAACAATGGACTCCAAATATGGAACAGTAGGCAAAGAAATTCACAGCTTTTAGAATGGACACTGAATGTTCCTTACATAATATATTTTGTAGTGTTAAAGGTGTCACATTCAATTAGTGAACCGAATAATTAAAAAAAAAAAAAAAAAGAAAACTTCAAACATTTTGTCTTTTTTGAATTCAGAAGTAAATTATTAGTTGAGAACTATTTAGAGATATAAGATAGAGCGTTGTTTACTTGAATTAGTGTGCTATCTTTCCTATCTACTTTGAAAAACAGAGATGTGTCATCCGCAAATAAAACAATATCACAAAGATCCTTGGCCATAAATGGCAAGTTGTTAATGTATACTAAGAACAAAAAAGGCCCTAAAATGGACCCTAGTGATGTGGTAAGCACCTGTGCAGCCGTACATTCGCTTCTCCAGTATGGGGCGGAGCTTTGGGCGCACGCCGCTGACAAGTAGCGTGCGTTCCGAATGCAGAAGCGTGCTGTGAGAGCGATCGCTAAAGTATCTAGGATGACGTCAGTAAAACCGTACATCTCTCCAAGCGTCTTTATGACTTTTAACTTGATAAACGAAAAACTACTGAAACGATTCAAAAAATCCTTTTACTAGCAGAAAGCTACATTATGCCTGAGTAAGATACGCTATACTTAATTCATCATCATCATCATTATCATCTACCACAACCCGGTTGAAACCGCGGAGCGCAGTTTGTATTACTATAAACTGATAATGGAGAACGACAATACGAGCTCCACTGCTCCGAGCCAATTGTAGTAGAAACAGATACCTAACATGTTTTTTTCCATTAGGTATATTATCAAATCGACTCGATAAGTGGATTTTCAATCAAGTGCTCAGTGTCATGACAGTAGTGGCCAAGAAGTCTGTCATCATCATCATCTCAGCCGTAGGACGTCCACTGCTGAACATATCCCTCCCCCAAAATTTCCAAAAGGACCGGTTGGAAGCGGCCTGTATCCAACGTCGTCCTGCGACCTTTATCAGGTCATCTGTCCACCGTATCGGACCTACGCTGCGCTTGCCGGTCCGTGGTCTCCATTCCATAACCTTCCGACCCCATAGGCCATCTGTTATGCGTGCTATGTGCCCTGCCCACTGCCACTTTAACTGGCTAATCTTCTGGGATATGTCGGTGACTTTTGTTCTTCTACGGATCTCCTCATTTCTTTATCTCTTATGAGGCCCATAGTAAGAGACCACGTTTTAGTGCCATAAGTCATCATTGGTAACACACATTGGTCGAAGAGTCTTGTCTTGAGGCACTGGGGTATTTTTGACGAGAAGAGTTCGCGAGCTAGCTAGTATTTAAAAAGACTATCATTAACGTTATGTCTGAGTCCGTTTTACTAAAGTGATGGATGCATTACCCGAACTTTCTTAGGTGATTGGTGAGGAAACCCAAACACAATGTTTCATCGTTTTATGCATTTTGCCTGCACTCGTACTAACGTAAGTACAAACACTTATCGGTGAATAATCCACCACTATTACACGTCAAAACTAGAAGAAACAAATCTAGGACAGGTAAAAAGAATTAACTATATTGTTAGGTTTCGTTCCCGCCAAAATAGTTTTCATCACACCTATTCGAATATGACAATTAGTTTCAGAGAATAGCGGGAGAAAAATTGTATTTTGTTCGCATGATCGTTTTCATTCATTCTTCTGATTCGTTCATTAAAATCTAGTAGGCTATGCCATCTCTCTTCTGATTGGTCCAATGAAATCTAGGCCATGTCCGTTTGCAGAGCTCTACGGTCCTATTTTTCAAAAAGGTATATTACTTTACATATCATTCACGAATTGACAAAATATGGCCAATTTTATCATATATTTTAAGTTTTCAAATATAATAAAGTAACACAAAATAATGGACGAAGTATAAAAAGCACTTAAATATTTAGTAAACTATTTGAAATTAGCATTTAGCAGGAAAAGTGCCCTGAATGCTAACTACATTTTATCGTTGAATTGCTAGTTATTTATACAAAATATGTACTAGCATTCTGGTCGCCTGACGCCTCAACCAAAAGTTTGTCCACGTCCCTGAATACTTCGTATGCGCCTAAACCCCACGCAAACAAACTTTCTACCCCAAACGGCACAAATATGTAGCCTCCATCATGGTTGGCATATTTGCGCCGTTTAAAGTTTTGAGCACTTGTCGCTGCCACATCAACGTGAGCGTAAGTTTCTAAAAGATGTAACAATGCAAATGTATCGATAAAAGTAGCATCTACAACACGAGGCCGTCCCATCTTCCAAAGAACATGTGTCATTCCATCAGGCCTCTTACCGTCGCACCGTATCAATCCATTAGTTTCTAGAACTGACGGTACGCCAGCACTGACAAAAGCCCGACGGATAACATCGTTCAAGCTGACATGTCTGGAAAATCGAACTCACTCTTACTATATGAGAGAAAGTGTATTGATAATTTTTTTTTTTTTTCGTTTTTAATATTTATTAATTATTTGTGTTCTATTTATACAGTCCTCAATTTTTATAGATACAAGTTTCATCGCTTCCTTTGAGTTGTTGTTGTCCTCAAATTGTGTGTCCCGTGTGTGGGCAAAGATATTTTGTGTTCGGGCAGCCCTGTTCACATTAGAAGCTTACATTTTATTTCTTGAAATTATTTTGCAATAACAACAATATTGGGCTATACTAGTAATGGTGATGCAATTGTTATCATTTCGACTATATCATCAGACAGATCGTTCAGTTTATTCGATTACAATTTTATCGAGATTCAATCGATTTATAATTTGTACACTTCATTTTAAATTGCACGCACTAGTACAGGCTTACCGACAATGGTTTGCCATTGTTACTCGCGCATTCAAATTTGTGTTTCGAGGTGATGCTCGTAAGCACTAACTTGTAACAGAAGAAATAATATAAAAGTAAAATGTTTACAAAAATCATTTTTATTGGTATTTTATGTCTATTATGCCAAGGTAAACAATTTATATATTTAAAGTATATTCGCTTATTTAATCATATATTATAAATATCTAAGAAATAAACCGCGTTGGACCGTACTGTCCATCTGGAATATTATTTATTTGTGCTGTTTTAGTTTTTAGTAACTGCTGCTAAGTAAAAAGTACAACTTGCTTTAACCCTTAGCAAAGGCCAAAACAAAATCAGGTACGTCGACACACATTTTGAAAACGATCGACATTAATTATTAAACAATTTCCCAGAAAATTTGGTTATAGCACCGAGTTTAAACTTAAGAAGAACTTTTGCACAGTATTTTAAAATAACCTAGATGACTTCTTTGACTATTTTTGATTTATATTTTAGAGCTGATGTGGGTTTCCGCTACCCATAAATACTGTGAAAACTTCAAACGTTCATGAAAAAACCACGTGGGTTCAAAATATCAGCCTTTAATGGTAGTTTAATGGATTAATCATAGTAGAGTCCAGTAGAAGGGACTGATTACATACAGATATACTACATATATCTGTATGTAATGACAGTCTATATACAGATTTCTAAAACTTGATTTACGCTCACATGCCCTTTATGGTTTTTGTACAACGCAAATTATAAATATAACAGCATAAGTTATATTAATGTCATATATGGATATCGTCAATCGTACTTGGGGATAGAATGGCAATAAATTCGCTTACACATGATCTTGGTTATTCTAATCACCAAGAACATACAAAATAATGTTAAAAAGTGTTTTTGGAGATAATATTTATTGCCATGATTGGCGAAATTTCAATATAAAACAATGATTATGCAGTATTCTAGCACTGAGGGCACACACGTGCAATAGACTGTTAGATTTTTAAGCTAAAACACATTTTGCATTTTAGACGTCGAGCTCAGGAGGAAGCACGCACAGGGCATTGTGACTTCAAGCAAAAAGCGCTCTAATTTAAGTATGTCTTAATTACTCTGAAACTAATGCCAAATTTTAATATCTTTTAACCCATACATTTATATATACAATTATATCATATTCTATCAAGAAAGACTTTTCCTATGCAATAAACCAGCATTGAACCGCGGCATCGATCACAGAAGTCTCTGTTTCGATTAAAAAAGAAATACTTTGCTTTTAAGGATTATCTGTTTATTTTGTATTAACTTAATATGTATACTTTGTCTACAGCAAGAAACTTCCGATTTGACTACGAATTCAGCGAGCAAGCGGGAGGCTGGCTGAAGTACCACGTAATTCCTTCAAATTGGGATGCAGCCAGGCTGCAATGTCATGCAGAAGGTAAGCACAGCAGTTGATCAACCGCAAAAGAGATATGAATGAAATAGCGCATCATAAGTATTGAGTACGTATTATGGAGGAACTATTTGTAACGAAACTCTTTTAATACGACTTCAAAAATAAGAAGGTTCTAAATTCGTCGTAATCTACCGATAGCCAATACGGAACCGGTGGAGATACTCAAGCAATGCCCAAGTCTCGATCGAGTCGAAGGCCTTCTCATAGTCCATAAACGCTTAATAATGAGGCAGGTTATACTCTTCGGCCTTCTGTTTAACTTGCTGTAGCGTTTGGATGTAGTCTATGTAGTCTATAGAACTAAAGCCTTTTCGGAAACCGGCTTGGTCTGGACTCTGGAATTCATCAAACCTGCGACTGAGATGGTTTGTGATACCTCTTGAAAACAGCTTTATAAATATGGATCAAAAACGAGATGGGTCCTTAATTCTTCAACAAGGAGTTGTTACCTTTTTGAAGAATAACACCATCACACCCTTGTTCCATGCTTCTGGATTGATCCTTCAAGTATGACGGTGTTAACGAGCTTCTGAAGAACTTTAAGTATTGGTGTTCCAACCGATATCAGAAACTCTGATGTCATACCGTCACCACCTAGCGCCTTATTGTTCTCAAGTTGTTTGAAGGCCATCCTAATCTCATACAGTCTGATCTTTGGTATAATATCGAGTTAGCTTGGCTCTTGGGTCTTTGGCCGAGCTGCTAACAGGTTTAGCAACCGAGATGTATAGCTGTCCATAGAACCTATCTCAACACTTGTGCTTTGATCGACGCTACATTGCCGTCTTCTCTCTACCTACAGCTTTGTCAACTGGCTTTGCCACTTCTAACCTAACTTCGCGTTGAAGTCCCCGATAACAACAAGGAAGTGCGTTTCAGAGGTATGTCTAATGTCCCGACTAATGTCCTCATACATATAGTCTACATCATCATCATTCAGGTGCGACTTTGTCGCTGCGTATACCTGAATGACCTTAAGCAAATATCTTTTATGACCCTGTTGGAAACGATATTAATTGTAACAATGTTACGTACAATTTGAAGCAAGCCGGCACCCCACGGGAAATTATGGTTGTTTATTGGATAAGAGAGGATTATGTGATTGGATATGGGAGTCAGAAGATAATTATTTAAATATTATAAACTCGTATATATTACTTATGTTCCTTCGAACAAGTTGACTGTAAAAGTAATTTTAATAAAAAAGGATATTATAAAGTACGACATTATATAGAAGACAAAGATGCTTGGAATACTCCACTTCTGGCAAGTGAGTTTCTTGCCGCTTCTTCTTGGTAGGCTCTATATATTTTGGAACGCGGCGGCAGAGTCTTTAGATTACATTATAGTTATTATTGACGTTCATAATTGCGTATTTGGTGCCTAAATTGAATAAATGATTTTGGTTTTTTGAGTTATTCAGGTGAACTGATGATGGAAGGTACAACTCCTTGTTAACTAATAATTTATCAACAACGTCGAGTCTGAAACTGTTTGAGTTGATATCTTCAATAAAATAATAATAGTCGGATTTAAATAGTTGCACAAATCTTTCAAATTCCTGTAGCACGTTTGACTCTAGGAGTCCTTCCGAGAGATCTGAGAATTTGCGTGGCTTTATCAACACATCGCAAAATACAAAAACTATGAAATATATACTGTTACTCACTATTATTATTACGTACTCTAAATTAATAATAATGTGGTCAATTAAGTGGTATTATCCAATTTTATCAAATATATTTTTTGTATGAACGTGGTTTTCAAATTAACTTGAACTCACGGTACTTGTATGGCTATATTGAATTTTTTATTACTTTAAAATTTCTACTCACATACTCTAAGGTCCGTGCCATTTTTTACCTTTTTAATAACTTTATTTAAAGTAACTATTTAAATAAACTACATCATCAGCATACCAGTAGGGAACATATACTACACCTTACATATTTTTTTACAAGATTTTTTTAAACTTATTCACCAAGAAGTAAAATAACAGAATAAGTCGGAGAAGAAAAGTTCTCGAGTGGCGACCACGCGCCGGAAGACGTAGTGTAGGACGACCTCCCAAAATGTGGACCGACAACCTCGTCGTCAAAACAGCGGGGAATCGCTGGATGCAGGAAGCAAGTAGCCGTTCCAAGTGGCGTTGTAGGGTGGAGGCATATGTTCAGCAGTGGTCATCTTCCAGCTGATAATGATGATGAAAGAACAGAGTAAAAAACAAAACTACATAAGGTATTCCGAGCAGACGGGTCTCCGTAAGCAGCACCCGTTCACGAATTAGAGAGTTTGGAGAGTTTGATATCCTAAATAGATTTATTACGTAACCGTTGATGATACTATGATATACAGGTTGTTTGGTAGAGGGACCGACAAACCAACTGAGCGTGTTCGGGGGACCACTTAGAGAATACAAGTTGGCCAAAAAAAAATCCCCGACACCCCAATTTTTTTTTACTAAATCAGTTAGTTAGCTCTGTTTTGTATCCAATTTTGCTTTGCGTGGCCTGAAGGTGTATTAGAGACCAAATTCAACTAAAAACATCCGGTCTAAAACAGATTTTACAAATGTTATGGTGGTAAATAGGTAATATACAATTTCGGAGAAAAAGGGAAAAATCACAAAAAAAAGTTAAACATATTAGGGGGTCGGGGATGTTTTTTGGCCAACTTGTATTCTCCAAGTTCTCCCCGAACACGCTCATTTGGTTTGTCGGTCCCTCTACCAAACACCCTATATATGATAGATACTGTTTCTTTTTCATTGAAACATTTTTACAACTAACTTTATTTTTATCACTATGTGCAATATTATATATCTCTTTTAGGATTTTATTTTAAAATGGCTTCTACTGCATGAGAATAAGATTCTAATGACTTGTAACTTTTAGATGTAGCAGTAAAAAAACTTTCAAAGGGGCAATTGGTCATCGAGGCACCAACTTGTATCAATGTAATTTTTAACAGTCATTTGAGGATACATTTGTACATAGCAATTATCTAATTCGTGACGATGGCGTCATCTGTCGAGACAATAAAGGTACTAAGTCCATTGTATTTCAATGGGTAGATTTTTAACGGTTTTTTGCATAAGGTAGGTACGATCTTATCCAAAACTGCAGTGGCATTCAAAGAGTAATCAATTGACGTTCTATACAAAATTACACTTATATTTTTGTTTTATTATTCTCTTTATTTTCTCGGATTTCATCCGGTCCTTTACGAAGGCATAAGTGGAGCTGCAGCCAACACTTAGAGGCCTGTTTTGTATAAAAAAATACAATGTTGTGTAAAACAGAAACATTTTGGGTGGATGGTGACATGATAAATATATTACAAAAATGGGTAAAATGACAAGGCTATTGATATGAACTTATTAGTGTTAAGGAAAAGAGTGGGCTATGCATGAGACTACGACACCTGCCAATTTCAGTCTCATTTTCATTATTATTTTTATTTTTATTAGTATTATAAAGAGCAAAGATTTGTTTGTTTGAATTGAATAGGCTCCTAAACTACTGCACCGATTAAAAACCCGCGGAGCACAGCTAGTATTAAATATAGTTCGTAAACAAATACACGCCCACACACACGCCCACATTAACATAGCCTGCGTATATTATATACACAGATTATACCTGAACTATTTAGATATGAAACATCGATATTGTTATTATTTTTGTTTAAAAAATATTCATAGCGTTATTATTATACTACTTTATCGACTATAACATGCTAATGTTATTTTAAGTTTAGCTGTAAATTTATTATTTATTTCAGTCATGTCCGTTAAATCTCAAGAAAAAGAGAACATAACCAATCAAATTCCCAATATTGATAAATAAAAACGAACTCATGGGTCGAAAAACACTGGGCTACACGACCTTCAACAACAAGGCCGCTGCCAGCCCGAGAAACCACAACGTGAGATTTCAAATAAAAACTAAATAACATCTGACCTTAGTGAAGAAAACATCTTATATTGTCTATTTTTTATTGGCGGCTACTACCAAGAATATTTTTTGGTTAACCTCATCATTAAATTGTTGTTGTTATGGTTGAGGTGGCACCTAGTCAAAACTTGGGCTAAGGAAAACCCTTTTTTAAAAACTAAAATTAAAAACTAAGTGTTGCCGATTCGGAGGCTGATTTAATAATGAATAATAAAATTAACAAAAGAAATCTTAACAGCTAACTTAACCTACCGCAGGACAACGAGAAGTCTTGGTCAGCATTACATGTAACTGCTACATGATACTGCAGCTACTGCTGAGCAAGCCCTCTAGTCGAGCACGGAAGGGCGAGGGGGATGTATAACTCCTCCCTCCCTAAGAGGGAAATTATCGGAAGGTTCGATTATAGAGTTTTCCGACAATTTCGCAAAAACACATATTTTTATAAACTTATTACGAAACACATAAAATACAAAAAATACAAAACTAAATATAACTAGACCTAACATGATATAAACTAACACACTGATTTTTGAGTCCGTTTCTCTTTTTTGTACACTTTCGAGCACTTCACTATTTTTCAACGCATAGGACATATATTTAACCTCGTCCAAGTTCACTTTATGCATGTTGAGTGCACGCGCACTTAATACACTTGCGTTTGGTCTTAGTTGAGGTAAATTTATGATTGGGAGTGGCGTCGCAGCTTCAACGTCTATGAAGGCACGGTGGTGACGAATTTGGATTCCGTTAATCTCCAAATCACAAGGCTCGTCGATGGTTACCAAGTACGTGCCGTATACAGGATATTTAGTAGTCTCTTCAACACATTGCTTGTTGAGTGTGGTTTTCAGGTTCGTATAGAGGATCCAGTGTTCAGTATCAATTCTTTGGACCTTCACATCTTCCAACTGAATTGGGTACTGTCTGCAGCAGGTAAGGTTGTCCTCATACTTCATGAGTTGTCTTCACAGGTGGATCCAGCGTATAGGGCTCTGTTATCGTCTGTGCACAGGAAGTGGTCTCCAGCAGCTAGAGGACGGCATGGCTGAGTGATCGGTAAGTATGTCTTTCCTTTCGCCAAAAGGTAAGGGTATTATAACTAAGGTTGTATTTTCAGGTTCATGGAAAACAGGTAAGGTATACATTTTAAAATAGTTATAATTGTAATTATCAGTAAGGGGAATTTGTAAGATAAACGTAATCTGGTTTTTCTTTATGAATGATTTTACACAAATTGTTTCTTCTAACTAAATTTGATTCAATTGGTTCATAAACCAAGTTTTCTGTCTTAGAAATAATTTTTAGGTGATCTAAAAGTTCGGTAGAGTTCACAATAGACTGATGTAATATAGAGCTTTTACTTAATGCTAGTGCCGTCTCTAATTCGCTCAATTTTATAAAGATAGTTTGGAAGTTACTTATAAATAAACTATATAATCCTAATATATAAGAAGTCAGAACAAAATTAGTTTCCTTATTTACTATGTCTTTTATTGATGCTTCAACCTTTTTAAGGCGGGCATCAAGAATAATTGTATTTTCACTAAGCAACTGTGAAGTGTTAATGAGACTGTTCAACGCTTGGGAGATAATGGTAGCCTTCTTTGAAATAATAACTTGATTTTGGTTTATTTCGGATATTAATTGGTCATATTTTAACGCGTCATCGTGATCTAGATTTCCTGTTACAATTTTTATAATAGAACCCAATGGATTAAGGATTCCTCTTCTAAAACGTTGCGGCATTAGTTGGCGATATTTATCTATAGTTATGTCGCGTAGATATTCGACATGCATTAACATGCTTATAAAGTCATGGGGAAACGGTTTGTTTAACGAAACTATTCTATTAAATTCAGTAAATTTCCTTATCACAAAATGTAAGTCGTCGTGAATACTATTTAAGCTAAGAGTTTTAATAATAGTCCATTTATCGATTTGCAGATACGCTTGACCTTCTTTTACCGGCAGGAGTCCTGGATTCCCTTTAAGTGATTGCAGATGAAGGGCGACTGCTGACGTCACTAGTGTCAGAATGCACCACCTGCGGAGGGCGTTTTATATTTTTAATCGGTGCTTTAGTATTTTTACGTTCTGTTTCTACCTTAATAGGGACTACATTCCTTTCAATCTCATCCACTACTTCCGCTTTCTTGTACCTTGCCTTATCCTTACTTTTTCTTTTATTTATATCTTTCACAAATACGGTTTTGCCTTGCGGGAGTTCTATATTGATTTCACCACCTCGTTTGTCCCTAATCTTTTCTTTATTTGCTGCTAATTTTTCTGCTATTTGCTTATACAAACATTTTGTGCGTTTTTCGTGGTCTTTTACTAGCTGGTGCGTGTAGGACTTTTCAAATTCTACATTGAAAGGATTGTCTGTGTCTGTATGTCCGAAAACGACCTCGAACGGAGTGAGACCTGTAGTCGAATGAATCGTGTGGTTGTACCCCATTACTGAATACGTCATAATTGATGCTGCATCGGTGCATTTTTCCTCATATTTCGCTAGCCTGTATATTTCTATTATAGTCGAATGGAAACGTTCGATCAGTCCCATGGAGTTAGGGTTGTTCATTGTACCTACATGTCGTTCTATTTTATGTATGCCTAGAAACTCTTTCATTAACACATTATTGAACTCCATTCCAGGATCCGAACTGATCTTCCTAGGGATGCCGTAAAATGAAAAGTATTTCATTAGGGCTCTTACAACTTCTGGTGTCGATTTGTTAGGGATCTCGATCGCTTGACCTAACTTACTGAACGCGTCGATAAGGGTCAGGTAATGTTTGCCCTCAATGGAGAAGAGATCAATAAAAATTTCCTGGAAGGGGGCATCTTGTGTCTGTGTTAACTGCATTACGGGTTTGAGAGGTTTTCTATCATATTTCATTTTATTGCAACCCTCACAAGCATTGATAATAGCTGTTACAGTTTCTTCCATTTTGGACCAACAATAACTTCTACGGAGCTTGACCAACGTTTCTTTAATTCCGCGGTGACACGTTTTTCCTAGATGATATTTCAAAATTATCTCTTTTTGTTCACTCTCATTTTCCACGTATACTACACGTTCAGTGCATTCATATAATTTTACCATATCTCGTTTGAACAGGGTGATTATAATATTGCTAAATTGTCTGCGGTGTTCTTCTTCTTCGAAATATACAAAGTACTTTATTTTTGGTCGAATGTATTCTTTTAAAAAGTTCTTTATTAGATCTGGATTGTTTTTGGGTAGAAAAACTTCCATTATTTTCGTTTTTCCACGGGAAATATCTTTTACTTGCATTTCGTTTTTATACCAAGAGAACACTAGAATTTGGTTCGGCTTATTATCAATCGCTTCGTGTAGAATGGGTATGCCTATCGATTCTAAATCAGCTGCAGAATGGATTGTTTGTGATTTACTACTATGTTCTGAAGGTGATATGTATACCGGCTGTTCAAGTGTGAGTACAGAAATAGGTTCAGTAGCTTCCGAAGACGATATACTCATAGGGCTAGCTGTCATTGTTCCACTACAGTCTGATACAGATATTGTAGACGAGTCATGTCGCTTTGGCTTTCCAGCTGATATGTCAATGATGTTTTGAACTACCTCGTCCATTTGTTTCTGTATTTTACGTTCCTTTCTATCTATGTTCACGTCCATTGAATTTCCATCCTCATCTGAATCTAGGGCATTGACCTTAATTCTACTGAGAGCATCTGCGTTTGTGTTCTGCTTACCCTTTTTGTAAATGATTTCAAAGTCGAAATCTTGAAGACGCAACCTCCAACGTGTAAGCTTGCTGTTAGGGTCTTTCAGTGAATTGAGCCATGCTAGAGGCCTATGATCGGTATATATGTAGAATTTCCGACCATACAGGTAAGGCCGGAAATGTTTGGTAGCCCAGATTATCGCGAGTAGTTCGCGTTCGATGGTGCTATACCGAGATTCAGTATCGCTTAAGGTGCGGCTGGCATATGCTACAGGTTTATCCGAACCTACTTGTCCTTGGGACAACACCGCGCCTATCGCTACATTTGAAGCGTCTGTTGTCAGTATAAAGGGTTTGTTATAGTCTGGATATTGTAACAATGGTGCGTGAGTTAGAAGTTCTTTGCATCTGTTAAACGCGTTTATGTAACCTTCATCGATAATAATTTTGTTTCGCTTTTTTAAACAAGATGTTAATGGCTGGGTAATTTTGGCAAAATCAGGTATAAAACGTCGGTAATACCCAACAAGTCCTAAGAAACTTTTAATTTCCGTTACTGTTTTCGGCAGAGGAAAATTCATTACAGCTTTTATTTTGTCGTCGTTAGGTTTGAGGCCATCTTTTGTAATGGTATGACCGAGATATAGTACTTCCTTTCGTAAGAATTCAGACTTATCTAGCTGTACTTTTAAATTTGTCTGCCGGAGTCTGTCGAACACAAGTCGTAGTTTATGTAGGTGTTCCTGGAGGCTTGACGAAAAAACGATGACGTCATCAAGATACACCATGCAGTGTAAGCCTTGTAGTCCCCTCAGTACACTATCCATAGTACGTTGGAAAGTGGCAGGCGCTGTCTTGAGCCCAAAAGGCATTCGAAGAAACTCAAAATGACCGTTTTGTGTGCTGAAGGCAGTCTTCTCCCTATCCTCGTGCTGGATCTCAAGCTGATGGTAACCGCTTGCCAAATCGATCGTACTAAAGTACACGCTTTTACCTAATTTGTCAAACAAATCGTTGATGTTTGGTAGAGGGTACTTGTCATCGATGGTTATGTCATTTAGTCGTCGATAGTCTATCACCATACGAAATTTCTGTTCACCAGACGCGTCTGCTTTCTTAGGCACTAAGTGCACCGAAGCATTCCACGGGGAATGCGATTCCTGAACTACATTGTCATCTAACAGCTTTTTCACTTGTCGGTTAATTTCGTCTGTCTGTGCCGGGGCTAACCTATAGGGTTTTACATATATCGGGTCCTCATTCTTTGTACGGATTCTATGTTTTACCTGGTTGGTAAAAGTCAAAGGCAATTGGTCAGAGTAGAAAATGTCTTTGTATTCCATACATAACTTGTATATCAGTTCACGTTCTTCGTCATTAGTATGGTCCAGCCTGAGTTTGTCTAGGTTATCTACAAGTATTGTCTCAATTTGTCTATCTGTCATCTCATTCGTTGTAAAATTTAGATTGCACTCGGTTTCTTGGTGAGGCGTTACTTTGAGAGGTTTGTTAACAGTCAGTCGTACTGATTTGTCTAAGGTGTTCTGAACGACAGTTGTAGCGTAACCATTGGTACAGTTTACTACAGCACTCGGCATTCGAACACCAGGACCGAACTCTTTGTAGTCTATAATTGCGTCACCTGCGTGTTGGTCAGTGGGTAATTTCACGCGTTGTTCAGATCGCGGGTGTAAGTCAATTACGTAGTCTAAGTTATTATTAATAATTGGAATGCACGCAGTTTTAGTCTTCAAGTATAAGTCTTTAAGGTCTATAATCGCATTCAATTGTTTCAATAAGTCATTCCCGATAAGACCGTCATAACGTGGATCGACGTCATAGAGATAAAATTTGTGACACTCATTGCTTTGAAAGATTGGTAAAAGCGGAATTTCTATTGCTTCATTGTGGTCACTGGAGGCGTGAGTACTTACGACTTTAAATGGTTCATACCTAATATTGTTATAAAAGTATTCATACGCCTTTCGTGGACTCAAGAATGATCGAGTGCTGCCAGTGTCGATCATTAGTTTCGCGTCTATTTCCGGGATATATATATATGAGGCAACTTAAGTGTAGGGTCACAGTTTAGTTCTATCATTTCTTGTCCTCTATGGAGGCTGTTGTTGGAAAATTTTCTATCGGCTGGTCCTGAAGTGAGTCTGTCTGTGTGGTCTCATACGTCATTTCGTCACTGTACTCGTCACAGTTGGCGTCATCAATATAGCCATATGCATTATAGTCAGGTTCGTGGTCACAGTAAAAGTCATAGTATTGCGCTTCGTCATTATCGGTCAATTCATTGATTTTAAATCCGTCGCGCGGCCTTGGTGGTGCAGTCCTCATCGTAGCATCTGAGGCTTGAAAATGCGGAGCGTTAACTTGGGGTGGTTTGTATCCGAATTGTTGGGGTGTCATACCCACGTAAGGCCTAGAGCCTGTTTGTAGGGGTTGATTAGTATTATTATTAAAAGTTGGACGGTACCCTAACTGTGGTCGGTAACCGAACTGAGGTGGGCGGTAACCGAACTGGGCAGGCGGGCGGAAGCCCAACTGCGGACGGTATCCGAAATTGTGTGATTGCCCTTGAGGCATTCGGTATGGTGCGGGCTGACTACCGAAATTGAATTTTGGCGGCACGCTATTTGGCGAGTAGGTCGGAATTCTAAAACCACTCGGTTGTGATGGTCCATTAAACTTAAAACCAAAGTTAGGATTTTGAGTCAAAAATGGTTTCGGGGCATTTGCACTATTATTCGCGCTACCATAAACGCGGTTCCGCATATTATATTGCTCATGGAAGTTACCCTCCTCAAGAACAATACTTAGCGCATCTTCTAAAGTCGCGGGGTATTTTAATCTTACTATGCGTACCATATTTTCGGGCAAGTTGTATAAAAATACGTTTAAGGACGTATTGTTATAGATGGTGGTTTTTGCACGTTTTAATTCCGCGTCGTTTGACATATTAACCTTCGAAATTAATAAAGATCGAATACTTTGTATGCGGTTACATAATTCTAAATAACTCTCACCGGGCTTTATCTTAACCGATTCAAGTTCAAGGTTAATGCACTGTTCGCTACGAGGGTCGCCAAAGTGTTGTTTGTTGCAGCAATTCCTTAAGTGCGGTCCAAGTTATAATATCTTCGCGTTCTGATAATAACGCGGCCGCTTTATCCGTGAGTTTACTTGTGATCGCTTGATATACGTATAGATTTTGTTCCTCGCTACCTCTATACCTAGCTATTACGTATTCGCTTTTCCTAATGAACAAGTTAAGTTGCCTTTTATCGCCATTGAATGTAGGCACAAGCTTTAACATTTCATTTGGAATCGCGGTAACTTCTTGGGCCGGTTCCATTTTTATAGAATAGAGCAAACTTTAGAGACCAATTCACAATATAAAAAGTATAAATAACCACTTACACAATAAAACACACAGTATAATACACAGTAAAATACAGAGTAAAATCAAGTACACACAGTAATATCAGTAAAACGCAGTAAATTCAATAAAACACAGTAAAATCCAGTAAAACACAATAAAATCAGTAAATATAACTCAGTAAAAAGAAAATTGTAGTCTCGAAACTAACAATTATAAATAACGTTTAAAAGCAAATTTATCTACTTAATAATTATTCAATTTAAATACTTTTATCAAAATGTTAATCTACAGTATATTTAATTTGAAACTGAAATTATAAATCGTTCTTATTTTTATTTCAATCTCTTTACTCTAATACTCTACGGTATGCTTATCGCTAAGGTAGTTCGTAGAATTGCATACAAAAAACCAAATACGTTATAGTGAGCGAAGTCTTATCTCAAATATAACAAAACAAAATTTAGGATAACTAGAGGAGGATTCGGGAAGGATATGGCGAAAAGTTTGACTCACCAAGCACCCGCCGTTACTCTCATGGTCATCTGTGGATTCACCCGTTTGACAAATTTATTTGGTTCGAGGATCGGCTCTCGGCGTTTCGCGTCGCACTCGCGTTTTCCAGATGGATTTGGACACCCGGAGTATAGCAGGAACGACACAGCCTTTATAAAACCGATCCTACCGGCTGCGCCAGTCAAAACTTGGGCTAAGGAAAACCCTTTTTTTAAAACTAAAATTAAAAACTAAGTGTTGCCGATTCGGAGGCCGATTTAATAATGAATAATAAAATGAACAAAAGAAATCTTAACAGCTAACTTAACCTACCGCAGGACAACGAGAAGTCTTGGTCAGCATTACATGTAACTGCTACATGATACTGCAGCTACTGCTGAGCAAGCCCTCTAGTCGAGCACGGAAGGGCGAGGGGGATGTATAACTACCTACTCGTATTAATCCAGTATAGTGGATCCAGATTCAATTATTAGCTAAAGGAATAATAATAATAATGTGATAAGTGAAATAGGCTCTTTGATATTGTGGTCTGCATAATTTTTTATCAAAAGCGTTTCGATGCAAATCGGTGAAACAATTTGGAAGTCCAAATTGTTTTACCGATCAGACGTTCTCCACATGTCTTTAGTGTTTTTTTTTTTGTTTTTTTTATGGGGTAGGTTGGCAACAGGCGGCTCATTTGATGGTAAGTGATCACGATCACCCACGGACATCCGCAATACTAGAGGTCTTGAGGATGTGTTGCCGGCCTTTGAGAAAGGAATAGGCTGTTTTCTTCCAGGCTCCCACATCGTATCTGTTCGGAAACGCCTCAAGCGGCAGCTGATTCCACATAGTGGTAGTGTGAGGCAGAAAGTGTCGTCGAAATCGCACGGATGTGGACTCTCAGACGTTAACATGATCTCTATAACATTTCCGTCGTGACGTCCAAATGACGAAATTCAGCTGCAGGTATTAGACCGAACAGAATCTAATATTTCAATATAAACTTTTGAATGTTTTTTTAAATCTATGATTTTAAAGCACTGCACGCTAGCTTAGCGAGACCGTACTTTGAAATTTTAGAGAGAAAAATAGACATACCTCTTAAAATGTAGTAATCATTTTATAGGTTGTAGTACATCTATGTAAAACAAAAGTTTAGGAAATTGGAAGTAAAACTATGCTCCGCTGTGTTTGCTTGACAATTTTATTCCTTACGAACTTGGTGACAGATTTTCAATCTTGAGCGCGTTAGCAAGGCAGGTGGTAACAAAAAGTACCCAAAACCAGGTTTACCCCACTGAAGACTCAAGCCCGACCTTTTTATTTGCTAAATAACCTCTTATACGAGTTTGAAAATATTATTTGCTTATGTGCGATGGTGGTTTCCAACAGGTGCCGTTCTTGCATCACCATTGAATGAACAACTGAAAAGTGCTATCTTGGCGTTCGTGAAGAAACAGAAGAATACGGACCAGTTGGCTATATTCTCTGGAGTCCACGCTACCTTCTCCAAAGGAGTGTATGCTTCTATTGAAGGTATTGTGATGAAGGATTTCCACTTTCATAATCACTAACATTAAATGAATATTGTTTGAAAACGAGATAAATTATGAAAGAAAAAAACAGTTTCAGTGATGGTACTCATAGAATTTCAGTTGTCTGCCTGATGTTTTACAATATGCTTTTTCGTCTTCACTTACAATGTCGCCTATAGTTTTTAACCTTTAAATATCTGCAAATAACTCTTCTGCGCTGGTCAATATGAAACATAATATTACACCAGCAGTATTTTTTAACCAAAACAAATCATTGTGGCATAATTCAGCTTGAAATCTAAATGATATTCCATCTAAATGATATTATCATCTTAATTAGTTTTAATTAAATGAGAGCATCGGAATTCAGCTTGAGATATCGCTATCAGATGATAAACAGGTGATTAACAAATTATATAAGTTGATTTTTTGCACAGGGGTACCGATGCTACGATTGGCTATCACCTGGGCACCAGGAGAGCCTAACAACTTTAAAGACTCTGAGAGCTGCCTCATAATGCTAGTGAACAGCAATGGTGTCATGGCCGACGTACGATGTGACTCAGTTTTCCCCTACGTCTGCTATAAGAAGGAGATTCGATTGACCATGACTGCTTGTGGAACAACTGACCCGGGTAAGCTTAAACCTTTACTATAGTAATTTAATACTGGTTATTTCTATTAAAACATTTAGTAAAATGTGCTAGTCCAATCAATGTGTGTTGGTGTGTGTGTGTTTTTTTAATAATAGTTCATCAAAGTGACTCCCTCTCGCCTGATGGAAAGCGGACATGGAATCAAGAAGCGATGACCACTTATGCAGCTGTAAGCTGCGTAAATAAACCGCTGTGATGACCTTACAGATGCTTTTTCACGCCCCGCTTGAAATATCCAGGGTCATAGCTGCAAGGAAACCTTGGTATGAATGGCATACTAGGTTAAAACGCTTAGAGAAGCTATAGATCTACGCAAGTTGTAGGGGTTCTAGGTGTTGAGTGATTTCAGTGTCCAATAATGGACAACGTGACGTTACAGTCTGTCGAGAGCATCAATAAGGTACTTAGATAATCCATCCCAGAGGTGGCGACAATATTCGATACAAGAGCGCACCTGAGTTTTCTTTTGGTTGTCCTTTCAATGTGTTCTGCAAACGTTAGCTTTGTGTACCCAAAACGTTTTATTGCCTTCACCTTTTGTACTTAGATATTATTGTTCATTTAAATGTATCCATTTCTATAAAAATGTAATGTTTGGATAATTTAATTTATGACATTTTATAAAAGAAGGTTAGGAGTGGATTCAATATTTTCATGACTCGTTGTTTTAACGTTCGTATGTTGTTCGTATGTATTCGTATCGTTGAATTGTTTAATTAAAAAACAAATTTTTGATATTTAATTCTTAAGAGGTGGAATAGAGGAGGTACGAAGTAAGATTTTTTATAGGTAGATTATTAGGATAGGATTATTTGGTGATGTACCAAGTTTATTTTGTACTTCAAAAGGCTCTTTTTTTACTTCTCAGGCCTGAATCTAATGCAAAAGTCACGGTTTACGTTAAAAAGTGTAAAAACAAATCCATATAAAAACTTCGGTGTTTCATTAAAAGATTTATATAATGAAAGAACCTTAACAGTTGACCAACCAGGCAATTAAAATAAAATACATGTTACATGATAAGTCTTAAGATATAACCTTGACGTAAGACATTAATACGCTACGCCAACGACGTCACAGACCACTAAAAAGAACTGTCTGAAATCTATTTCGTAAAAATAAACTTATACATTAAAACTCATTATCTACCGACTTCCAAAAAGGTGCAGGTACTCATTTCGACTGTATTTTTTTTAATGTTTGTTACGTCATAATTTTCTATATCACTCATACCGATTCTCAAAATTCTTTGTTTGTTTGAAAGCTAGAGCTTCTCGTGTGGTCCCATTTAAATTTAATCAAATTCGATCTAGTAGTTTTTGAGTTACACTCCAATAACTGCATAGAATGGAAGTCGGTATTAAAATTTCTCAAATTGTACTTGTTACTTATTAGCAGTTTATGAAGTTTTTGTAACATTAAGTGATTTAGAAGGCAAAAATACTTCTTCAAAATCCATGAACGTAACACCTATATGCTATGTCATCGATAAAAGTACTAGTTGTCATCCGTGAATTATGCCTTCATAAATTTGTGCTGATCCACAGGAATCAATGAAATATAATTACAGCTCATTCAATTCCATATTGATATGTGTCGTAATTGTTAACCGATGTCACTTTTGCGTATACTTCTATATCTTGGTCTATATCTGCAGGGCCGGATTAACTCTATCGGGGCCCCTAGGCCATGCAATTCTCAGGCCCCTTTCTTAAGATTTAAAATATATTTTTTTCAATTGCAAAAGTCGAGTCGACCAAATCGACCATTTTGGTATAATGTTACTTTAACCTCTTCTACATCTACACTACACTATTATTATAAATAGGAATAATTTGTATTTATATAAAAAAGCATCTCGTCTCTATTATTTTCATCAAAGGCTATTGTTACTTCTACCTACTATGTATGAAGTATTTCATCAACTGACAACATGCGTCGAAAAGAAGTTATAATATTGAGGAAGTATACACACAGATGAAACGTTTTTTCTTGGTGCGTTGCCCGCATCTACTACTGCCCTAGGGGGCAGTGAGCCCTAGCCAGTGAGGCAGTGTGCGGGCCCCCCCGCAACGACTAGGGCCTACTTCGCCTTAAGGATAATCCGGCCCTGTATATCTACTTCGTCAAATATTCATCTGACTCCTAAATCTGCATCTCAGAAGAGGTAGAGGTTCACACATGTAGCATCTCTCGCCAAAGGCCGTACCCATTTCGAAAGTGTTTTTTTTTCACAATCCTGTCTATTTCTATAAGAACTGTGGCCACCTTTTTGTCTGTAAATATAATGCATGTGACTAATTTCCTTGGTTCTACAGAATACACCCTGGATCCTAGAACCGGCAGCTGCTACAAGTTCCACAGCACAGGTCTGGTTTGGTCAGAGGCGTACAAGACCTGTGCAGCTGAAGGTGGTTACCTGGTCATCATTGACAACGACGTAGAAGCGGCTGTGGTTACCGAGATATTCAAGAAATATCCAGATAAAACACTCGTTGCATCCTTTCATAACTCGCTGTCTGTTGGAATTCACGATTGGGGTCATTACGGAAGCAGTTTTATGACAATTCATGGTTGGTTATAGTTTATTGTTACATATTTACTATACACTTGCCGCCTGTGGTAAATTAGTAAGAATTATACAACTACAAATGTTTGATTGCCAAATCGTAGTACGTACTAAATGCTCCGACTATAATTTTGTTTTACTCATTATTTCTTTTTTAAAATACGCGAGCAATGTCTGTCGAATAAGAAATAATAAAAGAGTAGTTTTTAAATCGATTGCATACAGTTCGAAAATGTAGAGAGGCAAAATATTGTACAAGAGCCTGACTGAAACTTTAACTCTTACAGTTCAATCCTACATAATCTTGGATATGACCTTAGTATTATTGTTGGGGCCGTATATAGTTGTGGTTGTGAGGAATTCTTACCATTGTAAGCATTGTGTGCAAATTAGCTCACTCAAACTTCGCGCGCTTTGCTCGTGATTCAAATCGAGCGCGCGAACGGAAAGGGTTGGATTGAACGGATCCTACGAGCTGCGCATACGCGCTGTTTGAAGGAACGATGTTTGAGTCGTGTGAATTGCGTCGTGGCGTGTACTAACCGCCATTGAATCCAAAAACCTAAAAATCTTCAAAAGGATCCTATCGCGAGTTCGTATCGTTGGTTCTCGTAATCGACCGCGAAGGACCAGAAGTTACTGTAGCAGCATCAGGCACAATTGTGTGGTGCAAGACGTTGGTGCGTGAATGTGGGACTCTTTGTCTACGGACTGTCTGTGTGCCCAGCGCTGGGACAAACAAAGAAGCTGCGTGGCTCTTATAAACCCTCCACTTCGCCAGGTGAGTGAGCTTACTGTATGCCTTTCTTGCCTTGTTAGGGAGCCCTGCCAACCACATCTGTTCGGAACCCCTGGTATCCGGCTATAGTATTTTTTGTATAGGTATACTTGCCTATCGGCCTTCGGCCAAAATAATTATAATGTTCCCTACTTCTAACCTCTATTAATTTACACACCTGACACCTACCCATAGAATTTAAGCCTACGCAACACAAGATTTAAATCGAACCGTAAGTGTAACAACTTCCGTACTTTCCTATCTCTATATAGCGCATCCAGTCCGTTAAATTGATTGTTGAAGCTTATAAATTAGAAAAACTATTGCGATCCAATGAATGAATAAGGCCAAATAGATCAACCTTAAAACAACCCTTGAACTTTTGAAGCGTTTAAAACTATTCCTATCGTCCTAATTGTAGAGCTAAGTATTCGACTTGGCTATATGAAATGTACCTACAGATTTTCCCTTGTCTATCTGGTATTGCTAGACTGACTTAACAATTTATAAAGATGCTAAGGTATCCTGAGTTTTATAGTTTATACCCTAGTTTCATCATGTATGCCGTGTTTGAATTATTCGATTTCTTTACTATTATTTATTTAATTTGTCCTACTGCCCAGCTTACAGTCCTAAATGCGATTTCCTATGCTTTCAAAACTCGAGATAAATCTCACATTACATTTGATTGCTCATGTGGACTTCGCCCGAGCTTGAGGAAGCTAACGAAGCCTAATACATACATCTCTACTCTGGAAATATCTACTTGCAAACCCTAGCTTATCGGTCCCTGAAATTGTTCCTATACTGGCTATGGTGTGTAAAAACTGGAGTTAAATCTCACATTATTTTTTTAATTTTTTTTCCATATGCACATTTCAGGAATCTCCAAGTAGGTGTTTCTAACTAATCTGGAAACGTTCAGGCGTCACCCTGATACTAGCCTAGACTCCCTACATTTTACTCTGCAGTGGTTGACCGAAGTCCGACGATAAGGGATGCTACAGAGCGAAATAGCCCTACGGTTTCATTAAGACGACCCCTACAGCATCTAACATATTGTATCTTGGCGCACTGGGCCGAAGCGACGGGCATCGGAACACTTGCCTCCTGAACCTCCATGATAAGGCTATATTTCTATATTTGTGAGCGTGCCGAAACTCCAAGCCAGAGGGCCGTTTTGTTACAATATTGAAGCATATCTTTGATACGGTCGGATACCCGAAGCATAGCCCTATACTAAGTATGTTCTTGGCGACTTATTCATTATTATTTTTACATTTCAGGAGAGACGTTAGACGACTACTATCACAAATGGGCCGCCACCCAGCCTGACAACCAAACCAATGAGCGGTCCCGAGACTATGGCCAGTACTGCGGCAGCGTCTTCAGAGATGGGCTCTTAGACGATCAATATTGCAATCTACCTATCGCCTTTCTATGTGAAAAGGATCCGAATAGCCTAAGTCCCTGGTGATGTTTTTTATTGTATTTGTTTCAGAATATTCGTTTAATAAATGAACTGTCAACTTGTAATTTTCAATTATTTTCATAGATTTTGTTTATACAGGGTTGTTGGTAATTCGATTATTCGAATGTAACTACAAGGTGATATGGGAGATCATCTTCTTTGAACCCCTATATATATACATATATAATAATACAAGCACTATTCAAACCAACCATTTTTGAGTTATCATGTTTTTAGTTACTCGTATTTTCTTAATATGTCAAAAATGCAACATCAAAATTTTATTAAAAAATGTATCAATTTAAATGTGATTTCTATTTCTGATTTATTAAAACGACTAGCTAGTGCCCGCGACTACGTCTGCGCAGAATTAGTACTTCGAGTTTGTTATCTTCTCCAAGGCCATATCTGACAAATCTCTTTATATCAAAATGTTATAAAATATGTACATGGTCAAACGCAATTGCTATAATAGTATCTATTAAATGAGTAAATTTACATACTTAGTGTATCAATTGGTAAACACTAATAATAAAATACAGGCACTTACATACAAATATAAAATTAATAACCATGGAAAAAAACTGTCATTACATTTCATCTTCCTTTACGGTATTTGTGTTAGATTTCATCACCTTTGACGGTCGCCGAGCAAGTCTAGTGTATCGAAATGTCACAACGATAGCGTGCTTTTGACTTAGGTATCAGGAACTGGTACAAACTTTGGCAGAACTGTCATAATTACAATACAATACAAAAATTATTTATTGATTACCAATCATAAAAGAAAAACATAATACAATAAAAAGCGCTACAGTAGATTGGACAATTGGTGGCCTTATCGCTATAGCAATCTCTTACCTTGGCAACCTTGCATGGAGATGATTCTAAATAATAATGCGGAAGTAGAAACATTTTTATCTTGGAATTAAGTACTAATAGATAATAAAAATAAATAAATAAATAAAAATAAATAATTATAAACTACTACATACCTACTATTAAAATATAAACATAAATACAATATTTTAATACATAATAATCATTTATAGTAAGATATAATTCAGTAGTTATTTGATAAATATTGCTTCTTCACCATATCTTTGAAAGACGAAATTGACTTTGCTTGCCTTATACTGACAGGAAGCTCATTCCATAGGTGGACAGCATGTTTAGTAAATGACTTACTATAATACATTGATGACGCGACAGGTGTATTCAATTGCAGTGTGTTTGTGGAACGAAGGGAGAGGGTATGTGTAAGATGAAGGAACTGAAAACGCTCCTTGAGGTAATGAGGAGTAGTGGGGATGAATAGAATACTGTATAGAAAAAAAAGCACATGAGCATCTCGGCGACGTCGAATTG